>QJPP01000409.1:0-393286 GCA_003996215.1 Jaltomata sinuosa
CTCTCCCCAATACTTTTTCGGTCTACCTCGTCCTCTCCTGTAACCACCTCGTCCTCTCCTGTAACCATCCATAGCCAACCTCTCGCACTTCCGCACTGGAGCATCCGTGCCTCTCCTCCTCACATGTCCGAACCATCTCAACCTCGCTTCCCGCATCTTATCTTCCACCGACGCCACACCCACCTTATCTCGGATATCCTCATTCCTAATCCTATCTCTCCTAGTAAACCCGCACATCCATCACAACATCCTCATCTCCGCCACCTTCATCTTTTGAATATGGGAGTTCTTTACTGGCCAACACTCAACTCCATACAACCAAGCTGGTCGGACCACCACTCTGTAGAATTTGCCTTTAAGTTTAGTAGGCACCTTCTTATCGCACAAGACTCCAGATGCGAGCCTCCATTTCATCCACCCAACACCAATACGATGGGTGACATCCTCATCAATCTCTCCATTTCCTTGGATAATAGACCCAAGATACTTGAAACTCCTTTTCTTTTGGATGACCTGTGTATCCAGCTTCACTTCTACGTCATCATCCTGAGTCGCCTCACTGAACTTGCACTCCATATATTCAGTCTTGGTCCTGCCCAACCTAAACCCCTTCGACTCGAGGGTCTGTCTCCAAACCTCCAACTTAGCATTAACTCCTCCGCGAGTCTCGTCCACCAAAACCACATCATCCGCAAATAACATGCACCATGGCACCTCACCTTGTATTTGCCGCGTCAATACATCCATTACCAAGGCAAATAAAAACGGGCTAAGGGTCGATCCCTGGTGCAACCCCATTAACACGGGAAAGTGCTCTGAATCTCCTCCCACAGTTCTAACGCGAGTCTTGGCCCCCTCATACATGTCCTTAATTGATCTGGTGTACGCCACGGGTACACCTCGAGCCTCCAAGCACCTCCAAAGGACCTCCCTAGGGACTTTATCATACGCCTTTTCTAGATCGATGAACACCATGTGCAAGTCCTTCTTCCTTTCCCTGTACTGCTCCACCAGTCTTCTAAGGAGATGAATAGCTTCTGTAGTCGAGCGTCCTGGCATAAAGCCGAACTGGTTCTCTGAAATAGGCACGATCTGTCTCAACCTCAACTCCACCACCCTCTCCCAGACCTTCATAGTGTGGCTTAGCAATTTGATACCCCTATAGTTGTTGCAACTCTGAATATCACCCTTGTTCTTGTACAAAGGAATCATCGTGCTCCATCTCCAAGCTTCAGGCATCTTTGCCGTTCTAAAAATACCATCAAACAACTCGGTTAGCCACTTCACACCTGTCTCACCCGAGCTCTTCCAAAAATCAACGGGAATCTCATCTGGCCCCGTCGCCCTACCCCTTCGCATCTTACGAATCGCAGCCTTAACCTCTTCAACCTTTATACAGCTACAATAATCATAGTCACGACTCCTCTCTGAGTGTGCCAAATCTCCCAGCACAAAGCTTTTGTCCCCCTCCTCATTCAAGAGTCCATGGAAGTAAGACTGTCATCTCCTCCTAATGAGTACCTCATCTACTAGTATTTTGCCATCTTCGTCCTTGATGCACTTCACTTGGTCAAGGTCCTGAGTCCTCCTCTCTCTAGCCTTTGCTAACCTGTATAACTTCTTATCCCCACCTTTATCCTCTAAAGCCGCGTATAAGCTTTCAAAGGCTGCCGTTTTAGCTGCCGTTACCGCTAACTTAGCCTCCTTCCTAGCAATCTTATACGCCTCCCTATTCTTTCGCCTCTCCTCCTCATCCTTACTCTCTACCAACTTCGCATATGACCCCTTTTTTGCCTCCACCTTTCCTTTTACTTCTCCATTCCACCACCAGTCCCCTCGATGCTTGCCAGAACGACCTCTCGAGACGCCCAACACCTCTCTAGCCGTCTCCCTTATGCAACTAGCGGTCGTATCCCACATATTATCCACATCCCCACTACTCCCCCAAGCCCCCCTAGTCAACAACTTCTCCCCTATTTCCAGTGCACTGGCCATAGTCAGGCTACCCCATTTAATCCTAGGCCGGTCATCCACAATCCGCTTCTTTTTCTCCTTCTTGATCTCTAAATCCATCACTAAGAGTCTATGTTGGGTCGAAAGATTCTCACTTGGGATAACCTTACAGTCTTTACAAAGACCTTTATCACCTGTCCTAAGGAGCAAAAAGTCTATCTGAGTCTTGGCCACCGAACTACGGAAGGTAACCAAGTGCTCCTCCTTCTTCGGGAAACTAGAGTTAGCTACTCTCAACCCAAAGGCTCTAGCGAAATCCAAGAGTGCGGTACCCCCTTCATTCCTATCCCCGAAACCAAAGCCTCCATGCACATCGTCATAACCCCTCGAAGATTGTCGTAAACTTCAAATGGCCATCCATTACTTTCCTTTGGTTCATCCCCTGCATTAGTAATACATTGTCGTAAAGCATAATGCTCCGTGACACATTACTTAGGACTCGGGATTTTCCAAACAAAGAGAAGTTTGTAATGCAATTAGCCAATTCATTGAAGTTGAAGCATTAGATCATTACTTTGATCAATTATAAACCCTTGGATTTAAAAATGACAACTCTCCCATTCTTTTTTCCAGCCATTCAAGACTCCCTTTTTCTGAATTTATCTTCTTCTTCCTCACTTACTTTACATCAGAACCCCACTTTTATTAAGTAAAGAAATTCCTCTCTACCTCCTAATAAATAACCTAGATTTCGTTTTTCAAGAATTAAAATGGACTGAAGAATACTTGTAAATCCTAAGTTTGGATAAAGCAAGACCTCCTCCTATATTTGTGAAAAAAAGACATGCAGCGAGGTGAACTTATTAACCAAGAAGGCATCTCCACAAAATTATAAGATTAATAAACCTTCAATTTAGTATAACAATCAATTCAAAGTACCTTAGAGCCCAACTCCTTGGTCCCTGCTTGAACAACAGTTGCAGCAGACTGTGCCGCTGAGGCTGCTATCATAGATAACCTACCGAATCCCTGCACACACAAAGCAGCAACCTCGTCAGCTATACGTAAATGAGTTTTGACTCTTATATACTGACAATGCCATTTTTATGGTATCAACTCAGTCATAAACCAACAACAACAACATACCCGGTGTACTTCCCATAAGTGGGGTCTGGAGAGGGTAGTGTGTACGCAGCCTTACCTCTACCTTGTGAAGGTAGAGAAGCTGTTTCCAATGGACCCTCGGCCTAATTAACGCATATATAAAAACAATATGAAAAGGAAATACAGTAGTGAAGAAGTCATGCTGAAAATAATGGAGCTCAGTTATAAACCAATGATAGATAATTTCCTACATTAAGCACGACTGGATAACCGAGAAAATAAGATAAGTAACATGCTAAACAGAAAATCACTTTAATTGCAAGTTAAATCCTACATAGATAAACATAAAACACCATAAGCAACAAAGGCATAATATTTAGCTCAATCTTTATACCTGAGTAACAGCAGAAAAAACATCGCCTTGCGAATTATTATTATAATTATTCCTAGGCATTGGGGCAGGACTTGATCCAAATCCAACATACTTCCCTCCTTGAGAGGGCGGAAGTCCCTCTGGCCGAGAATCATTCTCAGCCATTTTCCTCGCAAAAAAATTATCCTTATTCGCAGCAGACGCCTCATACTGCGACCGCGTAACATCATCTGTAGACCTCGACCTAGCAGGTCCACCACCACTACCTCCACCACTACGAAAATCACTCACTGTCTGATTTCTCTTCATATTACTATTACCATTCCCACCATCATCAAAACTATCCCAATCATCCCAACCAGAATTTCCACCACTTCTACTATTACTACCACTCAACGGAGGTTTACTTACGCATTTTACAACTTCCTTCACAACAGGTGGATCCTTCCAAGGTTTTCCCTCAGCCAGGTTTTGAATCCGATCACGGTATACAGAAGCAGCATTCGTATTGTATTTGGTAACAATATCAGTTTGTTTTGATATTTCGTATTGTTTCATGAATTTGTTCAGGTTATCATTGCCGCCAAGCTCCATTTTCCGGAGCTGGATCTCGGACCATGAGTCCATGGTAACGGATCGGACGAATGAAATGTGGACACCTAATCCACGGTGTTTGCCTGAACATTCCAAACACATGAAAACGCCGTAAGAAACAGAGGCCCATTGTGGATTCTTCTGAGAACAATCGACACAGACTTTGTTGCCGGGCTGGGCTTGGAGATCTCGGAGACGACGGGTTGCCGCCATTGTATCGGTTCGGATGGCCCGGATCCGACTCGGATAACGGATCTGTAGAGAGATCGGAAAATGCAAAAGTGAGGTAAACAGGAGAGGAGAAGCTGTTAAAAACAGAAAATGGCAGAAAAAGAATGAAGGAAGATAACGGCTGGTTTATAAATAAGACTGCATTTGTCAGAGAACAAAAAAAAAAAAAAAAATGTTTGGATGTATTATATTTTACATCAATGTTTAAAAAAGGCTATTTTGGGACTCGGTTCCTGCACGGGGCACTTGGTTGCTGATTTGGAGGTGAATTACGCATGTATTAAATTCTACATAAGGTAGCTGGTTATGAGATACATTACTAATATATGCATAGCTCTAACCAGCTACCAAACGACCCCTTACAAAACATATTGAAATTTATGTGTGCGACTTAGGTTTGTGAGGCCTATATGCCACACTAGATTTACACGTTGTACTTTTTTCGTTAATCCATAAGGATTGGATATTCATGTTCCAATATCATACAAGCATGTTATATGAAATATCAAATACATCAAAATCAAATCAAAGTAAGCCACCCTTAAAAGAAATTAATGAATTTCATTGATCTTTGACAAATTCAAAGAGTATTTTTACATACATACATCACAAAATATTTATAGATTCCAATACACTCAATGCTAGATAACTGTCAAAGCTATAAGCCAGAGCATTTGATCGTATATTTTGATCATGCCTAATGTTCAATTCTCGTTCAATAATTATTATGCAAATTATGTGTCAAATTTTCTAAATTGCTGACTGCTGAGGGTAACTTAAAAGTCAAATAATAGTCGTAAAATTGTATATTTATTAATTGCTTAGACTTTTTGATGATGTGGCATGCTTTTTTCAATTTTATATGCTCGATTTTTCCAACCTATCCTTAAGCCTAGGGTCTATCGGAAATAATTTCACTACCTCCCAAAGTAATGATAAGGTTTGAGTATACTCTATCCTTCTCACACTCCACTCGTTAGATTACACTGATATATTGTTGGTGTTGTTGTTGGTTTTTCCAACCAAATTTGTTCTCTGAGCAAGGTATGCAAAGTTTAGTACTGTTCAAGTTGGCCGATTAGAAGATCGACATGAGAAATCGATGTATTTGGATTTGGAAAGTAGAGTAGTAATTTTTATGTGACAGAATCAATTCAGTAACTACTGGTGCTCGATACTAATAATCGTAGTATTACTCTTGTAGTTTCTTGTCCTTTGATTTCTATTACTATATGTTGTTTCTTGTACTTCGACTTTCGTATTATTTTGTTGTAGTACTGTTCGTTTACTATCTCTTGTTTTTGTTATTATCTAATGATTCTTGTACTTCCATTACTATTTGTTTTTTATTAAGTCGAGGGTCTATCAGAAATAGTCTCGCTACCTCTGAGGTAGGACAGAGGTAGGGATATGATTTGCGTACACTCTATCTTCCCCGAAACCCCCATTTTGTGGTTACATACAATGGTATGTTGTTATTGTACTCAGGTGGGGAAAGTCCAATAAGTTTTACGTGATAGAATTAGTTTATTGACTTTACCCTGAGCAATATGTGCAAATTTCAGTAATTTTTACGTGATAGAATTAGTTTAGTGATTTTACTGCAATAAAATTACAAGATATATAATCATTCGAGAATTAACCCATAGAATATTGATATATAACCTCATTAGAAACTATAAATGTGACCATGTATACACATATTTATTCAGCACACAGAGGTGTGATCTAGGAGTCAAGGCAACGGATGAAAATCTTGGAGATGTAGGTAAGCGGAGACAAAAAGAAAAAGCTAATTAATTCCTTTCCGCCTACCTAAGTTTTGATGATCAGAGTTATTTGATTCATGTACTGATGAAAGATAGTAGTAAATACCCGATGAAATAGTCAAAATGTACGCAAACTGATCGAGACATCACCGTCATCCAAACAACAAAAAAAGGCATATACATACACATCTTTATTTAGTTACAAGAGGATGAATAACACACAAAACATGAAAGTTGCTTATGGGTTTCTATGAAACCAAAGTACATTAGAACAAGATTGACCATCACTACCCATATTCCTCATCTTAAGCAGCAAATGAACCACAATCCCACACAAAAACCCCAATGCAGCACTAGAGCCAACAAGTGAAACTGATGTGCAAACAAGCACCACAAATGCCTCTTCCTTAGTGTTCATGTCTCTTGAACACATAGCCAATTCAATCCCAGCAAACAACAAAAGAACACCCAATACCCCAACAGGAAATTGTGTCAAAACCTTCACCATTGAACTACCTAAAACCAGCCCCAAAACCAACTTAGCCACACCAAGAAGTGCCACACACCCACCACTCCTACCACCAAACTTGTATTGCCCTGCTAGCCCTCCTGCACCATGACAACATGGCATTGCACCAAACCAACACCCTACTAGGTTCATCAACCCGACCGTCATCGACACTGAGGTAGCTGTAATTTCCCTCTTCTCAGGAAACAAATCTGTTGACAGTTTACACACTGCAATCACAGAGTTTAGTACAGATAAAGGGAGTTGAGGAATAGTACCCTTAATAAACCCCTGCTTCCAAGCCTGTTTTGATATACTCACAACTTCAATTCTTGATGGACCAAATTTAAACCCCTTAACAGCTTTAGGCCCTCTTATAATAGCCAAAACAACACCTAACAAAAAGATCAAGAAAGCAGAAGGAAGTGAAAAAACTATTTTCCTAACTATTTTCCTCAAAGGACCTGGTTCTTCTGTAGTACTTTCTTGATCATTCTCAACATTCTGATCTTCACCAGCCCCATTTACAATCACAATAAAAACAGCACAAATTAAAGCCAACAACAATCCATCTAACCCCAACCAATCCCTCTCCCCTCCAGATTTTGACTTCGCGAAATCTTGTACATTTTTAATGTACTTAACTGCTGTCATTGCAAATGACAGCCCTTGTGCTAGTTGAATACCCCTAACAACAGATATTGGAATCAACCTATACACAAGCTGCATCAATCCTGAAACACCCAAAGCAAACAAGATTCCAGCAGTGCAAATTCCAGCAGCCATAACTTCCGGTATGCCGAATTCCGGGTTGCTGATAGCAACAGCAGCAATGGATTTCATAGGCTGGACAGGCATTGGTACACCATATATAGCACCAGTGACAAAGTTGTATACACCAGTGAATATCAATGTTGTACCAAGATTTAAGTGACTGGCTAGTGTTAAAGCCAGGACTATCGGTATATATGTGCCTAAATCACCCATTGCACCATTCAATTCAGCCCATTTTGATTTGAATATCAAATTGTCCTTCAACTTCACCATGAAATTTGCCTTAGGGGCTTGGGAATTAGGATTATTTTCTTGAAGTGTGGACTCCATATTGATGAATTTGTTTTGATATGCAAAAGCATGTACATGTGTTGTGTATATATAGATAATAGAAAAATGAAGAGAGTAACAGTTGACTTACAATAAATAATTAAATAGGGATAATAAAAAAAATTATTGACAAATTTGGATTTGACAATTGAGGCTTCCTCAAGTGGTTGAGCACTTCCATCATCAACCGGTAAGTTGAGTGTTTGAGTCATACCGAAGAATAAGTGGAAATACTATTGATCCTCCTAATAGGAGAAGGGGTGGGAAAAAAAGATAAATATGGACTTCAGTCCTTGTGATATACTCCCTCCATTCCAAAATAAATGAATTTCTGGCACCTTTTTATGGTCCAAAATGAAAGGAAAAAAAAAAGACTTTAATTTTTTCCTAAATTACCCCTCTTTTAATGGGGTTTTCAACTATCTCTAAGTTTAAAAATGATGTGAAAAGAAGCAAAAGGGTAATATTGACAAATTATCATTTAACTGATGTCATAAACTAACTTTTTAAGGGTGTCTCACACTTCAAAAAATCATTTATTTTTTAACAGAGTGAGTATAAACATCATATTTAGCTTTAACCCTACCTTATGAAGGTAGAGAGTTTGTTTCGATAGATCCTCGACTCAAGTAAAACATATCAAACTCAAGTACAAAAAGAAACTACACTAATGAAGACTAAAGATAAAGGAGAAGAACAATAACACAAACAAAGCGTAATTGAAGCAAAGGAAATAACGAGTAGTAAAATCGAAAAATAAAATAGTAGGAGAAACTAGACAATGCTCAAATACTTACTAATCTTCTATCCTAATCCTCGTCCTCCTTACCCTCCTATAATCCTATTTAGGACCATGTCCTCAGTAAGTTAAAGGTGTGCCATATCAAATTTCACAAGTATTAAAATCAAAATTTAGTAACAATCTGAGGAACAATAGTACTATTAATCCAATTAAATAAGAGATTACAAGGGAAGCAAGCTAATTAATGTCAACTTAGAGCATCAAATGTCCTATCAAGTGATGAAGGGCCATTATAAGATCCCATAAGAATTAGAAGAATTGATGAGAGGTTGTTATAGCATGAAAGATATTTGCCTCTGAATGTGGAGAAGGCATTATTCTTTCTGGCAAGTACCAAAGCTAATTATTAGGAATTTTGTTTGATAGCAAAGTTTTATGCAACAATAAAGAACAATTTCTTTTTTTGGATGATGTAGACGTGGCATAAGAAAGATATGGTATAGATTCATGAGTTAAAGTTTTATGCAACAAATGTTTACACAGGTAGATTATTTATAAAATAGTACTAATAAATAAGTATAATAAAAATGACAAGTAACATATTATATGTCAGATAACATTAAAAAAAAAATTGCATTGTAAGTGGATTCTATTTCATGCCAACACATTTATGAAAAATTTTGCTTTGTGTCTCACACATCTGATAAAATACTCTTCTGTTCCAAAATATTTGTCATAATTTTCTTTTTGAGAGTCAAATGATATGAACTTTGACCAACATTTTAAAATATATTTTTTCATCATATTGATATGAGAAAAATTAAAATTTATAGTACTTTTCGTATAATTTTTGAATATCTAAATTTTAATTTTAAAATATCAAATGAATCTAATTTATTTTAGCTTGAAAAATTAATCAAATTTACTCTCGAAAAACGAAAGATGGCAGCTATTTTGAAATGAAGGGAGTACAAATTGTGTGAGACTTCTATTTTATTTCACAAGTTATTGATTTAAAAGTTTGCAAATCCAAAAATATAAGATTTGGGTCCATCAATTTGTAAGACGAAAAAAAATAACAAAAAATCTCATACTACTAATGTCAACTTTGTGAAGCACATCATGATAGTATTTCCTCATTGACATACTTTCTATATTTGTGTTTATGCTTCTTTTTTCCTTCTTAAAATTTCGAAGCATTTCCCAGTAGTATCCATGTTCACCAGTTACCACCCGTAGAAAAGGGAACATGAAAATATTCTCGACATATTCTTTTTTTTTCGCTTTTAAACAGGAACGTCAAAATCTTATATAACCCAAAACAATTTAAAGTTATTTAAGTTGACACGATTAGCTAAACAAAAATCATACTCGGCATAATTGCACAAGTTAGGTCTGGAGAGTGTAGTGTGTATGCAGACCTTACTCCTACCTGGTGAAAAGGTAGGGAGGTTCTTTCCGACACACAAGAAGAAATGCTACAAGAAAATTTCTCAACAACAAAAGGCCAAAACTGAATTTTTCCAAAAAAATATTCCGACATTGCATCGGCTTGATCGAGGCAGCAACGTGATTCTCCGCAATTAACTGCGCCTAGAGGATGACCAACCACCACCAAACGAGGGCGGCTTTCGTTCGTCACGCCCCCATCTATCAGATGATCGATCATCAGGCCTGCTGCCACTGCTCCGCTTGTCAGTTTCGGGAGGTGGAGCCTGGCCTGCCACGTCAATTTTCTCTCTTCTGAACCTGGGCACGAACTTCCCCGGAGTAGGTGCAGCTGCTGTTGCTGCGGGAGCAGTTGGTCCAGCTTCTGAGGGACGGCTTACAGTTGAAGGCTCAGCAGGCCTTGATGACACGGGCATGGATTTCCTCAAGACCTCCTCTCTCTCCAGCCTTTTCTTCTCTTCAAGTTCTAGCTCTCGTTGCCTCTGCTTTTCTGCAATCGCATCTAACTTGGCCTTCCGATCAGCTTCCTCTCTCTTCCGCTTCTCTGCTTCTGCAATATTTTCAAAACATTGTCATACGATGCTAAATTGATTACGAATAACAACTCAAAACCACAACCCCAAAAGAAAAAGGGAAAGGGGAGATGGGTGAGAGGATAAAAAGAATTTGAGAGGGATCAGTGTAAACACTTGACAACAACACATGCACGAAAGGACTTACGAAGATAAGAGCACATTACAAACTGTATGCATAACCTCAAAAGGGTCAGCTAACCGCATAAATAAGAAATGACAACAAAATACTGCTGCTAAAAAGAGGAGCAGACGAGATGAGCAGAAGCATAAACTTTTTGGTGAAACACACTTCAATGAAAAGCTAAATTCAATGCATAAAATGCCATCTTTAACCAGAAGGATACCTTCACGTTTCCGCGTGTCCTCCTCTTCCTGCAACCTCTTCTGTTGTTCTTCCTCTGTTCGCAGAAAGAATATCAGCTTCCTCCTAGTGTCCCTGTCCTGTTTCCTTGTCTGAATTATCTGGTTTATTCGTTCCTGTCTCTCCTGTTTCATGCTATTGAATTCGGCTTCCCTGCAGCTAACAACTCTTTCTTGGAATATTCTCTGCATAATCAGGTCTATATCAGCTGATGGTGTAAGGCTAGCATAAATCAAAAAGTGCAAACTATGTCATAAAACCTTTTTCAACAGAAACCATGTGCAATTTTGTCCCACAATGGCCGGTGGCTTAACAGATTTCAGTTAGTTGAAGCAAATATCAAAGGCAGTGCCCCTTTACAACCATAAGCTCAAATACATAGTAGGAAGACACAAATACATAATGCAACCAAATCATAAAATTAAGATCAAGAGACCTTGTTCTCCAACATGCGACCCAGCCTCCTCTTCTCTACAAGGTCCCCAGCATGTCGTTGTCTGCTCAATTCAATTTCTTGCTGCAAGATTGTTGTAAACCCAGATCCATTAATCAAACAACATTTGACCAAAAAGAAGATACAAAAAGAAAAGCCAAAATTTAGTTCCTACAAATTTTTTCAAGGAAAATGTAAAAGAATAGGTTGTTATGGTGGTTTAGCCAAACACATGCTAATTTTATGCATACCTGCTGCTCACGTTCATGAAGAGTCGCCTCTTCAGCTAAATGCCGTTGAAATGCAGATTCAATAAGAGGCGCTGCTTCTTCTCTATTCGCCCTCTCCAGATAATCCATTATCTTGGCAAACTTCTGCCATTTTTTCTCCATTTCCTGCCTCTCCCTGAGTTGCTCATGCAATGCCAACTCCATGATATCCTTTTTGGTCATCTTTTCCTGCACGTAGATTACCATTGGTAAGGATTTCTATTTAGAGGTCTGAAAAACAACCAAAAAAGGTCCAAAGTTTGTACGCACTCCATCTAAGACTGGTTTCTTCTTCCTCTTGCTGCGCTTTTCAGTTTCTTGCAGCATTGCTTGGGCCTCTTCGAGTTCTCGGTCCTCTATCTCTTTCAGAATCCTTTGGTTCCTTCTTTGCTCTAGCTCAGCAGCAACCCTTTTTTGCTCGGCCTCGTCAGTCATCTTCTGATGTTCTCGCCTCTTTGACTCTTCCACTCGTTCCTGCAAGGAAATGTCAACAGAAGTTCATCAACCAAGAAACAATGATAGCAAGAAACTCCAACACCCTCAAGAAGAGAATACCTTTTCCAAGAGTAAACGCTCTTGCTCTTCTTTGCGTTTCTCAATTATGGACTTCCGCGCCAGGAGTCTCTTGTGCTCCTTCTCCACTATCTCCGCCAAATTAGAGAGGGCATCCCCAAGCTTGGCAACTTTCTTCGCAGGGGGATAGATCATTAACCTTGCCTTGCTAAGGGACTCAGCAAAAAGTGACAAGTGATCCCGGAGTCCTTCAGCCTCAATACTCTGGAAACAAAAATATAAATAGAAGTGCGACAAATCATTCTAAATTTTCTATCTCCACGTAAGGCAAAAGAAAGGATAAAAGAATCAATCCCGAAACTAAAAAAAAGGGTTAAAAATGAAGAAAAGGTAAAGGCTGGGTCTGGCCCTCCACCCCCTACGCTTCCAAAACAAAGCTGCTAGGCGTGACAGTATATATGCGAAGAAGATGCACCAAGAATAGTATACATAACTTCATTGGGATTACCGAAATCTTTTCACACAAGTATTTAGGAAACACACAAGAAATGTTCTCCAACACTTGTTCAATAAGGCTAAACTTAACAAAGAACAGAAGAAACTTCTCACTTGACGCCACATCCCCATGCCCCAAAATCCAGAAGCAGCACAAAGTGCTATGCTGCAAAAACTCTACATCAAAAGTCAAACAACTCCCGAGAACTCCCCTACACCATCCGGCCCACATTTGATCTAGCTAGCAAGATATGCACTTATTGTGCTATTGACAGACACTTAAAGACGCCCACCAATTTACATAGCAATAACTTCAGATAAAGCCCAACAATTTGACCTCCAGCTATACCGTTACTTTCTCCCAAGGTGTTTTTGTTCATGTGTAGCAAAACGTAGAAGATGTAATTTACCAGAATTGTTAGAAAACAAAACAAGGAAAATCTTAGTAGTGAACTAAGCCAATGGTTTTATTCAAATAGAGAGAAGAAATCATGTAGCTCAGCACAGATAATGGTAAGGCGGACAGGATATCTCACAACCAAGTTGTACCTGTTTACCGAAGAAGACAGCACCATTAATATGATCAACTTTAATGGCTACAAAATTATGTCTAACAGCATCTACAGAAATCTTCTCAATAGCAGCAAAGTCAAAGAATGGAATCATCTTAGACAGGTTACCAATCTGGATTGCCTGGTACACCTGAGATACCTGAAAACATAAAAAGAAGCAAAATAACCACAACTCTAAGTTAGTTAAAAAGTAAAATAAAATGTCAAATAACAAAGGACTCTAAAGATAAATGCGAGAACCTGCTGGAGCAACCTCAGAGTTGCAAGCTTTTCCAAGGCTGGAACATACTGGGACAGTTGCACTTCAGGAACTGAAGAAGCCGAAGATAGCTTACCCCCAAGCTTCGAGATTTTGTTCAATAAGGGTTGCACTTTCAGTGCCAGATCCAAAGGAAGGAACTCATGTTCTAACAGATGATAAAGATCTTTTACTTCTTGGGTGACACAGGCCATCACACCTCTGGACACCTATATCCGTGAAAAGAAATTAAGAAAAGACAACTAAAGAATTAAAAAAATGGAAGATCAATCAAACAGTATGACACGAGCCTCATCTGTACAAATACACAAAAGTCATTTAACGCCCCCCTCCCCCCAAAAAAGAAGAAGTTGAGAAGCATGTCCTTTTATATATTAAATTAAAAAAAGACACCAATGTGCAAAGAATTTAGTTGGGGACTAGCTTCTTACCAATTCCGAGAGAATCGATGACCGGGAAAGCTGAAAAGGAGAAAACAGAAAGGAAAAGAAGGTGAGAAACTAAAAATTAAGACAAATGTTATATAAGAAACCAAACATTGATCTACCGCATCTCTAATTTTATTTTTTAGAAAAACAATTTACCACTTCTCTCTTCTCTGCTCTGGGTTCAACATCAAAGCCGATGAGATTGGCCACCCTCAAACTCCTCTCCTTCTCATTTTCAAGCTCCAGATGGGATGCACCACATAACTGATCATAAGGAGACACAGACAGTGCAGCTAGAACAACAGATGATGCTATTAACTGCAAATCCTTCTGGCTTAAGTTCTTATTGAAACTCTTCTGAAGAGAAAAGAGTTTGAGCCATGCATAAGCATGATAAAGATGATTTGATGACATCCGGAATATTTCTGTTAGCTTGCCGTAGTACACAACCATCAATGATGGTTTAGGGGTTTTCTTGACCATGCACATTAATCCATATATGTCTTCAATAGAACGAAAGGCTTCCTGCGTAATGTCCAAATAAAACGGTGACAACAAATTCAGGCACCTCAAAGCAAGGTCAAAAGGCCATTGCAAGTCTATGAAAGTTCTACGCCTCTACGATACAAATATCGTATATGATATCAGAGAAACTAATATAAACCTGCCAAAGTCCAAGTTCTGTTGCTACTTTGAGTTGCTCAATTCTTGTATCTAAATACAACTGTAGGCTTTCTGGAGCCGACAGATCCGGACGGTCCCTCTGGTCTCTAAACTTGTTAAGATTTGCCAGATGATTCCGTATGATTTCACAAAGTCGACGAAACTCTGTTGTACGTTTGTACTGCTTACAGAACTGAAAGGCACGGTGCGCCGTCATCTGAGCATATCAAGAGAACATAATTCAATTTTCATTTGTTGCACCAACAAAATATATTCTTAAAATCCAATTGGTACGAATATATAAATTGTTGTCAACACTCAACAACGATGCAGAAAGCTCAAATGGCTTGCAGGACAAACAGGATTTAGGTGTAACAGCTAAGTTGCAAACAAGATCCCACCCTGTGATTTTAAGCAAAAAAACGCAGATAACACCAGAGAAACGGCTTATCTGATTAAACAATTTATGTTGTTAGATAGAAGCCCATCACATCAAGATAAGTCAATGCAATCAGTAGTAAATGAACAAGGAATGTTTTTCTGACAAGAAGCAAATAACATCGTAGTGCATGCAGAGTACTGACTCAAAAGTAAACAAGAAAAAGAAAGAGGATAAACAACCTACTAATTTTAACAGCGACAAGGTCCGATGCGAAAATACAAGCGAAGAAGTGAAGCACACAGTTTAGAGAAAATTATATAACATACATGAATTTGGCACCATTAAAAATCAAATTGCAATTAAAACAACTAATGTCAATATCCAATATACAATAGTGCAATATTGATCCAACTCCTAAGTTGAGATTCAAAGAATCGTCGTTCTCGTTTGGATCACTCTGAGCATTGTTGTTTGGAGCACATACCATTAATAATCAAATTGCAATTAAAACAACTAATCGCAACCTCCAATATACAGTGGCGCAACATTGATACAACTCCTAAGTTGAGATTCAAAGAATCGTCGTTTCTCGTTTGGATCACTCTGAGCATTATTGTTTGAAGCACATACTTCTATGAAGTGCCTTCACTTTGTATCGATTTGTCACTTTAAGCGACGAAGCAATGGTTTTTAATAACATTGAAACAACTTAACTTACTATCTAAACAAGATTAGATACTGAAAAGTCAGGATACCCAAATCCCTCATGTGCCGACATAAACTCAGTATGAGGTTGACTCCAAAATCCTAGAAGAAAAGGAGAATAACAAAGAAAGAAAGAAATGGAGAGGGGTACTTACAGCATACAGAGCCTCCAATTTTGAGTTATTGCGCAAGATCTCTAGAACAGTTCTATACGTCTCCCACAAGAACTTAAACCAGGGTGTGACCAGTTCACGATCAGATCTATCTTTACCTTTCTCCCCACTAACATAACTCAACATAAGATCTTCAGGTCTTTTATCAGCTTCTAAGTCTTCCACATCCAGAGCTTCCTCTAGGGCCTGTGCTTGACTGCGAGCCAGTTCAGCTCGCTCAGTGGCTAAATGCATAAAATGCTTTATCACCTCCTCCAGTGAATTAATGTTCACTTGTTGACAGACAAAACGATATTGAATTAGGCCATCCTTGGCAAACCTCCCCCTTCTCATATCAACACATAACTCTACATACTTGAACATTATTCTCTCATGTGTCTTTGTCCATGCTCTATACCTCCTTGAGGTAATAAGATCATGAAGTGCTTGCAAGGCTTCTTGCTTTTGTCCAACATTAATCAACTCTGATCAGAAAATTAAGCTCAGCAATGATTAAAGAGAACAAGTGAGTGCTATTGATTGATCAATACAACCAATATAGCAACCTAAAGACATAGTCTGTGCTTGTAGCTCTTCTAATATGAAACACAGAAACAACTAACCTTCAGCTCGCTTCAAAGCACTCTCAGGTTTGGCAAAAGTCGCCATTGTGAGGATCTAGAAAGCTAGACCTTTCACCTGAAGATGAGTAGTTAGATGAGAGAAAATTAGACAAAATCTTCCAACTAGAAATAACAACAATATGAATTAAATACTTGATCACGTGTCAAGGAATTGCTAAGACAAAATCCTATCAATGAGCCAAAGAAAAGACAGGAATTTTAGTGTCTTTTTTGCTAAAAACAAATAGCAACATTCATTGTTTTGAAACATAAATGAGTTCCTTGGAATCTTTCCCTGGGTGAAAAACCTGAAGGCACCACAGATTTTGCAAAATTACAGAAAACTAAGAAGTTTAGAATGGAATAAGTAACAAAAAAATTTATATTGCACCATGTAGCAGAAGTACAACAACTATTTTCTTGCCTTCTCATATTTAGCAAACCGAAAAAGCAAATATAAGAAAAAAATTAACTTTCTGCAAGACAATACAATCTCAATTCTTATGCAAATCCTCACACAACTATGAAGATGAACAATATTTAATAATCAACTACGCCTCAATTTATGGTCCAAACTGGTAAATAATAATAATATATTTTCAAAACAAATTAGGAGTTCTCTTAGTCCCTCGCTTATCCCTACACTGAACTAGATACAACAACATACCCAGTGTAATCCCACAAGTGGGGTTTGTGGAGGGTGGAGACTACGCAGACCTTACCCTTACCTCGTAGAGATAGAGAGGTTGTTTCTGATAGACCCTCGGCTTAAATAAAGCATATCCAAGTAGTTTGGAAAAGGGAATACAAGAAATACGAGCAGTAACAACAAACTCTAAAGTCATAATACTGCGCTATCAACACCTTGATTACAATGAAAATTACTCATAAGCTAAGATGCAAATTCAACTCCAAATCTGAAAATTTACCGCACAACTTCAAAGCAAAATATTCACCAAAAAAAAAAAAAACCAAAAATTACTACTCCAAATGCATTATGTGCATGTTGATGCACATACTCGTATCGAGAGTTGTATATGCTAAAACCTCCAATTATCAACCAAAAATAATCAAAAAAAAGGACGAAAAAATAGAGTGTAAGTAGACCTTACCCCTAGACATAGAGGTTGTTTCCATTAGACCCTCGGCTTAAAATAAAGTATAACAATAACGAAACAATGCCATATCAATAACTTGATTTCAAGGAAAATTACTCAAAAATAACGATGAAAATTCAACATCAAATCTGAAAAATTTAAAGCACAACCTCAAGGCAAAATATTCATCAAAAAATACTGATCCAAATGGAATTATATGCATGCTAATGAACATACTCGTATTGAGAGCTTTATATGCTAAAACCTCCGATTATCAACAAAAAATAATCCAAAAAAAAGACGAAAAACATGTGAACATTGCTAGGCAACTTAATGAAAAAAAATTAGAGAAATTAATAAACTCTATTGTCATAATCCTGCGCTATCAACAACTTGATTACAACGAAAATTAATCACAAACTAAGATGAAAATTCAACTCCAAATCTGAAAATTTACCGCATAACCTCAAAGCAAAATATTCACCAAAAAAAAAACTGATCTAAATGCATTATATGCATGTTAATGAACATACTCGTATGCTAAAACCTCTAATTATCAACAAAAAATAATCAAAAAAAAAAGACGAAAAAAATAGAAGGAAAAAACATGTGAAAACAAGTAACATTGCTATGAAACTTCATGAAAAAAATTAGAGAAATTAATACATACCTGGATTTCGATCTGTTGAACCGACCGCTATGTCTGTTTTACCCTAAAACCTGCGAAGAAGAAGAAGAAGCTAAAAGGATGAGATGTTGGGGTTTATAGTTTAGTCGTTTTATAAGAACCGGGTATAGTGTGATAGTTATATGTTAGCTCCGGTTCAATTAACCCGGTTCTTTTTCCTCTTGGGAACTAAAATTCAATTTGAAGTAGGATTCTCGGTCTTAGCTGGACTATTGATGGTTCAGAATAAGGGTGTCTAGTGGGCGGTTCGAGTTGGGTCGGAAAAAAAAGTGAACCGGGGCTGGGTTGGTCCATTTCGGGTTCAATCGATATGGTCCCAAAAGGATTTAAAGTGGCTCGTTGAGTTCTGGGTTATACCTGTCTGAGCGAAGCCGAGTTACACTAAAAAAATATTATTTTTTTAAAATTATATTTTTTAATGAGATAATATAATGGTCAAGGAAAAACTCAAAAAAAATGTTGAATAAGAAACCACTAGTCAGGGCTGGACCGGATCGGATCGATTATTCGATATTGTTTCTTATGTGATGGTACTGATTTCGACCTATTCCGAGTTACAAAACTAAACCAGACGGTCTGATTAAAGTACCTAACCCAACCCAACCCTTTAGGATTGGACCGGGTCGGATCGGGTTTTTACCGGGTAGGGTTGGTCCGCTTTCGGATCAATCTGGCTCGATTAACACCCTTACAACTCGGTCCAGCTCAATAGTGTCACGTCACTCCTAAATCAATTATTTGGACTAGTCCGGTGCAATTAAGGGATCAATTTTTTCTAAGTATTAAATAAATTTAAATTAAATTAGAAACATATTATTTTAATATAAAATCTAACCGGCTTAGTCTAGTAGAACCCTGGCTTGCATGAGCCTAATTATACTCGGATAAACTCAACCTGGTTGGAACTAGAATCCCCCCCCTCCCTTCAGTAATTAACGCGGACTTCGAAGTGGTAGAATTGAATATTTCTAAATCGGACATGTTTGGCCGGCCACTTAACACTCATAAATCAAACACAACTTCATTCTCAACTCTAAATTCACAAGTTTCAAATAAAATTAAAAGTATTTGAAATTTATAATCAAACGCCTACTAAAATTAATCGTGAGACTCAAACTTGTGTCGTCAAGTATGCTTTCTACGAATTTTTTATTATTATTATTATTAACTTGTTGGAAAGACAATATATATAATTTTTATCTTGCTTTTCAAGATGAATTTTACTATGGGAGAGGAGCTTAGGGTCAGCCGCCAAAATGATCAATTTGCCTCTCTTATTATTAACTAATAAATTAGTATACGTGTTCGCGCGATACCCGAATTATTTTAAACTTAAAAGATGAAGATAAATAATACAAATGTGTGTATATAAGTTATGTGTTTTGTATAAGAAATATTTTATTCTCAATTTTTTCAGATCATTCTTATTACACACTAACACTAAATAGTATATTGTCGTTTTTACTTCAGAATCAATATATGAAAAAGAAGATGTAGCTCAATATCGGTCCTTCTATCTTACATGCATGTGCAAATCACATTAGAAAAATTCACATATAAAATTCATCAATATTGAACTAAATAAAATATAAAACACAATTGCAAAGAGAACCGAAGAAGCGAAAATACTTTTATTTTAATGTTTTGAAAGAAAGGAGATCCAAAAGGAACTGTCCGTAAAATAAATGTGGAGTTGCAAAGTAAAAGAAAAATACTCCTACGGTTTTATGTTTGATTCTAGACGTGTGTAGTAGTTTATATATTGATATTCTTTGTGGCAGTTTATAATAATATTTTACTTTAAAAAAAAGTTATTTGTAGTGGGTTGGCAGAATAATGGTGCAATAATTGCGGATCAACAACGAAACTGTTGATTTGCAGTTTTTATTTTTGAAATTTGAATTTTATATTGGTTATTTTGTAGATTTTTCTTTAGATAATAATAATAATTAAGTACTTAAATTTTTTTTTAAGCTATAAAGATTAAAGTAAAAAAATCTATTAATTTTTGTTTAGGATAAAGTTGAGAAGTTGTAATTATTATTTACTTTTAGGTTTAAAAGTTTATTTAAAAACCTATTATTTCTTTGTCATTATTTTTAATAGCTCTTTAACTTAAAAACGTGAAAGATCTGCTAATTTTTTAATTTGGATAAAGTTAATAAGTTGTAACCGTTCCAAATTCAAAATATAATGATTATTAATTTTTAAGTTTTAAAAATTAATTTATAAATTTTTTATAAATAAAAAGTATAGAAATTGTAAAAGTTTTTAAAGTTTTTATATTTTGGGACTTTTAAGTATATGAATAAATGGTTTTTTTAAAGTCTTTTGTAGAATTTATATGCGTAAAAACATTAAGCAAAATTAAAATATTTGGATTTACGTTTTAAAACCTTTTTATAAATAAAAAGTGTAATAATTTTTAAAGTTCCTATTATTTGGACTTTTACTATATATATGAATTTCTGTGTAGATAAACCACTTTGCTATAAAGAAGGAATAGTTGCCAGAAACGAGAGAAATGGGGTGTGAAAAGTTATCCACCTAAGTTTTTAAAAAATTTACCACATTAAATTCAAAATTCATAATATTATTTTTTTTAATTTCATGTTTGAAAGAAAAAAAGTGAAGATTATGTACTATTAAAAAGTTTTTTTTAATGATACATACTCCTTCCGTTTCGATTTGTTTAGTCTACTTTTTTTTTAGTTTGTCTAAAAAAATGACTCTTTCATTTTATTTTTTGTAATTTTTTAATTTAAACTTTTCGCATAGTATGCTCAAGACCACAAATTAAAGAATTATTTGATATATTGAAATATCTTTAATTTATACCCATATATTTTTTTAAACTCCATATTAAATTAAATATTTATCAAACAAATTGAAACAAAAAGACTATATAGATATTGATTATGCCAAAATAAGAATTAGTGTGTGCACGAAAACGGGGAATTCAGAATACGTGCAAACGCAATTACAATGATTTATTATTTAAAATATAAAACATAAAGAAAAAATCTTATCCTATAAAGTTAGAGAATACAAATAAATATTTTTTAAAAGAAAAACAAATAAAAAGGGATAAAAAACCAATTAAAAATAAATAAATAAGTAAATCAACAAAGTCCATGTTTGCATAACTTCTCATTTCCCCTCGCCCACGTCTGCATTCTTATATTTAAATAATTTTCTTTCTAATTCTTAACCGCTAATTGAGGATGTATTTGAGTCTAGAGAATTAATGGGGTCAGTTACAAAATTTATTTAAGGTATAATTATCTATCATTAAATGGAGTAAAATTCAAAACGTGAGCCAACTGTTGGATTTTTAAATTATTAAATAAATTGAGAAAATTAAGGAAATAAATTATCAAATAATTCAAAACGTGAGGCAACTACAGAATTTAAATATTAATTTACGTTTTTTTTGGGTTATTTTGTTGAAGTTTTTAAAAAATTTAAATTATGGGTCTTTAATTATTTTGTAGAATTTAAATATTTAAAATAGTATAAAAAAAATGAAGTAACTAACTTGACTAATTTGTCTTAAGATCTGACACGTGTCATCATTCTACGCTGCCACTTGGCAAGATCCTAGGTTAGACCTTTTTTTTAAAAATAATTAATTAATAATTAATGATGATAATGATGATAAATAACAATGAGATAGATAACAATGAGACGTAAAATTATTAATATCAATATATAAAGAATATAAAGTATGATAATAGAACTTCTTTTCGGAACAAATTAAAAGCTCCCTCTCATGGCCTATGGAGCAAATACAGTAAAAATTGAGTATAATTAAATATTTTCAAATTTTAAATTGTTTTAGAGTTCTGTCTTAATAATTAAAATATTCAATTTATAGAATAATTCTGGTATATGCATTCACAATATTTTATTTTAATTTTCTCTTGTAGGGTGATTATATTTTGACAGTTTTAATTATATAATTGTAGTATATTTCATATTTAATATGAAATAATCAATTATATAAAATATTTTGTATGTGAAATTTTAAAAAACAAAAAAACTCTTAATGATAATAATAATAATAACAATCAGCAGAAACTATGGCACCAATTTAGGCCATATTTTTAGTAGTAGAATCATGTTCCATTTCGTCACATTATTTTTTAGTATTTGTTTTTTCAGTTTTTCTTCCCTTATTTTTTGGTCCTAATTTCTAGGAGGATTTTCCTATATTATTTGTTGTTTAATTTTATTCTAAAATAATTTAAAATTTAAGTCGTGCAAATGTACGTTTGTGAGTTGGTGGGGAAATGGGGGCAAAGAAAATGCATAGGTAGTTTTATTTAGTTTTTTTTCTGTTCATATTTTTGTTTTTTTTGTTCTTATATTTAAAAATACATTTAAGTATACTGTATATTTTAGATAAAGTATATGTAAAGTTGAATTGAGTCAAATATAAGTTTTAAAAATTTATATTTAAATTCAAATGGATAATAAATTAATTTAATTACTCTCAATTCAAAATTAAAAATGTAAATCAGTATACAAATTAGGATAATGAACCGGCAATGTCATGTACAAATTGGCAAGATTCTCTTCACCAATGATTTGTTAATTGTTGAAAATAATTTGTGTTTAAGAACGTGTATTTTAAATTTATATAAAATTTGAATTTCTAAACTTTAGCAACATCATGTCCATGGAATTATCTTCTATGGATATCAATAAAATGCGAAAAGTTCATTAGAGGCTAAACAATATGAATTTCATTAAAATAATAAGAGAAAAATAGTTATTTACTTTATTAAGTCAATAAAAAATTACACATGAAGTTATTGTTGTTGTTGTTATTATGAACTACACACGAGAAGAAGATATAAACCAGTTATTCATACATATAATTCTTGTACATTCTTCTATAATCTATGAGAAATAGTTATTTATATAGAATTAAAATTCAATTTGATCATTTTCTGATTAACATGTTGCTATGTTGTAGAAGTCGTTTGTATAAAGAATTACACATGAAGCTATTGTTGTTGTTGTTGTTGTTATGAACTACACATGAGAACAAGATAGAGAACAGTTATCCGTACATATAATTTTTGTACATTCTTCTATAATCTATGAGAAATAGTTATTTATATAGAATTAAAATTCAATGTGACTATTTTCTGATTAACATGTTGCTATGTTGTAGGAGCATGCAAAAGTTGGTTGTACATACTAACCTGCTTTAGCAGCAGGCATTTTTATTCTTCTCTCGCAATTTTTATTTTTTAAATAATATCTTTGAGATTGAGGTACTTTCTCTAAACACATATTATTCTTTAAAACATATATTATTGAATGAGAAAGCGACAAAAGAGAGAAGTCTGACCTTTATGTATTGTGTTGTCCACCATTTACAATTTCACGATCATCTGACACAAAGTTAATGCGTAAACGTTTTTGCTTTAATAAACGTAATTATTTTTGTGATAATTGAAGAGCATAATAACTTTCATGATTTCAAAACTAAAATTTTATAAACAAAAATCTGTCATATAAATAACGTATACACAAATCTCATTAAGAGTGTTAATACTAAAGAAAAAGTTAAAATCAAAACACAAATAAATAATAAAAATTCTAAAGCTAATTATGATTGATTTTTCTCAAATACTCCAAAGCCACATTCAAAAAGGAGGAGAAAAGATAAACATGCGAGCAGAGGTAAAATAAATTATGAATAAATACAGATAAAAAAAATTATTTACACTTTTCAAGAATAACCGTTCCCTAATTGTTTGGCTTTATCCAACTATTTTTGAATAAGAAGTTATTTTTTAATCTCTAAAAGTAAATATTAGAAATATGCAAACTTTTTGAGCTGGTAGTTAAGGAAACGTGGGGTTGAGGGAAGGTGAAGTTAAGTTTTATATACTCTTTTTTTTTTGTCTTTTTTCTTATTCGTATTCTTTTTTCCTTTTTTTTTGGTCTTTTTCTCTTATTGTGTTCTCTTTCCTTCTTTTTTTTTATATAAAGTTTTTATTAAAAAAAATAGAGATAAGATATAAGTACCACCCTAAATTATAGGTGAAATTTCAGTGACACACCTTAACTACACAGAGATCCTATTATTCCCCTAAAAAAATTTAAAGTGTAATAAATACACCCTTAGATGCTGAGATGGCACAGAGAGTGTGCTCACTCTCTTAGAAGCAAGTGAGAGACGAAAAAAATGAGAAAAATATGATCAATATTGGACATCCTTTTTTAATTGGAAAACATACATTACAAATTTGTGGCCCAAAATTTACTTTACATTGTGTAGCCCAAACCCGAACTGGCCCATAACTGCAAACTAACCCTTTTCTTCGGTTATATAGGGAACAACGCTATTTTGTTCCCTTTCAACAACTTCTTCTTCATTGAATTTCAGCTTCAAAATCTCTCCCATAAACTTTTCATACAATTGTTTTTCCAGGCAAATTGTATACAATGCAACTTGAAAATTTCATTTACATCAGCGATTGGTGAAAAAAGTTAACATTATTTTGAGTTTTTTTGCAATTCGAGGTTCAAATTTTTGTTTTTTAACTTTTTTTTCTAGTTGTTGCTATTCAATTTCTCTATGGAGGTTTACCTTGTTTATCTTCTACATAGTGGTGAATGTAACAACAACAACACTTTTCTCAATTTTGTTGCTGATTGCATCGCGATTGGATCTGGATTTAGTTTCAAAAATTTGGTTGAAGTAATTTCAGAACAGATCAGAGTTGATACCACACTGAATGTAGTGAAAACAAAATTTGTTCCAAAAAATGGATTGACACCGATCTTAATACACAGTGATACTGGTGTACAAGTTTATATTCAATTGAAGAAGAACAATTCAGAATTCACTGATTATGCACTTTATGTTACAGTAAAGGAAATTGATAATTCTGCAATACCTATAAGCTACAGTTATAAAATTTAAAATAAAGGTAAAATCGTACAAAAGGAAGTTATAGAAGAGGTTGATATGTGTACTTCGGAAGATAATAGTGAATCTGTTGAATTTGTTGAAGAAAACAGAAATTTTGGCGTAATAGATGACAAGTTACACATTGAGTTTAAAGAGGGACAGTGTTATAAAAGTAAGGAGATCCTTGTTAGGCTGTTGGAGAATCATGTGCAGAATAATATGCATTTTAAAGCGCAAAGATCAAGTAAAACAAGGTATACTATTGTACACTGCTTTGTATATTATTGTATATTGATTTGGTTCTTTTTTGTATATAATTGTATTTAGTAATTAATTTTTTTTAAACTTAGGTATGAGCTATATTGTGCGGTTGATAAGTGCACTTGGTTGTTCAAAGCTTCTGCAATATACAAGACTAATGTATTCAAAGTGAGAAGTTTCAATAATGTCCATACATGTCCATATGTCGAAAGATACTTGACACAAAATCAAGCTACATCTAGTGTTGTTGCTGGTATAGTCGTAGACAATCTTGTTGATCTAAATGCAGTTTACACCGCAACTGATATTATAGGTGGCATGCAAAGACAATACGAAATTGAATTGATATATATATATATATATGAAAGCTTGGAAAGCTAAAGAAAAGGCATTGGAAATGTTAAGAGGCAAACCATCTGATTCTTATAAAATGTTGTCCAAGTACTTGTATATTTTGGAGAAAACAAATCCAGAAACTGTTACAAAGTTGCACAAATCAGAAGATGACAGCTTTCTTTATGCATTTGTTTCACTCTCTACTTGTTTAACGGTTGAAAATATTGTAGACCAATTATGGTGGTTGATGGCAGCTTTCTTAAAGCAGCATACAAGGGGACCATAATGTCTGCTTGCACACAGGATGCAGCTCGTGAGTTTACAAAATATCTGCGTATATAATTATATAAGTCTGTATATCTGTGTATATAATTGTATAAGTCTATATATTGTATAAGTTTGTATTTTTTTTGATAAATTGTATATCTAAAAATTTGTATTATCTATTGTATATACAGGAAATATTATGTCACTTGCCTATGCAATTGTGGATTCTGAAAATAATAATTCATAGGAATAGTTTTTTGAGCAAGCAAAGAGTGTTTTTAAAATTCGGGAAGACATGTGTATTGTTTCAGATAGACATGATGGCATCTTGCACGCTATAGCAAAAGTATACCCAGAAGTTTCGCACTGTTTTTGCATGTTTCATTTTTGAAAGAACATTTAGACTCTATTCAGAAAACATCACAAACAGTTGAAAGATATTTTCTTTGCTTTGGCAAAGGCATACACAATTCAAAAATTTGAGTACTTTATGGCAGATTTATCCAAAATTGATCCAAAGATGACAGATTACTTAACTGAAGCTAATTATAAAAAGTGGTCTAGAGCATACTGCAAAGTGAAAAGGTCAATGGTGATGACTTTCAATATTGCAGAGTCAATTAATGCTGCAAACAAGAATGCTCGAGACATGCCAATAATAAGTTTGTTGGAGTTCATGAGAAAAATAATAATAAAGTGAAACTGCAAAAATAAAAAGAGGGCAATCAAGTCAACCATTGAGCTTGGTCAAAAATATGAAGACCTCCTGAAAGAAAACATAGAAGATTTGAAGTAAATGACGGTAAAAAGGATTAACATGAACTACTGATTTTCATGTTGCAATTTATATATTAATTTATATGTTAGTATATATTTGTATACTGCAATGTATATGAATGTATAATGATGTATATTATATTTTATGATAAAAATATGCAGATAAGGCCTTCTACAGATCAGTTGTACACTGTGTTTTTAGGAGTGAAATAAAGTATTGTGTGTCTTGAAAATGAAATCTGTTGCTGTGAAAATTTTTAAATGGATGAACTCCCTTGCACATGCTTTGGCGGTTATGAAACACAAACAATTGAAGGCAGCCTCATATTCTTCTTCTTACTATAAAAGAGAATATCTCCTTAGGACTTATGAATTTTCAGTGTATCCTATGCCAAATGAGAGCTCATGGGTAATTTCAAGAGAGGTTCTAGAGAATGTGGTGATACCACCAAAAGGAAGAAGAAATGCAGGAAGGCCAAGGAAGAAAAGAGTGAAAACATATTCAGAGAAAGGAAGAAAGAGGGCAAAATTTACATGTTCAGTGTGTGGACAAGGTGAGCATAACAGGACAACATGTCGCAATATACTAAGAATGACAGATTGAGACGTTACCCTCCTTACTATATTTGTTATTAGATGATATTGTTACATGCACTTTTTTCTCTTGTTATTTTTCATTAAAATAATTATATTATCTTTGCTAAATAATAAATATTATCGTTTAGACCATATATTAATTTGCTGAGAATATTTTGATGTTGATATAATATTTTGATATTGATATGATAAGTTAATACCAGCATTGCACCCAATGCGGTAGGCATATAAAGCTGTAAAATCATGTATATTTGATTGTATAAGTTTGTATCATTTTGTATATTCATGTATATACAAAATGTATAACTTTGTATAGCCTTCTATAGCCTTGGAATTTTCATTCATAGCTTGACTTCACAAGCGTTTGTATCTGAAGGTATATGAACACAAAATTAATTACTTTGATAAAAGAAAGTCATATGCACTGAATTTTGATTAAAAAAAAAAGATAAATTTATATTTTTTTTGCACTGTAAGACTGTAAAATCATATATATTTTATTGTATAAGTTTGTATCATTTTGTATATTCATGTATAGTGAAATTTTGTTTAGTCTTGTATAGCCTTGTAATTTTCATTCATATCTTGACTTCACAAGTTTTTGTATCTGAAGGTATATGGACACAAAAATAATTATTTTGATAAATTTATATTCTTTATTACACTAAATACAGTAGGCATATAAGGCTATACAGTCATGTATACTTGATTGAATAAGTTTGTATCATTTTTTATATTCATGTATATATAAAAGTATAACTTTGTATATTCTTGTATAGCTTTGTAATGTTCATTCAAAAATGTGACATCAGTTCATACTTTGACTTCACAAGCTTTTGCATCAGAAGGTATATGAACACAAAAATAAGAGAAAAACAGAAATTAAAAAGGCAAACCACTAAGTCAATTCATTACTTTGATAAAAGTAACACAAGAGTTTAAAAAATAACAATCAATAATCAGTCATATGCATTGCTGAAAGTAGCGCAACTATCAAAATAGTACTTACACAAAATAAAATTAATGCAAATTATAAAAGCTACAATACAACTAAACTATTTTTCTTGGACATCTTCTCTTCTTTTGATAGAAATATCTACCAGTTGCTTCATCACTACTGACTGTCCAATCCACATATTTTTTTCTACCATAATCTCACAACAAGCATCCATACCTCGAGCGAAGAATCTCAATATTAATCGAGTCTTGTGTGATTTTTTTTCATTCACAAAAAATTCAGCAAACGCAACAACAAAAATACCACAGTCACTATATACAAAACAGAGCATATATTTCTTATGAGTTACTATAAAGCAGCAAAACAAAAACAAACAATAAATATTCTAGAATGAAAGAATAAAAAAAAAAAATACCTATTAACTTGTTGGGGAAGACCATCAACAAGATGAACTGGAAAAATCGCAAATTGAGGTTCCTCAATACCTTTTTCAACATAAAAATTGGCACGTTCCAAAAAGTATGAAAGCAATGTTGAATATGACAACAATGCTTGTTTCACACGTGAGTCGTTAAATGCTCCATACCCAGAATCATACACATGGATGGACCAATCACTGAAATTAAACACCCCTAAAATTCAATGTCCAACTTTGATATTTTCTTGTTTCACATAAATTGAAAATAAGACACAGCCAATCTTGTGCACGGGATATTTGCATCACACTGAAAATCTCTTGTATTCTTCTATTTGATGCTCCACTGAAATAACAGAGGGATCGTGATTTATTTTCAAAAACTTCTTATAAAGTGCACAAATAAAGTTATTGAAAGCAAAATTGATTGTAGTATACTGTATAGCAGTACTAGGTTCATATTTTTGCTTCTTTCTCAAATAATAAAAAATCACATTCAAATGCTGTAACAGACATAAATAATAATAAAATAGTCAATATATGCATTAAAAAATAATTATATAAAAATATACAAAGATATATAAAAGAATAAGTACAGTATCAATCAATGATTGATCACTATACCCAATTGAGTAGAATCACCCCTTATTACCCACGTGTATCGATTCATAAATAAAATTCTCAGGAACATAGTATTTTTTTTTACTATACAGAACTTTTGCACTTCAAAATCAAACGAGAAAAAAAAGTAAGTACCAAAATCAGTCCGTCTTCTCAAATGTAAAAATCAAATAAATAAAAAAGATTAAAGAGGTTAAAATTACCTTTGTGACATATTCAGACCGTCTTTAATAAATGGGCAAAATTCTTGGGCCACATTTGACAAGGGATCAAAATCATCAATACGCAGCATGAAAGGATGCTTGACATCAGAAATAGACTTTGGCACTGATATAGATGCTCCCGAATCAAAGTCTGTTAGATAAGGAGACCTGCCACATCTTCCTACATTTCGTGCTCGATGCACCAAATTATCAGGAGTGGTGTCTTCTTCTATTTCTATGATTTTTGATACATAAGGCACTATCTGAGTCATACTTATCTTCGCACACTCTTCATCGTTGATACCACTCCACTGATTTACATTCACAACATCAGTTTTAATATTTACTTTACCAGATATGTTGGCCTTTATTGACAGTTGATCAGGGGTATGAAGGTCAACAATTCTCGTAAATTGGATAGGAATTTTATAAAGACCACCAATATCTTCATGAGCTTGCTCGTGGGGGGCAATATCATGATCTTGATTGAATGAGGCAGCATAATCATCTTCATTAAAAGAGACATCAACATGAGCCTTGGTGAATGAATAAGCATCATAAATTGGCTCAGATGAGAACGCACCATCATGAACTTTCTTGTGGAGAAGAACATCAGTATACGGTTCATATTCTGATGGATCCCACCCATCAGCATCAACTTGGGGAGTCTAACAAAAAAAATAGAGAGCATGAGATTTGATTTTTGTATAGAAATACAAAAAAATAAAAATTACAAAAACTACCTTCACATGAGGATACTAGTCACTGCTTTTCTTCATCTTTGTAATTCTAAGATGATCAAAGAGTGTCTCAAAGAAAGATACAACAGACTTGTTGAGTTCCTTAACTTTAACAGTAAGCTAAAAAGGAAAACAATCATTAACAAGCAGACACACACATATATACACACATATATACAAACAAAAATAAAGATAGGTCAAGAAAGAATACCTTTGTAAGTTCAGTCTTCAACTGATTAACTTCAGCTTTCAAATCATCTTGGCTATCAGAAGGATTGAACCTTTGTTTAGACTGTTGTTTCATAGTTGAAGAACGAGGTTGTTCAGGCACACCTTGTGATGCACCATAATCAACATTGATATCTCGGAAAAGAGACTTGATATGAACCTTTGACAATTCCTCAGTGGTTGGACAAAAATTGTAGTACTTCAACTTAAGTAATTTTAAAAGAAAATTGATATCAGTTGCTACAATAATATACATCATTACACAAAAGAATACAACAAGAAACAATCATATACAATAAAAAATCAAATTTAATAAAAAAAAGAGAAGAAAAGACAGAGAAATTTACTTTGTCAATACTAGGCATGATGACACCACTGGTGAGGTCTAAGAGCGTCGGAGAAATAGTAACTTTTCAATTAAGAAGACGCGAGACTTTTTCATCAACCCGAACAGCAAGACTATCCTGAACAGTACATGAACATTCATAAAATCATGTCTGTAATGCGATTGGCAGACCTCCGATCCTATACATTGACAAGTACTCACACTGTTTATCCCTTACTGTTTTAGCATTTCTTCAAAAAAAAAATTCACCAATCAAAATTTTTATATCTTCAATCATATCAAAGTCAGCTTTACTGATACCAAAATTGTTAGTGCGTGAAAATAGAAAAAAGATGAATAAAAAGTAGCAAAGCCATCTTGAATGCATCGTCATCCGACTTTCATTCCTTCCTCTTAAATCAATCAAGCAACTGATGTCGTTTTAATCCATCATTCTCAAATGTTGAAAAATATTCCTCAATCAACCTATTCACTTCAGGTTTGTCATATACACTAACATCATCATCAACACATTTTAAATCCGTAATTACAGTAAATTCTCCAATACCAAAACTCAGTATAGTGTCATTAAATTTGATCCATAACTCTCTTTCCGCTCTAGGAACAACCTCCCTTAATAACAAAGAACGTATAAGTTAATTTTGTGTCTTAATAGGAGGTAGATCCAAAAAATATCCAAAACAACTACTAATCTGCGTCTCACTCAAGCAATTAGTAAGAATACTAACGATATCGGTCTCGGTATGAGAACCAATCCTACTGTTAAAATATTCTTTTGGTTGTATGTAGAAGTCACCGACCTTCATATGAGAATATTTTTTAAAAAGTCAGCTAACATAAACTTCAATAAAGTACTAAAGTAAATCTGGAACACAATAGAAAAAGAATTACCTTCAACTGAGATTTCCGTTCATTGAATTTGCGTCGAGTCAATAACCACTGCTCGTTCGTTATAGCAAAGTTACTAACTCCAACATCAACAATGACTTTGGTCTTTCTCTGTTTAACAGGACGATTATCATCGTCATCTTCATCAACAAGTTTTAACTTCCTTTTAGCTTTCACAACACACTTTTTAGTCTGCAACTTTAATTTTTTTCTCTTATTTTCATACTCCTTAGATTTTGAGCGAGTAACACGTTTTCAACTCCTTCAACGCTCTGTGTAGTATCAACAGGAGACTCGAAATCATCAGCATCACGTTGCTCATGCGATGCAGCAACAGACGTAGATGGTGATTTCTTTGATGTTATAGATTTTTTTTTACGAGATTCACTTGTAAATTTACCCGTTTTCAATCAAATTTTATGACAAAAATTAATAAAAATAGAACACATCTATTAGATATTATCAGAGTTAATTAACGACTCAGTAAGAAAAAATAAAAACCAACAAGAAAATAATGAACAACAAAGTTCATAATTCCCAAAAGTATTAACAAACATTTTGCCTCAAAAATAATCAACAACAAAATCCTAAAAAAGTAAAATAAACTGATAAAACAGTAACAAAACTATTAAAAGCAAATTTTCGAACAAACAACAGAAATAGCAACACAAAAAACAAATAAATTGATAATAATACTTCGAAGAACACCACAAACAGAATATGCAAAAACAAAAATAAACGAAAATCCCAAATTAATTTTTATAAGAGCCATAAAAAAAAAATTAAACTAAAATTCAAATCGCAACATCAAATAATGCAATAAAAAAAATAAAAATACCTTGAAAAAGAATGAAAAAACAAAAAAGATGGAAAAATGAATGTCACAAGAGCAATGAATGAAGAAAACCACAATCAACTTCTATGGCGTGGGTGATGATAGTGGATAAAGATGAAAAAGGAATTTGAAAAAAAAGAAGAAATACTAACGGTAAATGCTCATTTGGGCTACAGATTGAAAAGTAACTTCTGGGCCTTGACAAATGTGCTATATTTGGTAGCAAGTTTAAAATTGGGCTATATTTTGCAATGTAACATTGCTGAATGACTTTTTATGTAATTTTTTCTTTTTTAATTGGACATCTTACAATTAATTGGTATACAAATTATTACCATTAAATATTTATATATTTAATTATTTTTCCTTTCTCTCTTTGTAAAATATTTATTTTCCTCTTCATTTTTATTTCCTTTTCTCTTTCACTAATTTTTTATCTTTTCACTTTTACTTAATTTGAAAAAGATACGAATATTTTTTTTTTAAAATAATAATTTTTTTAAAAAGTGATCTTTATTTATAGCATTTTTTTATTTAATTTTCTTTAATTTTTTTGATGTTCGTCCAAAATTAACTTATTTAAATACAAGGCATTTGGAATTAAATCCAAAGAAAAAGTAATGAAAATAAAAAGAATAAATAAAAGTAATAGAAAAAAAAAGAAAAAAAATGAAAGAAGGTAAAAAAATGTGTGTATTAGAGAAAAGTTTAAATACAAAATAAAGAAAAATATAAAAGATACATTCTTTTAGAAATTTTAAATAGAAGAAAAATAAAAATAATTTTTTTTGACGTGTATTGACTTATTTTAAATACAAGGCAAAAAAAATAAGAAGAAGTTTTTTTTAAAAAAAATAATTAAAATAATTTTAAAAAATTATTTATACACGTGGCGGTGTGTGTATATCACCGCAACTAATTGGATTGGGTTATGACTCCATGTCAACACATAAGGTGCAAAGAAATACAGAAAAAAAAGTTTAGAGGGATAATAATACCTCTGTATAGTTAAGGTGTGTCGCTGAAATTTACCTATAGTTTAGGGTGATAGTTATGTTTTATCTCAAAAAAATACAAACAAAAATACAAAAATATTAGCTATCTACTTATATTAAAGTATCACAAAGGAAAGTAAAATAAAAGAAGATGATACAGATAATATATTATAAGTGACATTATATGTTGAATTTATTTTTAAAATAAAAAAAGTATCGGTTACCAAAATTTTTGGGAATATAATCAATTTTTAATTTTTATTGCATTAGAAATTCATTAATGAAATAACAAAAAAAAAACGCAGAGTGAAAAGTCACTGCCTATGTAGAAGTGGTATTTGTTTCTAATTCAAAATCATAGTTAAATATTCAATATTAATTCCTTTGTAAAATTTTGCAAGTTGTAAAAAAGAAAAAGGCAAAATGACCTGGAGACTCTTGTACTTGTTTCTGTTTGTAAGTTAGACCTTTCTACTCACCTATTTATCAATTGAACCCTTAAACTCATTGAAACACAATATTTTAAACTTTTTTGACCATTGACCGAGCTTATATGGAATTAATGTTGCTGAGTTGAAAAAATATGTGTTTACACACGTTTAAAAGCGAGTAAATACAATATTTTACATTTAAAAATATTAAAATTAAAAAAAAAATCAGAAAAAAAGAAAAAAACCCTTCTTTCTTCTTCAATCACCCTTCCTCCACCCCACCCCCACGCCCCAACCAGTTTTCTCCTTCTTCAATTAGCCCCCCGCCACCCCTCCACCCCCTTCAACTTTCTTCTTCTTCAATCATCCCTCGCTACCCTTTTTCAACTTTCTTCATCTTCATTTCCAAACCACTCTCCTCTTTCTTCTTCAAATTCACCCACCACACCTCTCTTCTTCTTAAAAAAAAATCGATCCCATGAGTATTTTTTAAATTTTTAGTTTTTTTCATTTGTGTTAGCTGCCTTCAAAAATGAATGTAGGTATGGATTAATGAAAGGATGACGTGGGGTATTGAAAAATTGTAAAACTCCATTTGTAAGCTTGAGAAAGCTTCAAGAATAACAAATGGGTCTTGTGAATTTGTGAAATTAATTCAAAATTGTGATTGAGATTTATGTTTGAAAACATGTAGTTAAAATTTCAAGTCAAATAGCAAAGAATTTCACCTATTTTGCATGAATTTGGTGCTCAACTTATAAGCAAATATAGAGAAATAAATGTTAAAAATGCAAAAATAATCTAAGAAAGAAGAAGAGAGAAAGGAGGGGGTGTGAGGTTCTGATGAAGAAAGAGAGAAAAGGGTGGGTGGGAGAATAAAGGGCCGGAGGCGGAGCGACGGCGACGGAGGAATCTGATGAAGAACGGTACAAAGAAGAAGACAGGGGAGCGGTGGGGTGCGGCGGAGGAGGGGCGTATGAAGAAGAAGATGAGAGGGGAGGGGTGGGGGTAGGGTTTAAGAGTATTTGATTTAATTAATTTTTTAATATTTAATTTCTTATGCGGCATTTTTAAATGACGTGAAAATCTACGTGTATGCATTTGTATTACACACACTGACTAGTTATAAAAAGGATTTAAAATATTATATTTTAATGAGTTCAAGGGTTCAAATGACAAAGAGGTGAGTAGAAGGGTCCAACTTACAAACAAAGACAAGTATAAGGGTCTCCCAGGTCATTCGAATTGGAAAAAAAAAGTTATATTATTGTAGGTAACTTTCCAATTTAAAATAAAATAAGTTTAGAAAAATATAGATTTTTAATATTTTTAAATTCAAATTGAAAACTATTAACTAACTATTACCTAACTTAACTAATTTGTCCTAAAAACTAACACATGTTATTATTCTACGCTGTCACTTGGCAATATCTTAGGCTAGACTTTTCTCATTCTAAGTATATATAGATAATAAATAAAGTAATAATAAGAGGGAATGGGAGAGGAGCTTAGGGTCAGTCGTCAAAATGATCAATTTGTGCCTCTCATTCCCTCTTATTACTAACTAATAAATAATAATAAATAACTAAGCTTCTCTCCCATTCCCTCTTATTAATAGTGGTAAAATAAATAATAGTAATAATATTATATTATTAATAGTAATATAGTCTTTTTAATAATTTATATATTTAAAATTACTTATAATAACTACTATAAATCATAATAATTAATAATTTAAAATATTTAAAAAATATATAAAAATTTAATTGACTTTTAAAATTTATCTGTGCCACATAAATTGGGATAGAGGAAGTAACATACAAATGACATAAAAAGTACTATAAATCATGATAATTAATAACTTAAAATATTTAAAAGACATAAAAAATTGAAAAAACTACATAAATAATCAAACATCCTTACCCTAATTACTAAATATCCCAATACTTTAAAATAATTACATTTATCCCATTAAATTGAAATTACATGGTTAAAAATCTGTATCCACCACAATCTCTAAAAAAGGGCCTAAAATCACTCAACTTTGTATCCCACTGGCAACGGTTGTTCTCTTACTCAAATATTTTTCCCCAAATCACGCCTTCAAGCAAGGACTCCATCTTCTCCACGATCTTCCTTCACTTTTCAAAAAAATTTGACGCTGCCAGATCATAATCTTCCATTGTTGAGGTTGGTAAAATTCGTTTTTCAACTTTTACTATAGTTTAGTTCTAAGTTATCATAATCTATAAGAGCAATTACTTGATAACGAATCAACGATTGCCTTCATGGATAACGAATCAGATAACTTGATAATACCAAGTAACCAACAATGGCCTTCATATGATTTAGGTATATCTCAAATGGAGAACAATGAAGTGCCTTCTCCGACCTTTGTTCCGGCTGTTAGAGACTTTGAAGAAGAAGACTTTGCTGAAAATAGATCCAAATTTAGAAACGATCAAGTCAAAATGAATGAATTGCACAAAAATTTGAAATAAAAAACAAGGGACTCAAACCCAGATGTTATTTTCCAGTGTTACCAACTTGTTACCATGTATCCAGTGTTATTTTTCATGTATCCAAGTATACATATATCTATCTGAGTTGTAAATGTGTAACTTTTGTAAATTTAAAGTTTCAAATCAAAACAAAGCAATACGTATCCAGGAATAACATTGTAAGCAAATCTTGTGTTACATGTATCCAAGATTAATTCATGTTAACATGTATCCCAATACTACTGCAACCTGCTATTTGAGATGTTGGTAACATGTATCCTTAACACTGTTACAATGTATCCAAGCTTACAAACTTGTATCCAATATTAACATGTATCCAAGTATACCTATATCTATTTGCTGTTTAGATGGGTATCCTTAGATATTGGTAAGTATCTTTAACACTGTTATAATGTATCCAAGCTTATAATCTTGGATACAGTGTTAACAGTCTATCCAAGTATACCTATTGTTGTTTGCTGTTTAAATGTGTATCCTTAGATATTTGAGATCTATTATTACATGTATCCTGTATAATGGAGTTATTTGCTGGTTTGATGTGTATCCAAATAATTTTAAATTGAAATTTGAATTCTCCAGTTGTTTGTGGAGATGAGGATACTGCAGATTTACTCCTCATTAATTGTAAATCTGTTATTTCCTTTTAAAGCGCCCTAATAGTAATAGATTTACAATTAATGATTTACTCCTCATTAATTGTAAATATTTTATTTCCTTTTAAAGCGCCATAATAGAAACAGATTTACCATTAATGAAGAGGTTATATATATCCAGGATACACGAAAATACAAAGGATACACGCCTTTCCTTTTTTAAATTATCGGGAAAAATGTAATATTTTAAAATAGTGGGATAAAACGTAATTAGGGACCAAACTACTGTGTTTTATGTTGTTTACACTAAAAAATTTGGTTGATTCTCAAAATTCTATCACCACCACATAAATTAAAGGAGAGAGAGTAACATATATTATTTTAAAATTATGTTGAAAGTACTATAAATCAGAATAATTAATAATTTAAAATATTCAAAAACTATATAAAAAATTTGGTTGACTCTCCAAATTCCATCAACGCCACATAAATTGAGACGGAGAAAATAACATATGTTATTTAAAAATTATGTAAGGAGTACTATAAATCACAAATTAACAACTTAAAATATTTAAAATCATAATAATTTTTTTTTGACTTTCCGGGTCAGACGAAAAATTGACCATTTTGCCCTTCTTCTTTTGTAGTTACATTAATTAAAAAGGTCTTTTTAATAATCTATATGTTTGAAAAATGTGTAATAAGTACTATAAATCATAATAATTAACAATTTAAAATATTTAAAAAATTTGATCATCTCGAAATTTTTCGGTGCCTTATAAATTGGGACAACAGAAGTAACATAAAAATATCGTAAAAAGTATTATAAATCACGATAATTAATAATTTAAAATATTTTTAAAATATAATTTTTTTGATTGATTCTCAAAATTCTATTAACACCACATAAACTGGAGCAGAGGGAGTAACATATATTATTTGAAAATTATGTAGAAAGTATTATAAATCAGAATAATTAACAACTTAAAATATCTAAAAACTATATAAAAAATTTGGTTGACTCTCCAAATGTGCTACATAAATTGGGACAGAGAAAATAACATATATTATCTGAAAATTATGTCAAAAATACTGTAAATTACAATAATTAATAATTTAAAATATTTAAAATCAAACAATTTTTTTTTAACTTTTCAAATTCATCTGTGTGACATAAATTGAAACATAAAAAAGTAGCATATATTGGGTCCGTACTTACACGAGCAATTATATCTAGTTAGACTATAAACTGATATTTCTTTTCAATTATTATATAAGTAATAACTTCTAAAGTGTTAATTTAACTCAAGCTCAACAAACCATAAAATTAATACATAAGACTTCCTTTATGATAATAACTTTTATTATCCTAAATTACTTTTGTCATCATAAATTACTAATTATTTCACTAGAAAATTTAATTGCATGCTTGTTAAAATTTGAATTTAGCATTAAGGCGTATTTAACTTTCTTTGTTATGATCAGGATTGGCCAGAGGGTAATCCATTAAAGCGATGGCTTTAGGCTTTAAAATTTTGAGGGCTCTAATTTTTTTCATTCGTTATTTGGTATTTATATTAATTCGATTTTAAAACGCGCAAGGCCGATTAAAAAGAAAGCGCTCTCTAGCAAAAAGAATTTCATTATGAGGCTAAACCCAGTACCTCTAGTTAAGGGAAGATGATCAACTTGTAACTATAATAAATTTATAGGGTAAATTTTCTTTTAAAAAATATTGAACATAAAAAATAAGGCCTCACATTAAAGTTGTCTTTAGACCACCCATCTTATTGAGCATTCCCTAGTAATTATGATTAGTTGATTACATATATCAATCAATTACATTAGCCTAATGGCCTTTTAGTTGATTAGTAAATTTTTTTAGACTTTCACTTAATTTATTTCATGTTTGTAAAATTCACTTGTATGAGTTATAGTGTGAAAACTTATAAAATTTTTAAAAGAGTGTTGTCAATCTCTTAATCGAGAATGAATTCTATAAATAAGTTATTGTTCACATAAAGTTAGGTGTCACGCTCCAATTTTGGATGACGTGAACCGCTACTCGATGCCTTAATTGTAATGCCATAACTTGACCAAGTGAACCAGCTTTGTTAGACATCTGATACATGTTTATACATGTGAACCTTAAATGTAGCAGTATCTGAAAGCATAAGAAGTTGATACATCTGATAAGCTCTAACAAAGAATTGTATGTACATCAAGGAGTCATTGAGCCTAAACACATGTCAGACATACATCCCGACTAATACCGAAGTATTGACATATACGACTTCGAATATTGATATAGGTCTATGAAGCCTCTACTAGAATCTGACAACTAAAAATACTGGTCAAAATACGGCTCCAACCCGACCTATATACATCACTAGAGTATCTATCTCAACTTAGCTCCAAATAAAAATAAAGTTCACCAATTAACAACTAAATATATAACCAGGCATTGTGAAATGTGGTGCCCCCAGTAAGAGGGGCAAACAACAGTACTTGTATGTAAAACAAATTGAATGACAGAAAATAATTGAAAAGCTCGTAAAAAAGACATATTAAACATAGCCTACCAAGGGCATTTGAAAGCTCAAGACAAAGTAAGAATGTGTGTGTTATAGGTGAGTATCGCGTAGGGGTGGGCATAAATACCGAAAAATCAAAAAATCGAATCGAACCGAACTAATTCGATTTTTCAGTTTCGATTTTTTGGTTCGGTTTCGGTTCTATTTTTTTTTTTAAATTTCAGTATTTGGTTTGGTTTTCGGTTTTAGGATACCGGTTTTTCGGTTTAACCGATTTTTCGGTTTAACCGATTTTTTTTAAATTTCAATATTTTTTTATTTTTTTTTCCAGACAACCAAAAACAGAAAATGACTTATTTTCATCCTACCAAACCCACTCTTTTAAGTTTCTGAAAACTCTAAATTAAACTCTTGCATTGTTACTCATTTTCTTTTGGGCCTCAGGTAGGCCCAGCTCTCCTTGAGCCTGTTTTTCTGCATTCTGTCTCTTAGTGGACTTGTAATACATCACGTAAAGTAGCAGTTGGGCTAGTCCAAGAGCAGTTCTCATAGAATTTGGTACCTAAACAAAGAAGAGAAAACTGACCCATTAAGAAGGCCCAGAACCAAAAAAAACTGAAATTGATAAACAGAAACCGAACCGAACCGAATTTGGAAAAATCGAACCGAACCGAATTAATTTTGGTTCAGTTTTCGGTACCCCTTTCTCATAACCGAAAACCGAAAAAACCACATCGAAATTTTGAAAAATCAAACCGAATGCCCACCCCTAGTATCGCGTCAAACAAATATTAGAACACGCAAAGACGGAAATTTTAGGTGCTTATAATGTTTTTAAATTATAGATATTTTATTATATGAGTTAATTGATATGTTATTCGTTGTATCTACATTTATATACCTCATAAACGATGTTCTTAATAATTAGCATATGATCTTCTTAAATTGAATTAATAAGACTTACGTCGAATATCTTACTAATTTCTGTTATGAATCGCAATTGGCTAAATAGTTTGTATAAAATTTATAAATTAAGTCGATCAGAAAATCCTCCACGCTCAGACATAAACAAAATAATATATATGTTAATGAAGATAGTTTTAAAAGATGGTGTAGAAATTTCTACATGATGAACCTTTTTTTTTTCTTGTTCACAGGCTTAACAAAAATGTATAGCTATTTATGAAAATTTCTCTACTTTAATTATACAATACTCAAATAATTCTAATCCTTAAAATATGGAAGAAAAATCGACAAAATTGATTTAGTTTGATTTTAATAATTTAAAAAATAACAAAATTTATTTAATTTTGATTTTACCTCAAACTGACCAAACTATGAACACCCTACCTGTAGACCTTTAATTTGGTGGATAGTTCAACCCTAACTCTTCTTAATTTGCGAGATATACTCATTTAAAGTTAGACCTTATACGACTCATTTAAAGAAAATTGTTTGTATTATCACTTACAACTTAACTTATACTAACGCTTTTGTGAGTCCTTCAATCTTGATTTAACTTTATTGTATACTGGATATATTACCTTAGGCTCATACACCACTTTATCCTCCCCTATTCGGACAAATTCTACAATGTCTGCATAGTCGTATGCTAACTCAGAGTCGTGGAGCATTACGTATAATAACTTAACTTTATAATAAATTTTTGACTTCACTTTATATACTAACGCTTTCTGTTTGCTCTAAAACCCTTATTTGTACTCGAATACTCTAGATCGAGAATCATAGCATATGTAGAATGATTCGGGCTTTAATATGAAAATACTGGGTATTATGTTAGGGATGGCAATAAGATGATGCAAGTTTAGATAGATGCAAAGTGATGCGATGCGGGTATAGATATATACAGGTGCGAATCAAAATAAAATATTTTAATTTTTTGTGATGCGGATGTGAGTGCGGGTTAGAATAGTTTTGAAAGACAACTGAATGCCATTTTTCATGGCATACACATAAGATTTACCTGATCATTTTCATTTAATTTTTACTGTAAGAACAAAATAATCTTGATATAATAGTTTACTTAACTAAAGACAGTATTTCATTATTATTTCATGTTCACATAGATACAACAGCAGCAGCAATAACAACAACAACAACAATATATTTAGTGTAATTTCACAAGTGAAGCTTGGGATGGAAAGGGTAGAGTGTATATAAACTTATTATTTATATTCACATAAATAATAGAAAAAGTTACATGACATAGCAAATTAAGGCCTTATATTTATTCAAAATAACAATAATTTTAAAAAATTATATAGTATTGCAATAGTCCGGAGTTTATAAAAAAATACATATGGATATAGTTAGACAAAGATATTGTATATGCATGTGAATACCCTTTTAAGCGCTTGGATACAATATATTTTAGTATTGTTACACGTGTAAATAATGTGTATTCGTTAAAGAGATATTATACATGGACGGATAAATACGTGTATATATATAATGTATTTCACTATTATCGTACGGAGATACCATATTGTATTCCACTATTTTTAAAACCAAATATTTTTACATTTCGTAATTAAGCAAAGTCTCTCTATAGTTTGTAATTACGAGCGGACTATAGCAAATACAAAAGTTTTTCATAATAATCACATAAATTATTATTGTACATAGTAATAATTCTTGTTTAATTCCTAATTTTAAAGTTTTTCTTTTACATGTATAATTAGTAAAGTTAATTTTTAATTTGGGCAATTAAAACTAACAATTATATTATTTACCGCAAGTGAAGCTATTAGATGAAAGAAAATTACACTTAATAAGAGCAAATAAGTAATTTTGGATGATAGCAACAAAAACACTAAAATAATTTTATTACAGTGACTATTGGGTGATTATTGTCTAAAAATACTTTATTAAAATTCACTTGTTCTCAAAAAGTTTGATTTTCAAAAGAATCGGAGAATGTGCACACTCGCAGGTAGGGATGGCCATTGGGACGGGGTGGGCCGAGGCAGAGCAGGGCAAAGGCTAAACGGGACAAAGCAGGGTAGGGCAGGGCAAGGCGGAGCAAATCAAAACCTTTATTTTCAAAAAATAAATAGGGTAGGGGTAGTAGAGCGCATTTATGCTCAAGTTTTTTTTAAGTTTCAAGTAAAAAAAGAAACAAAAGAAGCAGACAACAAAGGTCATTGATTCAGAAAGTTGATCGAATGTTGTTGGGCAGTTGGAATTGTTTTTCAGAGCAGTTGGAAGTGATGATTTGCCAATGGATCACCCAAGGCTTAAAAGGAATGTCACTGCTATATTATATTATTTTTCTCTATCCATTTTGTTTCTTTGATAATTTTAAAAATTACAAGTAAAATGCAAACTTCCAATAAGTGGAATTGTTTTCTGAAAACAAAAAAACTAATACAACCACTTTACTAAACAAATTACTAATACAATTTTATTGGATTGTGTTAATAAGGGATAAATAGGGCGGGGCTAAATTGGGTTAAACAGAAGGTCTATGTCTAAACGGGGTAGATAATTAAACGGGTCAGGAAAGGCAGGGCAAAACTTTAGTAAGGTTCAACTTAATCCGCCTCGGCCTGCCCCGCCTCGGCCCGTCCCTTCGTCATCCCTACTCGCAGGTGTATGTGCAGAACCTGTGGACGCGAATAAAATTGATAAGTGGGGCAGAGCGGATTATAAATTTGTGGGTTAAGATAGAACTCACATAGAACTTTGTACCCGACTTGCACCATTACCATCCCTATATAAAGTATATATGTTCATCATCCAATTTATTCGAGTTGCTGATCCACAATGAACATTACCCATTAAATTTTTTAATTAAATCGGAATTGATCAAATTCCAATATCTTTTCCTAAAATTTTGAACTGTCACAGTTCAAATTTAGGGCGTCTCAATAAAATTAGTGGCATAAAGTCAAATTTTAATAAGAGATATTAAATATTTATACACATATACGCAAATAATAACAATAATTTAGAATTATCTTTTATTCTTATATAATACTTGTTTTTAGTGTAATATTCTTAAAAGACATAAAAATTTTAATTTCACACAATGTTATTATTGTTTATATAAATAAGAATTAATTATTATTTTTTGACAACCTAAAAGGAGGGATGCAAATAAGAATTAATTATAGTTAGTAAGATATTAGTCATTTGTTTGCAATACATTATTTTGGATATTGTTATAAAAACTTTATTTGTTAATAGGAAGATTAGAATTATTTATTTCAAAGTTCTAAAATATTTATAGTAAACAGTAGATAAATTTTCTTTCTTGTTACAAAGTATATGATTTTTATCTCTCTTTAGTCTTAGGTAGAAGTAAAATCATAAAACTCACTATTAAAAATATTTGGGCCAACACATACGCTTTAGGACTCTTTACACCATAGATTTAGGAAACATTTTTTGAGATTTTTTTTTTGTCAAATATCTATTTGATCATAGAAGTTATCTAGTTTTTGGGAGACTAGTTTTCAAATCTCAAAATTTTCTTCAAAGTTGTTTATGGGCCAAGATGTAAACGTTGATTTCTTTTTAATTTTAAAACTTTCCCTAAACTTCTATATTTTATAAAAAAAATCTCATTTATTACTTCATAGTTGCTCTGCTTGATTTGTATTTACTTATGATTTGTTTTACTTGATTTGTATAAATTTTTCTTCAGATTTGTAAGTCTCGCCAATATATGAGGTCTCTCATCTACTACATTGAATAATATTTGCTTGTAATGTATAAGTCTTTCTTCAACAACATACTCAATGAATTTCCACGAGTGGGGTCTGGGAGGGTAGATTGTATGCAAACCTTATCACTACTTTATGGAATGGAGGTAGAGAGGTTGTTTCCAAGAGACCCTTGGCCCAAGTGCAACAAATCCAAGTACAAGAAGAAGAAAATAATGAAGAAAGCATAGCAGTCAATAAAGAAACCAGTGCAGAGCCTACACAAAAGACAATAACAACAACAAAATATATGATGATCGAAACACAATAAATAACATATGACGATAGATAACAAAAGCAAGAATTACAAGGGTGCGAATAATACTACGACAGACACTAATTACAACCTTAAACCTTCTAAAGGCAACACGACACTCTACTCCTTACTAACCTTCTACCCTAATACGTGATCGCCACACCTTATTATCTATAGTCATGTCCTCGGTAATACGAAGTTGCACCATATCATGTCTAATCACCTCTCCACAATACTTTTTAGGCCTATCTCTACCTCTCCGCGTACCAACTATAACCAGCCTCTCGCACCTCCTTATCGGAGCGTTTGCGCATCTCCTTGTCACATGACCAAATCATCTCAGTCTCGCTTTCCTCATCTTGTCCGCCACGGGGGCCACTCCCACCTTATCCCGAATAACCTCATTCCTAATCTTATCACTCCTAGTATGCCCGCACATCCATCTCAGCATCCTCATCTCCGCAACGTATATCTTCTGAAAATGCGAGTTCTTAACTGTCCAGCACTCCACCCCACACAACAAAGACGATCTAACCACCATTCTGTAGAACTTACCTTTAAGCTTAGGTGGTACCTTCTTATCACACAAGACTCCGGAGGCAAGCCTCCACTTCATCCATACCGCACTAATGCGATGTGTGACGTCATCATCGATGTCCCCACTTCCCTGAATCACAGACCCAAGATACTTAAAACTATTTCTCTTGGGGATAGGTTGCGTGTCAAGCCTCACTACCACGCTAGCCTCATGCATCGCATTACTGAATTTGCACTCCAAATTTTCCATTTTTGTTCTGCTCAACCTGAACCCTTTAGACTCCAGTGTACGTCTCCAAACCTCCAAACTAGCATTAACTCTGCCCCGAGTCTCATCAATCAATACGATGTCATCCGCAAATAACAGACACCAAGGCACCTCGTCTTGAATAAATCGCATCAACTCATCCATCACCAAGGCAAAAAGGAAAGGGCTAAGAATTGATCTCTGGTGCAACCCCATCTCAACTGAGAAGTGCTCTGAGTCTCCTCCCACCGTTCTGACCCGAGTCTTGGCCCCATCATACATGTCCTTTATCGCTCTAATGTATAAATTGTTCTTCAGATTTGTAAATTCTTGCCAATATATGAGGTTTCTCATCTCCTACCTTTTTTTTTACACTAATGGATTTTCGAAATTAATTGTAATTTGACGAATTATAGTAGCTAGTAATTGTGATAGTAGTTTTTATTAAAATATTGTGTTACAACGGAGCTATCTTAGATATCTTAAGTAAGGAGATGGGACGGGTTTTATAGTTAGAGTTCTATTTCTAGAAAGGAAGAGACTATCGAGATACTCACTCATTTTAGGATAATGTATTATCTAATTTATTATAAAAACAATAATTTTGTATCAAACTAGTATGTATATAGGATTATGATTTGTGATAATGATAATGAAGGTCATCAATAAATCTCGATTATGTTCATGGTGATCAGCGTAGTAGATCTTCAGACATTGGGAGATTCATCTTCAAATCTGGAATTGCAATAGTTACTGGAGTTCAATAATTGTGCCCTGCTAAAAGTTTTCTCTAATGATTTTTTGTTGAAATCTCATAAAAATGGGTTAGCTTCTCAAAACATCAAACGAAAACAAAAATATAGGATTGTTGAAGGGAGCCTTGGCGTTACTGGTAAAGTTGTTGTCATGTGACTAGAAAGTCACAGGTTCGAGCCGTGGATAGAGCCTCTTGCAAAAATGCAAGATAAGGTTGCGTACAATAGACTCTTGTGATCCGGCCCTTCCTTGGAGCCCACACATCTTGTGGTCCGGCCCTTCCTTGGAGCCCACACATAACGAAAACTTAGTACATCGAAATGCTTCTTTTATTTTTTTATGTTTATGTCTACCAGCAGTTAGGAAATGTGAAACCATGAAAAAAGTGGTGAATAATATTGAATATAAACATTAAATGAATCAGGTTTATGCTGAGTGCTCATAGAAGTGTCTAGTAGAGAAGAAGTGTATATTCTTTGTAAGTTTCCCTTTTTTGTATTTGGTTTAAGAATATTTTTGTCCAATCTACTAAGAAGTAGCTAAAATTAATTGTTTTTATATTAGTGGCTAAATCTTAATTAACGGTCTGAAAAGCAACTATTTGCCAATTTTGCCCACTCATATGTTAGTATGATCTTTATTAGGTCTTACGTCACGCAAATACAAATTAGTTAGGCTCCAAAGTAAATATTGAACACCGGTGAGCTATTTGCCAATCTTGATGAATACAACGTATTATTTTCCATTGTTACATAATATCACACATTAACAATATGAAGAATAAGTTAATACAAGGGTATAAAAAGAAATGTTTTCTACGATTTATGGAATAAAAAATTAAAGTATCCCATTGAACTGCAACTGTTCTTATAAATATGATCCATAGTTTGAGGAAGCACTCTCTAAATCTGAAATCTTCAGTTGTTATTAACATCTTCTCAAACTCCAAAACAAGAATCTTAGCCTAAGATGGCAATCAAAGTAAAAAAGAAAAGAAAGAAGAGGGCAGCCTGGTGGACTAAAGCCTATGCGCAGGGTCTGGGGAAACACTCAGATGAATGAATTCTAAGAAAATAAAACACATCTTATATTAGACCACCATAAAGCTCGTTTAGAATCAAATAGAACATATACTATAGCACTTGGTATTGATATCATCTCTAGCCAAGTTTTTGTCCCACAAGCTATGAACATTTAAATTAAGACGATTGCATCAAGATTCTCCTTTTACAGATCTATCTGATATCTAATCATCCATACCTAGTTAGCGCGGCTTTTAATTACATCAAGTCCCATTTCAGTTGGATCAGTAGCCTGCAACTCAATCTGAATTCCGTCGAGCTGAATCTGTCCTTTGAACTGGCATAGATCATCTTGCTTCTCACTCTTGCTGTGTCAGGGGACCTTACAAAGAAAAAAATACAAATGAGATAAAGTGCATCTGTAGTATCCATTAAAATGCATAGGAACATTTAGAATACCATGCGATGAAAAAGATCCTGCTTTTTTGGCAATTTTCCTCAGTCACGAAGTCAAAATCATAGACAGCATATCTGCATTCATCAGCAGGAAGACTTTCAGCAAAGTCCTCGTAGCTTTGAGTTGGCTCGCCAACTTTTTCAACCACAACCTGTTTTTGCTTCTCTTCTATCTTGAAAACAACAAATCGGTGAGTTCTTTTTGGCTTTCAGCTCCAAGAACCTTAATTTACAATCATCATGCACAGCCGTCCCAGATGCTGCATTAGCCTATAGCATAAACAATATCACATTCCCCAATCATGTTAGAACTTTTCTAGAGTTAAATTGATCACATGAGCAACTATAGCTCAACGATTCTAATTCATTTAACAGAAGTGAAGAATATTGTTGGAAAAGACCTTCAAGAAAAATATCTATTGTGACTAGTTGATCAATCAGGAACATAGAAACCAGTTTAAATTCAAATTCTGTTCTGTTTCTTTTTTATTTACTTGACATATGGTAAACCTCCTGAAAGTTTGGATGGACTGACAATGGTCAAGGGACCTGGTCCTTGCCAGTAGAACAGTATTAAAACAATCAAACAAGAGAACAGTAATGAAGGTAAAGCAACACAAGATGTTACGTGGAAACCTCCTTGCTCAAGGAAAGAAAAACCACGACCTACCACGTAGGTTTTACCAACCAATCCACTAGTCAAGCAACTTCAGAATTACAGACTCTTGTAACTCTAGGATTAAACTCTTAATCCCCACCTTACACAACAACCTCTTGTCATGCTTTCATTACAATAAGTCTAACAACTAACTCTAGTTGTCTAGACACTCAAAAGTTAAACCTGAAGCTTAACGTACCTACACAATAGCTTCCAACATGGAAGAGTAGGTTTGCTATTCAGACCATTTCTAGAACTCAACAACAATTAATACAAACAGACATTCTTGGATCAGGTCCTTTGTTGTTGAGACTATTTATGAGCGGCGGCTTTTGCTTAAGAGATAACACCTTTTGGATTTGCAAAAACTAGGTTTTGTCTTTGTGATTGCTTCTTATATAGAAGACAGGACAAAACCTAGGTGCTCTGATATTTGCTACTATCCAGCTGCCTCTGTTGTACGACTAGCAGGAAAGTACAGTTTTCAGTTGTACAGTCAAACGCCGAGCCAATGCCATGACGAGTGAATCAGGTCCGCGAGTCAGGTCCCTTTGTCATATCATCAAAATCAGGATTCTATCAATTTCCCCCTTTTTGATGATGACAAACACAAGTTCCTTTTCATCCATTTTTGAGCCTGTACATGTTCCCTTGTTCCCCCTGTCACTGTGCTACCTGTTCCCTTGTTCCCCCTGTCACTGTGAAATACACAAGATACCCAGCACAGCTGATCACAAAAATTTCTACAAAAATCCCAAATTGCTACTCTTATCGGATAAATCATATATCAAAATCCAAAACCCATATGACCAACCAAAAGACAAAAACGACCACACACACAACACAACACAAAACAAAAAAAAATAAAAATGAGAAAATAAGAGAAAAATGAAAGACTCACCATGTTGGTTGTACTGAGAGAGTGTTGATTATATAAAGGAGAATGAAAATGAGATTAAAGTAGGAATAGAAGAAGAAGAAGGAAATGAGAAAATCATCATTAGTATTTGAAGTTAGAAGCTTGGTGGCAAAATCGAACTCAATCCGGCCAATTTATTTAAGTTTGAGTTAGTTATTGACTCGTCCATTTGTTAGCTTAATTTATTATTTAAGTTTGAGTTAGTCATTGACTCGTCCATTTGTTAGCTCAATTTATTTCAATTCAATCTATTTTAACTCATTAAAAATTGAGTTATATGTAACCCAAATTAACTTTTGAGAAATATTGTCAAAATATTTTTAAAAACTTTTTATTTTATTTTATATGTTATGTATAGTTATAATAAAGAAAAAAAATATTTTATTAGATATTAAAAATTTATAATATAACAAATAAAATAAAGCTTAGTAAAAATTAGACGGATTGAATTATAACCCGTTATGGCCCAAGTAAATTTAAATCAAAATGAGTCTTTACCATTTATTATCTATTTTGACTTGTTCAAATTTAATTTAGGGAAATTTACGTATATATACACAAAACTAAATACTTTGCGGAAAAAATAACCACGCTTATTTTTATCACTTATTTTTACATTAAAAATAGCCGGAGGTAAAAAAAAAATGCGAATTTTAGCCACGATTTACCGTGACTACAGGATAAACAACCGTGGCTAATAATTATGTACTGTAAGCTTTTGCCACGTTAAATCATGGCTAATTTATATAATTATCTTATTTAGCCACGATTTTGTGTGTGGGTAACTAAAAATTACAAATATAATTTATTTTTTATGCAGTCAATTTGACCACGGGTAGATCGTGATTATATCTTACTCTTACTGTGATTAATAAATTTATATACCTATAATGTATATATAGTGTATCAATGTTGTATAAATAGTTACAAAATGTATCGATATTGTATAAGTAATGTATAAATGTGTAGATATTTGTATAAATAGTGTATAAATGTGTATTTATATTATATAAATAGTGTATAAATGTGTATCAATATTGTACAAATGGTGTATGAACATGTACATATGATGTATAGATAGTTATGTAGTGTATATATAATGTATCAATATTGTATAGATGTGTATAAACGTATATCGATATTGTATATATAGTTATATAATGTATCGATATTGTATAAATGATGTATAAACATGTATCGATATTGTATAAATAATTATGTAATACATCGATATTTATTTAACTATCATACGTTTTATACCCTAAAATAACATAAATATTCTTTTTATTCAATAAATAAATAAAAAAGACCTAAAAAGGTTTTAAAAAAGGAGCAACAATTTTTTCTTTTTAAAAAAGAGAAAAAACATAGTGAAAAAATAACAATGTCTTTTTTAAAAAAAAATTGCAAGCAAAAAAAGTTTTTTAAAAAAATAGAAAAAGTATTTTTTTTGAATAGTGCCGGGAAAAACAGGAAAAAAATTTAGCCACGATTTGTGTATTATATAGCCATAATTTACGCATGGCTAAATCACTTTTTTTTATTAGTGTGGCTAAATAACTAATTAATATAAGAAATAAGTAATTTTTTCAAAGTGACTATTTTTTTTATAAATAAATTTCCCAATGACCATTTTGCATAATTTTCCCTTTAATTAACATGCTCAATTAACTTCCCTATTAGAAGCCGGCGACTTAGTTGTTGATCCCCATGGCGCCGTTTCAATGACAGAGAGGGAGAAAAGTAATACTTTGACATGAAATAGTGAGTTTTTGTTTTAAAACTGAAAAAAAAAATTATATTTAAAAATTAAAATTATATTTAGTTATGAATATAAAGGTTGAAGAGGTTAAGGTTGCGATTTGTAAGATGCGAAGGGGTAGGGCGACGGGGCCAGATGAGATTCCCGTTGATTTTTGGAAGAGCTCGGGTGAGACAGGTGTGAAGTGGCTAACCGAGTTGTTTGATGGTATTTTCAGAACGGCAAAGATGCCTGAAGCTTGGAAATGGAGCACGGTGATTCCTTTGTACAAGAACAAGGGCGATATTCAGAGTTGCAACAACTATAGGGGTATCAAATTGCTAAGCCACACTATGAAGGTCTGGGAGAGGGTGGTGGAGTTGAGGTTGAGACAGATCGTGCCTATTTCAGAGAACCAGCTCGGCTTTATGCCAGGACGCTCGACTACAGAAGCTATTCATCTCCTTAGAAGACTGGTGGAGCAGTACAGGGAAAGGAAGAAGAACTTGCACATGGTGTTCATCGATCTAGAAAAGGCGTATGATAAAGTCCCTAGGGAGGTCCTTTGGAGGTGCTTGGAGGCTCGAGGTGTACCTGTGGCGTACACCAGATCAATTAAGGACATGTATGAGAGGGCCAAGACTCGCGTTAGAACTGTGTGAGGAGATTCGGAGCACTTTCCCGTGTTAATGGGGTTGCACCAGGGATCGACCCTTAGCCCGTTTCTATTTGCCTTGGTAATGGATGTATTGACGCGGCAAATACAAGGTGAGGTGCCATGGTGCATGTTATTTGCGGATGATGTAGTTTTGGTGGATGAGACTCGCGGAGGAGTTAATGCTAAGTTGGAGGTTTGGAGACAGACCCTCGAGTCTAAGGGGTTTAGGTTGAGCAGGAACAAGGCTGAATATATGGAGTGCAAGTTTAGTGAGGCGACTCAAGATGATGACGTAGAAGTGAAGCTGGATACACAGGTCATCCAAAAGAAAGGGATTTTCAAGTATCTTGGGTCTATTATCCAGGAAAACGATGAGATTGATGAGGATGTCACTCATCGTATTGGTGTTGGGTGGATGAAATGGAGGCTCGCATATGGAGTCTTGTGTGATAGGAAGGTGCCTACTAAACTTAAAGGCAAATTCTACAGAGTGGTGGTCCGACCAGCTTTGTTGTATGGAGTAGAGTGTTGGCCAGTAAACAACTCCCATATTCAAAAGATGAAGGTGGCGGAGAGGAGGATGTTGCGATGGATGTGCGGGTTTACTAGGAGAGATAGGATTAGGAATGAGGATATCCGAGTTAAGGTGGGTGTGGCGTTGGTGGAAGATAAGATGCGGGAAGTGAGGTTGAGATGGTTCGGACATGTGAGGAGGAGAGGCACGGATGCTCCAGTGCAGAGGTGTGAGAGGTTGGCTATGGATGGGTACAAGAGAGGACGAGGTAGACCGAAAAAGTATTGGGGAGAGGTGATTCGACAGGACATGGCGCAGTTGCAGCTTACCGAGGACATGACCCTAGATAGGAAGGTGTGGAGGACGCGGATTAGGGTAGAAGAGTAGTAGGTTGAAGTGTGTGTAGGCTAGTAGGTAAGAGTGTTTTTCCTTATTGTCCCGACTAGTAATCGTAGTGCTACACTTATAGTTTCTTGTTCTTGGATTCCTCGTGGGAGTATTTTGTGGCAGTGCTGTCTGTTGTTTGTTACTACATATTACTTCGTATCGTCTCTTGTAGTTTTATCTTGTATTTTTATCCTGTATCATTGTTACGTCCTTTTTAGCCTATTTTTTTAGACTGTTTTGTCTTGAGCCGGGGGTCTATCGAAAACAGCCTCTCTATCTCACCTCTGAGGTAGTGGTATGGACTGCGTACACTCTACCCTCCCCAGACCCCACGCTGTGGGAATACACTGGGTATGATGTTGTTGTTGTTGTTGTATTTAGTTATGAATATAAACTGGTATTGTTTTTTTAACTTTTTATAAGTAATTAGAAGTGAAAAAAATAAAAACATCTTTTGAGTGTTTTTTGAATTTTAAATTTTAAAATTTTATGATTAGACATGAATTTTTAAATTTAACTTCACAAAAAAATAAAAAATATTTCATGGCTAAACGATCCTTATATTCGCTCCATTTTATTTTATACTTGTTTACATTGGACTTTACATTTCTCTTTAAAAATAATAATAAATAAAACTAATATTTCACCATAATACTCATGACTATTAACCATTTAGAGATAGTATTTAATATTAAAAGTAAAATACAAAAAAAAATTATTTTTTCTTATATTCTAAAAGTGAATAAGTAAAACTAAAAATATTTTTAGTATGATGAACAAATAAAATTAAACGAAGGAAACACTAATTTTATATGACACTTTTCTTTTATTTATGTAGAACTTCAAAAAATAAGTATTTATTTTTGTTAATTTTTTTTTTAATTTGTGTGTGTGAATGGAGTTTGATCTTAAAATTTTTAGATTAGATTGTGAGTGAAAAATGAAGTGGCTTTTATCCTACATAAGGAGGAGGAAATGAGTTTGGTTGGTATAGAAAAAGTATGCTTAAAAAATTGGAAAGATAGCAATCACTTATGTTATCGTCGTTGCTCGCTCAATTTTAATTTTAACTATAAGAAAACAACTAAAGAGGCAGCTATCTTTTCAATAAAGACACGAATTTTTAAACATACATCTCTTATTGAATATAAATTCATACGTCTTTTCTCAAATTTTGACATAAAATTTTAAATTCCTTTTTTTTTTTGCATTATTTTAAAATAAACATAGTGTCATATGATTTGTCTCAATCTCTATTTAAACATTATTGAAGTTTGAAATATCTTTATTTTAATAAAGATATTTCATTCTATCCTTAAAAGAAATAATCTTATATATCAAATTCTATGAGAGAATTAAATTTCTTAAAAATATATAATAAATTTATGAGTTCAAAATTAAATTTCGGTACAAAAGTTACTATTTTTTGTTGCTATTTAAGTTTGTAAAATTTTGATTGTATTATTTTGATTAAAAATATATAAAAGAGTATTTTTATAAGATCAAGGTTTTGCTCGAGATAGTCAAACCAAATTAAAAAGGATATTTGTATTAAAATTATTAAAATCTATTATAAACTAAAGTAGGAATATTATAATATGATTCTATCCATGGCTTTCGGTATCATGTCATTTGTGTACCAGATTGAAATGTAATGCTTGGGTCCATCAATAATTTTTTATTTGCCTACCTCTATGTCAATTTCACGCCACTTAATTCCAGTCTAGTTTTACTAATTGATTTGGGTAGTGTGAAATGTATACAAATAATAGTTTTATATTATCAAAACTAGAAAATTTATTTTTGATAGATTTTTGGCTTAAGAAAAATAAGTTTGATAATACAAAAAGTAAAAGGTATTGTAAATATATTGTAGAATTAAATACTGATAGTAAAAATAATAAAGATAATTCAAATAAAAAAATATCAATAATTAAAGAATTGATCGAACAATAAATAGAAACTAAAAATGCAGTTATCCATTTTTTTTCATTTTCTTTTTTGTTTCATTAAGTTTTTTTGGGGCATAGTAGAATTTGCTCACGAGAAAAAGTAATAAAGTTCAGTTTAGATTTGATGCAAAATCATGCAATGCATGTTGTTAGTGTGATATTTGCTCGGGAGAAAAAAATAATAATAAGGTCTAATTTAGGATTGACGTAAAATTATGCAATGCACATTGTAGATGTACTTTTTGCTCACGAAAAAAAAAATAGTTACAAGGTCCAGTTCAAATTTGATGTAGAATTACACAATGCAAGTTATTGTTGTGCTTCCTGCTCATAAGAAAATAAGGAATAGTTATAAAGTCCAGTTCATATTTGATATAGTATTACGTAACACACGTTGTTAATGTATATTTTGCTCACGAGAAAAGAAAAAATAACATCCAATTTAAATTTTAATGAAGATAACTCAAATAAAGAAACAACAAAAATATAAAAATTGACCGAACAATAAATAGGAACCAAAAATGCAGTTATCCATCTTTTTTCTTTTTTCATTTCATTAAGAAGTTTTTCTTTTTGTGCAGTGGAATCACGCGATGCACGTTAGTGTATTTTCTGTTCACGAGAAAAAAATAGTATTAAGATTCAGTTTACATTTGATGTAAAATCACGCAATACACATCGTAGATGTAATTTTTGCTCACGAAAAAAAGATAATAACAAGGTCTAGTTCAGATTTCATGTAGTATCACACGTGCGTTGGTGTGCTTCCTACTTTTAGAAGAAGAAAAAAAGTAGTGAAAAGGTCCAATTCATATTTAATGTAGAATTACGCAACACACGTTGTTAGTGTGCTATCTGCTCACGAAAAAAAAAAATATCGACAAGGTCCAATTCAACTTTTATGTAGAATCACACAACTCGCATTGTTGTGATTCTTCTTGCTCACAAGAAAAGAAAGATCAGCGATAAAGCTTAGGTTAAATTTAATTATTTATCATATTATTTTAACTCGATAAAATATCATCATATTATGATCCATATTGATCATTTATAGAATCTTGTACTTTATTCTTTTATATGTAATTATTTATTAAAAATTACATAACATTGTCTACTATAAAATGTGACATACGCGTGCAACGTTATTTGTTGAAAAATTAGTATATTACAAACAATTAAATTTAGAATTGGTCTTTGTCATTTTATTTTTTTTGTGAGCAAAAAAGCATTTCAATAACGGGTGTTGCTTAATTTTACATTAAATTTGAACGTTATCACTATTTTTTTCTTTTTCGTTAGTAGAAAACACACCAACAACATGTATGATGTGATTCTTTATCAAATCTGAATTAAAATTTGTCATTATTTTTTCTTTTCTCGTGAGCAAGACACAAACAATACATGTTATGTGATTTTACATCAAATCAAACTTGGACCTTTTTATTATTTTTTTTCCTCGTGAGTAGAAAGTACATCAATAATGTTATTTCAAAATTATTGATAAATCTACTTTTGAACCTTGTCATTTTCATAGATTAAAGTAGTAGCATATTAATTTGATATTAATTTAACTTGACAAACGTTTCACTATGTTATGATTTATATTAGTTATTCATAGAAATTTATACTTTATTTTTTTATATATAATTATTTATTAAAACATTATTTTATAACATTATTTAATACAAAATGTGACATACACGTGCAAGCATTTGTCAAAAAGCTATATTATAGACAATCTGAATTGGATCTTGTCACTATTTTATTTTCCATAAATATGAAGCACATAATAATGTGTCTTACGTGATTTTTTGTGTGATTGTTCTTTGATATAATTGAGTTTGGGATAAAGTGTATTTGAGAAAGGGAAGGAGAACATTAAATTTGTATCGCGATAATGAGTGATGAAATGATAAAAATTGAGAAATCGATAAATGTTGATTCAAAGCGTGAAAGAAAATGAGTTGTAGATGCTACTGAATAAAAGATATATATGTGTTGAGAAATAAAAATTTAAATTATTCAATAATATAGAATTAAATTATTGTGCAATTAATCACGTTATTAACTGTGCACTTAAAATTATAAATGATGTAGAAGTAAATTATTGTGTTATAAATTATGTCCAGAATTGGACACCTAAAATGGTAGATAATGTAAAAGTAGTGTGTTGATCCTTTTCATTTTCATAGATTTAAGATAATATCATATCAATTTAACTCGACAAACATGCCATCATGTTATAATCCATATTAAACATTCATAAAAATTTGTATTTTATTCTTTTATAAGTAAATATTTATTAAAAAAATTATTTAATAATAGTTATTTTATTTTATAATATTATCTACTACAAGATATGACATACATATGTAACGCACGTATCAAAAAAATAATATACTATAAATAATTAAATTTTAAACTGAACTTTGTCATTGTTCATTCTTTTCTCGTAAGTAAAAAGCATCCCAGCAATGTGTGTTGCGTGATTTTACATTAAATACGAAATTGATCTTGTCATTATTATTTTTTTCTCGTAAGTGAATAGCACATCAACAACGTGTTGTGTGATTCTACATCAAATCTAAAATAAAATTTATCATTAATCTTCCTTTTCTTGTGAGCACAAAACTCATCAATAATGTGTGTTGCATAATTTTACATTAAATTTAAATTTACTATTTATTTTTTCTAAGAAGATAACACACTAACAATGTGCATTGCGTGATTCTACATCAAATCTAAAATGAACCTTATTATTATTCTATCTTTACTCATGAGTAAGGAGTACATTAATAACATGTGTTGCGTGATTTTACTGTGCAAAAAGAGAGCCTCAATAATACTAAAAAGAAAATTAATAAAATACAAATAAGTACATTTTTAATTTTTAAATTATCGATAAATCTACTTTTGATCCTTTTCATTTTCATAGATTAAGATAATATCATATTAATTTAACTTGACAAACATGTCACCGTATTATGATTAATATTAGTCATTTATAGAAACTTATACTTTGATCTTTTATATATAATTATTTATTAAAAGTTTTATTACATCACATTATCTACTATAATATGTGACATAAATGTGTAATGCATATACCAAAAATTAGTATCTTATAAAAAAATTAATATGAATTAGACTTTGTTATTATTCTTTATTTTCTCACGAGCAGAAAGCACATCAATAACATGTCTTGTGTGATTTTTTGATAGGATTGAGTTTGTGATAAGGTGTCTTTGAAATGAAGATAGGGAAACATAAAGTTTGTACCGCGATAAAGAGTTATAGAATGATGAAAATTGAAAAATCGATAATTTTTACTGAAAGTATGAAAAATATGAATTATAAATGCTACTGAATAAGAATTATATGTTGAGAAGCAGAAATTTAAAACTTTAGATGGTATAGAAATAGATTATTGTGCTACTAATCACGCTATTAACTATATAACTAAAATTATAAATGGTGTAAAAGTAAATTATTGTGTCACAAATCATGCCAATAATTTTGTACTTGAAACTATAAATAGTGTAAAAGTAGAGTGTTGATCCTTTTTATCATCGTAAATTAAGATAATATCATATTAATATAATTCGATAAACATGTCACCATATTATGATCTATATTTGATCATTCATAGAAACTTGTACTTTATTCTTTTATATGTAATTATTTATTAAATTTTTTATTTTAATAATATTTTTTTATTTTATAATATTTCTACTACAAGATATGACATACACATATAGCGCACATATCGAGAAAATAGTATACTACAAACAGTTAAATTTTAAATTGAATTTTGTTACTGTTTATTTTTTTTTTCGTGAGCAAAAAGTATCCCAACAACGTGTGTTGTGTGATTTTACATTAAATACAAATTTGACCTTGTTATTATTTTTTCCCCCTGCAAATAGCATACTAACAATGTGTTGTGTGATTCTACATTAAATTTAAAATAAAATTTATCATTATTCTTTTTTTTTTCTCGTGAACAAAAAACTCACAAATAATGTGTGTTGTGTGATTTTATATTAAATTTAAACGTACTATTTTTTTCTCCTAAAAAGATAACACACTAACAACGTATATTGCCTAATTCTACATCAAATTTAAAATAAATTTTATTATTATTTTATTTTATTCGTGAGTAAAAAATACATCAATAATATATATTGCATAATATTACAGTGCAAAGAGAGAAAAGCCTCAATGATACTGGAAAGAAAATAAATAAAATACAAATAACTATACTTTTAATTCCTAAATTATCGATAAATCTACTTTTGATCCTTTTCATCTTCATAGATTTAGGTAATATTTTATTAATGAGAAAAGACATCAAAACACCCATAAACTTGTCCGAAAAATTTACTTTAGACCTTTAACTTAACGAACATTTATTTACTCTCCTTAATAATTTTAAAGTGAATTTGATACACCCTCTAACATGGAGAGTGTTTTCACTCTCTCAAACTCGTGTGAAAAGGAGAAAAAAGGATAAAAACTTGTGCAAATTCTAATTTTATTTATTTTTTAATCTTTTTTTCTCTTTCCACCTTCTTCTTCTTCTTCTTCACAACCATTGTATGCCACCCACCAGCCATCTCCTCTGTTCCTCTTCCTCCGTCACAATCTCCACATCCAGCTCTTTCATACATCCGAATAAAGAACAAAAAAATACATTCTATTTTTCTTGACATAGGACAAAGAGCTTGCCGGAGATGACTATTGTGGTTGTTAAAGGCTCCGAGGAGGGTGTTCAAATCACCTCCACACACACCACCATCCATTCAATTTCTCACCACCATCTCAATCTCCAGTCACTTTCTTTAATTTCATAATAAATTCATTTTCATATGATTCTTGTGGCCGAGTTTTTGGTTGACATTGTTAGTGTTGTTGATGGGTGTTGTGAAACTTTGACGTGTGTGGTGAAATTGACGGGTGTTGTTGACATTGTTATTGTTAGTGTTGTTGATGGGTGTTGTGAAATTTTTTGGCATAGAACAAAGAACTTGTCGGAGATTGTGGAGTTGATGACTATGGTGATGGTGTTAGTAGTGGTGGTGAGCTTGTGAATTTGACGATGGCGATAATGAAGAAGATGAGAAATAGAATGAGGAGTAGTTGGCGGTGAATTTATGAAATCGCCGGCGGCGGATAATGAAATCGCCGCCGGTGGATTGTGAAGGACGAAGGTTTATATATATTAAAAATATTAAAAATTCAGATATATAATTCATTAAATGACTTGGACCAATTAAAACGCGTGTGATTCAACAACACTCAGCCTTGACTTGGGCTGAGCTGCGAAGGGTTGAAAATAATTCACTTTAAAGTTCTTAAGGGGGGTAAATAAATATCCGTTAAGTTAAAGGTCTAAAGTAAGTTTGTCGGACAAGTTTAGGGGTGTTTTGATGTCTTTTCTCTTTATTAATTTAACCTGACAAACATAATCTATATTAGTCATTTATAAAAAATTATACTTTGTTTTTTATATGTAATTACTAATTAAATTTTTTATTTCATCATATTATCTACTACAATATGTGACATACACGTATAATGTATGTGCCAAAAAAATTAGTATACCACAAAAAATTAATATGAATTAGATCTTATTATTATTCTTTCTTTTTTCACGAGCAGAAAGCACATCAATAACGTGTTTGTGTAATCCTTTGTGTGATGATTCTTTGATAGGATTGAGTTTGTGATAAGGTGTTTTTGAGGTGAGGATAGGGGAGCATGAAGTTTGTACCGCGATAAAGAGTTATAAAAATGATAAAAATTAAAAAATTGATAAATTTTAACTGAAAATGTGAAAAAAATGAATTGTAAATGCTACTGAATAAGAGTTATGTGTTGAGAAGCAAAAATTTAAAACTTTAAATAATGTAGCATTAAATTGTTATGCTATTAATCACGCTATTAACTATGTACTTGAAACAGTAGATGGTGTAGAAGTAGATTGTTGTGCCACAAATCATGCCAATAACTTTGCACTTGAAATTGTAGATAGTGTAGAAGTAGAGTGTTGATTCTTCTCATTTTCGTAAATTAAAATAATATCATATTTATATAATTCGACAAATATGCCACCATATTATGATCTATATTGATTATTCATAGAAATTTGTACTTTATTCTTTTATATGTAATTATTTATTAAAAAAATTAATTTAATAATATTTATTTTATTTTATAGTCTTATCTACTATAAAATGTGACATACACGTGCAAGCACATGTCAAAAAATTAACTAGTATACTATTAATAATCAAATTTGAATTGGACTTTATCATTGTTCTTTCTTTTCTCATGAGCAGATAACATTCTAATAACGTACGTTGTGTGATTCTATATCAAATTTGAACTTGACATTGTCACTATTCTTTCTTTTATCGTGATAACAACGTGCTCACGAGATTCTACTCCAAATCTAAATTGGACTTTGTTATAATTTTTTCTTTTCTCGTGAGCGAAAAGCATCCCAACAATGTGCGTTGCGTGATTCTAATCAAACTGAATTGGATCTTGTTATTATTCTTTCTTTTCTCGTGAGCTTGAGGCACATCAACGTGCGTTGCTTGGTTCTATTGTGCAAACAGAGAAACCCCTTAATGAAATGGAAAAGAAAATAAATAAAAGATATTCATTTTACAAGTAAATATCTCGTGACCTTCTGGTCATATGAAAATAACTTAACAGATATGTCAAAGCTCCACTTCCAAGGTTATTTTTCCTTTAAACTATAAAAATAAGTAAATATCTCGTGACCTTCTGGTTGTATGAAAACAACTTACCAGATTCACCAAAGCTCCACTTCCAAGGTTATTTTTCCTTTAAACTATAAAAATAAGTAAATATCTCGTGACCCTTCTGGTTGTATGAAAACAACTTACCAGATTCACCAAAGCTCTACTTTCAAGGTTATTTTTTCTTTAAACTATAAAATAAGTAAATATCTCGTGACCTTCTGGTCATATGAAAACAACTTACCAGATACGTCAAGGCTCCACTTTCAAAGTTATTTTTCTTTAAACTATATAAATAAGTAAATATCTCGTGACCTTCTAGCCATATGAAAATAACTTATCAGATACGCCAAGGCTCCACTTCCAAAGTTATTTTTCCTTTAACCTATAAAAATAAGTAAATATCTCGTCATCTTCTAGTCATATGAAAATAACTTACCAGATAGGCCAAGGCTCCACTTCCAAAATTATTTTTCATTTAAACTATAAAATAAGTAAATATCTCGTGACCTTCTGGTCATATGAAAACAACTTACCAGATATGCCAAAGCTCCACTTTGAAAATTATTTTTCATTTAAACTATAAAAATAAGTAAATATCTCGTGGCCTTTTGGTTATATGAAAACAACTTACCATATGCGTCAAGGCCCCACTTCCAAAGTTATTTGTCCTTTAAACTATAAAAATAAGTAAATATCTCGTGACCTTCTGGTCACATGAAAATAACTTATCAGATACGCCAAGACTTTACTTCCAAGGCTATTTTTCCTTTAGGCTCTACTTCCAAGGTTATTTTTCCTTTAAAATAAAAAAATAAGTACATATCTCGTGACCTTCTGTTAGTATGAAAACAATTTACCAAATACGCCAAGGCTCTACTTCCGAGGTTATTTTTCCTTTAAATTTTAAATATTACATTATTTTCTCAACTTTTAAAAGTTAGACATCCAATGGCAAAAAGATGACTCATCAAGTTGCCATGTGGCAAAATAACATAGGATATTTGGGTATGGACCCCACCCAAAGATATAAAAATAGTACTCCACAATAAACTTCCCCCATATGACCCTATCTCTTTTTCCCCTTTCTCGTTCCTTCCAAATCTCATCTCTTCTCTCTTTCATACCGCCAAATCGTTAAAAAAAAAAAAACATTTTTCTTTTCCAATTCACATCTCCTTCATCCTTCTTTGTTAATTGATTTGAAATCCCTAATTAAAAACCCTACCCATAAATCTTTCCTTTTTTTAGAAAAAAAAAACAAATTATGCTTTGAGTTCTCAGATCTGTTTTTTTTTTTTTTGCAAAATTGTTTTGTGTTTATTATCCGTAGATCTCTCAAAAGTGATTTTTTTTTCTGTATATTTCGATATTCAGATTTGGATTTTTTGAGTTTTGAGCTGCGGAGGTAGGTTTTTTCTGGAATTGGTTGGGAATTTGAAAGGTTTTGTATATGAGGACTTGTTATTTTTCTTTTTTGGCGGTTAAGTACCCTTTGTTTTTTTTTTCTTTTTAAGTATGTTTTAGTTAATTGTTTGTTCATTTTCTGAATAAATTTGTGTTTGTGGGTGTTTTTGTGTGGTGGTTTTTTTTTTTGGTAGGATTGAGTTTTGTGATAAAGGGTGTATTTTTGAGATATGGGCGTAGGGGAGGAACGCGAAGTCGCGGTAATGAGTGGTGATGGAATGATGGAAATGGAGAAACCCGTAAATTGTGATGCTACTGAACATGAGCTATCTGTTGAGAAGCAGAATTTTAGAACTTCAGATGGTGTAGAATTAGATTGCTGTGCCAAGAACTGTGCAATGATGGAAATGGAGAAACCCGTAAATTGTGATGCTACTGAACATGAGCTATCTGTTGAGAAGCAGAATTTTAGAACTTCAGATGGCGTAGAATTAGATTGCTGTGCCAAGAACTGTGCAATGATGGAAATGGGGAAACCCGTAAATGTTGATTCAAATTGTGATGCTACTGAACATGAGCTATCTGTTGAGGAGCAGAAATTTAGAACTTCAGATGGTGTAGGATTAGATTGCTGTGCCAAGAACTGTGCAATGATGGAAATGGAGAAACCCGTGAATGGTGATTCAAATTGTGATGCTACTGAACATGAGCTATGTGTTGAGAAGCAGAATTTTAGAACTTTAGATGGTGTAGAATTAGATTGCTGTGCCAAGAGCTGTGCAATGATGGAAATTGACAAACCGGAAAATGTTGATTCACATTGTGACAGACAATGGGTTGAAGATGCTACTGAACAGGAGCCATGTGTTGAGAAGCAGAATAGTAGAACTTCAGATGGGGTAGAATGTGCGACTAATCTTGCTACGAACTGTGCACCTGAAACTATAGAGGGTGTAGAAGTAGAATGTTGTGCCACAAACTGTGCACCCGATACTGTAGAGGGTGTAGAAGTAGAATGTTGTGCCACAAACTGTGCACCCGATACTGTAGAGGGTGTAGAAGTAGAATGTTGTGCCACAAAATGTGCACCCGATACTGTAGAGGGCGTAGGAGTAGAATGTTGTGCCACAAACTGTGCACCCGATACTTTAGATGGTGTAGAAGTAGAGATTTGTGCCACAAATCGTGAACATGAAACTATAGACAGTGTAGAAGTAGAGTGTTGTGCCACAAATTGTGAACGTGAAGCTGTAGATGGTGAAAAATTAGAAGGTTGTGGCACAAATCATGTACCTGAAACTTTAAACACGGAGGAATTAGAGTCAGGTGAGAAGGAGCCGAAGAAGTTGAATAATTGTGATGACCAGCCCTGTGTAAGGATTGATGTGAAGGAAGATGATATGCTGTCTGAAGTTTCAAATCCAAATTTGTCTCCAAGAGAGAACACTTCAAGTTTCCAGACTATCAGTAGTCAAGGGGTGGATTTATTGAGCAATAATCAAGGTGGTTCTGGAGAGATTACATCTTTTTCGTCAGGGAATTCAAGTGCGGATGAGAGTGTCAGTGAAGAAGAGCATAATCAAATTGATGCATCCAAGGCAGTTGCTAAGTCCTCTGTGGTTCTTGAAATTCCGAAGGAATTTAGCACAACTGGTGTCAGGAAGATTACATTTAAGTTTAGCAAAAGGAAGGAGGATTATGATAATGCATCTGCTGCGGCTGCTCTGCCTGTGACTGCCGGGGTTGATGATGGCTTTAGTGAAGCACATGCATGGAATCCTTTGGAATCTGATGATATGAGTCTACATGGGATTTCAAGCACAAATGGAGCATTCTATCAACATAGAGATCCCTTTTCATGTCCTCTAAACATGGAACTAAAAATGTCTAAGAAGGTCACTTCTGATGCTTACCCAACAAATGTCAAGAAGCTCCTGTCAACGGGAATTTTGGAAGGAGCACGGGTGAAGTATGTTTCAACTTCTGGGAAGGTAATTTGTGGGTTTCTCTGTTTATACTTGTTATTTAGTGGTTTCTACGTAAGCCTGAAGCACTCTTATAAATGACTGTCAGAGGGAGCTTCTTGGAATCATAAAAGATTACGGGTACTTATGTGGTTGTTCACTCTGCAATTTCTCCAAAGTGAGTTTCCTGTCTATATTGAAAGTTCGCCTGTGTGCACGTTAATGAACATTCTGAACAGATTTATGCCTATGCAGATTCTCAGTGCTTACGAATTTGAAATGCACGCTGGGGGCAAGACTAGACATCCAAACAATCATATTTATTTGGAGAATGGGAAACCTATTTACAGGATAATTCAAGAGTTGAAGACTGCACCACTTAGTCAACTAGAAGAAGTTGTAAAAGACGTGGCTGGTTCTTCTATTAATGAGCAATATTTGGAGGCTTGGAAAGGTGGTTTGACACTGATGTCTCTATTGATTTATTTAATTTTTTATTTCTGAAACAATCTGATAATTAGCATGACAGTAATAAGTATTTAGGAGGAGATTCTCATGCTTTCCATGCGCTATAGATTGTAGTTTCTTGTGCATGGTCATGGAGAAGGGTTTGGGGAGAGGGAGGGGGATGGGGAGGGGGGATGGGGGATGAAATCACCATATTACTGCTTATTCATCATAGACCTCTATTCTAGATGATGCTCATTTCAATAAATATCAAGTTCAAACTCTGTACAAGTAAATAATTTGACCAGCTTAAGCATTTTCACAAGTGAGACAGTTCCCTTTTCCGGTAACTAGAACAGTGGCATGTAGCACGCTTGATGCATAATTATATCTTCTGAATGCTTTTTCTTATCTTCTATATAAATTTAGATTGCTAAAATTTTGAAGTAGGATAATATTTTTAAGCACTTTCTCCAGCAAAGTTGGCAAAAGGCAGCGAGTACAGAGCAATGCAGTTTACAAATTTAATACAAGGGTTTGTAAGTGCGTTGTGGGAACATAAGGGCAAATTTGTGTCTAGATCTTGAGGAGAGTCCAAGGCGGTTATTCTAGGGTGAACATAGAGTATCAGTTCTTGTCAGTTGCGTGATGATTTGTCATATTCTCCTCTGGTTTTGCAGCCAAACTCCTGCAGCACCATGAGGTGGCTAGTGCTTACCAATATTCTAATGGAAAGGCTTCAGGGATGTATCAGTATAAGCCAAGGTACATTTTAAAGTGTTATAATTTTGATTCTGGTCTTTGCTCCTCCACCATAACTTACTTTCTTGTCAGTTTTCTTGGGTGGTTTATTTATTTTATTCTGGCTTCTGGGTTGGTGTAGAACAAGGAAAAGGAGACTAAACTCTAGTGTCCTCTTCAATAATATCCAATTTGTGCTCCATTGATCATTATGTTTTTGTTTGTTGAACAGCTGTAATGTGGTCAGGAACATGAAAGCCCTGCAGTTCCATTGTTTTCCTTATTGACTTACCACTTGATTTAATTTAGCTGTGTCCACAACCCCCGTCTCTTATTTCTCCTGTCCAATCATGTGAATGATGTGAAATCGACAATTGTTATCTTCAAGGAAACGAGTTGTTGATTTCTGACCAGGATTTCAGCAACTGAACGCTATTTTTTGTCAGTAGCTGGATGTTTGATTGATGTGCAATTGAAGGTTCCTTATAATATGATTCTAGGATGATCATGTCTTGGTCTTATCTGTATCAAAGTTCTTATTAGAACTTAGCTTAAAAGGCGATTTAGCTAGAGTTTAAGTGCTTTATGCTGTTAATTGGAATAAGTTACATATAGTCAAAATACTTTGGACTGGTCAAGTTCACTTTCACTGAAGATACTTGCTGAATAGGTTTTGGAATAACAGCACAGGAAAATATTACCACAAATACTTGAGAGTTAAAAATGGTAGAATGTTGGAAACTTGTATATGTCAAATCCTGCTCCTTGAAAACTCCATAGCATAGCCAGTCCAAACGAGATAAAGAAGGGAATTTGCATTTTGCTGCAGGTTGATAGTTAATGTAGTAATATCCTAACTATCTCTGAATACATGAAATAGACCTAGTCAAGGGGAATGGATGTAGATGATTCATATGGTTGATCCAACTAGTCTGAGATTGAAGCATAGTGATTGATTGATGTTGCCAACATATTGTCGACCTTCAATTAAAAATGATGTAAGAACAAAAACTGTTTTGAATTATGTCTTATCCTTTTAGTTTTACACTCGCAACACTACAGAAAAATGTATGTTTGTGAAGAGTCTTAAGAAAAGGGAAAAAACGGCCGTTTCAAAGTCCATTGCTGGGAAACCACATCTAGCTTTCCATCAGTCATGCATGTTGGTATTGATAAATCCAATGTTGTAGGAGTATTTAATCAGCCCAAATATTTCAAATGTTCATCTTGGGCCAAGCAGGCCTTCCTTTGATGCATTCTAGGGTACCGAATTGACTTTAATAATCTCATGCTTACTAGTATTTCATCCTACTGGGTCAATTTTAGTTTTCATCTAAAACCTTAACATAATTTAATGTATAATGAATGGATCAGTTGGTGCGTGGTCGGTCAGTTGTCACTGATTTTGTATTAGCTACGCCTATGTTGTGGTTTGCTAGAGTAAATATTGACTTCCGCATCTAATGTGCAATAGCTCATGGCAACCTGATCCCATAAACTTGTAAGTTAAATAAATCAAGAGAACTTACTAAAACAGGCAACATCAAACTGCATTGTTCTTTCCCTTTGTAATATGACCGATTTAGCAGTTCTTTGGCAGTACCTTTTCTTTTTCCTCATTTACTGTTGGAGATTGGTAGAAGAGTTTAGAATTGCTTAAGTTAGATCCAGGGCATCGGATTGTAAGCTTGGTCCTGTTTTGGAGTTTATCCAGTTGTAGTTTGAGGTTTTTGCGTAATAATGATATTGAGTGGTTTTGGGTGTTGGGGCTGCTGAAACTTTTCATGTTCATTTTGTTTATAACTTTGCATTATACTATGGTGGACTTCAGTGATTACAGTTCAGTGATGGAAGATGGCCTTTATCCTGCTTCGTACTCCTATATTGACAACTTCCCTCCAAATCCATATAGCTCCATGGAGACAGCAGAGTCCTGGAAGCATGTGGTTAAAAAGTTTGTAATCACTTTATTTACTTTATCTAATTTGTGAAACTGGTCCTTCTTTATGTAAATGCATATGCCTATTTTGTTGCTAATGGTGCAATTATTATGACAGGCCAAGATGCAATTTTTCCAGCTCAACAATAGAGCCAAAGAAACCTGCTGAAGGTGGCACAAAAAAAAGGTATCCTTTCTCTTATTTTCCTTTAATAAAAGGATTTCTCCTTTTTGGCTTAGCATTTGTCGTCAATGTTTTTACTATTCATAGGGATAATGACTTGCACCGATCACTGTTCATGCCAAATGGACTTCCAGATGGTACTGATTTGGCATATTATTCTAAGGGGAAGGTTAGATTCATTTCTATCTCAACTCTTAATATTGTCCTTTTATTGTGCATTGTTTTCTCTATTTTTTTAATTATGTGTTCGGGTATATTTAGCAGCAGTTGCCATAATTATGATTTATGTTTGAGCAATTAAAATCTTTCTGCAGAAAGTTCTGGGGGGCTACAAGCAGGGGAATGGCATAGTCTGCAGCTGCTGTGATACTGAGGTAAAATTTATAACCTACACATACACACACATTTGTAATAAAATAAAGCCAAATGTATACATATACATATGTGTGTGTGTGTAATGTATTTATGTGTATAATGTATATAAATTTCAGAAATGCTGCTTACGACTACACTTGTTATCTTTTCTAAACAGATAAGTCCTTCCCAGTTTGAGGCTCATGCTGGATGTGCAGCTAAACGTCAACCGTAAGTAGTTCTCTCAGACTATTATTTGCATAATATAAAAAAAGCAAGAATGATCTGAATTATTCTGTTGATGACCAGCTACCGTCACATCTATACATCCAGTGGACTTACCCTACACGATATAGCATTAATGCTGGCAAATGGTCAAAGTATTGCCACCAATAACAGCGATGATATGTGTACAATATGTGGCGATGCGGGAGAACTGATTTGCTGTGAAGGTTGTCCTCGGGCTTTTCATGCAGGTGCTTTCTTTTGCCCTAATGTTTGACATAGTTCTCTATTGTGATTAGTTTTTTGTCTCTCTAAAATGTGCTGGTTGGTAAGCTGATAGATTGGTACATGGTCAGTTCTTTATAGTATCTTAAAAATCACATTTTAGTGGTCTTATCTCTTATTTGATTATAAATGAAGCCATGCCAAAAGCAATTTGGTAAGCCAGACTGCCTGTTTTTTGGTTGTTGAGTGGAGCTCTTTCAATTTCCCTGCCTAATAACCTCACTTGTGCTTACTGTTCTGCTCATATAAAACCTGTATGCTTGCAGCTTGTTTAGGTCTACAGTGTACCCAGACTAGTGGCTGGCTCTGTTCATATTGTAGAGACAAATTTGTTCCTGGTAGGAAAACTGCTGGAGATGCAGGACCAATTATGATACGGTTGACACGAGTGGTTAAAGCTCCAGAATCTGAAGGTGGTGGGTGCGTTGTTTGCAGGTTTGTCGCAGTTGTGGTCCTTCTGAGAGCATTTAAAATTTATCTAGCCCTAGTTTCCTTTTATCTAACTTTTGTGATAAGAACATTCTTGTGATGGATAAAATTAGTTTAACACTTTAACCTTGTTTGATATCTTCCGAGATATTTGGAATGTATTTAGGCCTTCAAACGTCGGTAGCACATATTTTCATACAGTACTAGTCCATTGTGATAAAGCTGGTTAAACCGCAATGCGGTAGCCTCATCTTTTCTCGTTCTTCTACAGCAAGAACCATTAGTATTCTTCTCAAGATGTGGTTCATTCCCCTGAGTATGTCTTGCCTAGGTTTCATTGCATTGCATTTAGATATTCCTAGCACTTCAAGAATGAAATTAATTAAAAAATTAATCATCATAGATTTTATGCATCAAGTAACAAGTGGTCATGTGTGGCAATACTGTCGTTGAATAGCATACATCAATGTTGTCAAAGACTCATTTAAGGCGCGCTTAAGCCCTGAAGCTCAGAGAAGCTCTGGAGGGCGCTTCGTGTCGCTTAAGCTACGCTTTAGTGTAGGCAAGGCACCAAGGCATGCGCCTCATTGCCCGTGAGTTCTATCTTGAATAGAACGGTACTAAACAACAATATAATCGGAAAACAAATATATTAATTGTTAAGGAAAACATTATGAATGAGTTTGTTGTCTTTTTCTTGAATTATATATATTTATATATATATTTTTCCTACATTGCGCCTTTTTTACTAAAGCCCACACTTTGATTGCGCTTTGCGCTTAAAGCCCTATTAGACATGGAACACTTCTTTGAGTTTTCACCAGTGTCAACATTGGTATACATCAGATTTAGTACTAGCAATTGAGGAACTGCGTCTATGATTTATTATTATAAGTAACTTGAAATAGTTGGGATAGTGTTGAAGAATTTGTCCGGTCCTACGATGCAGTTCATGCTGGCCATTGTATTATTTTATCTGTTGACTTGGTTGTCACATATTGTACGGTTTGCTAGTGCAAAATAACATCAAATGGGTGCGTACAAGTGGAGATAATATACCCTTGAACTCATTTTTTCCACCATATATTTCTAGGACCCCGGACTTCAGCGCTGCCACATTTGATGATCGGACAGTTATGCTCTGTGACCAGGTATGCTTTGACCAACAGTTTACTTGCCATATTCCAATTTTCTGCCTCTGTTTTTAACCTTGCTCCCTCCTATTCCTTTTCTTATGGTGCCATATCCACAGCTTCCTATTTAACTTTTTCTTTTTTTGTGTGTGCATATGCAGTGTGAGAGGGAATACCATGTTGGGTGTCTGCGGGAAAGTGGGCTGTGTGATCTGAAAGTGAGTCTAGTTTCTTTCGTATGTTGGATAACTGTGATTATATTGTGCATCAGTACTAATAAATACTTCTTGAAATTGGTGATAGGAACTCCCGAAGGATAAATGGTTTTGTTGCAATGACTGCAATAAAGTTTATGTGGTACTTCAGAGTTGTATTTTGAAGGGAGCTGAGGACATTCCAGTTCCTGCAGCAGCTGCCGTAACTAAGAAGCAAGTCCAGAAATGTTTAATGGATACAGCTACAAATGACATTCAGTGGCGTATCTTAAGTGGGAAGAGTCGCTTCCTGGAGCATCTACCTCTTCTTTCCAGTGCAGCAGTAATCTTTAGGGTAAGCTTTTTATTGCTAGTATTAAGCACCAGTTGCAATTTTTTTCGACGTCTCAGAGCATAAAGAGGACACTTACCGAAACTCTGAATCAATGGAGATTGTACATTACTGTTATAATTGGACATAGATGTTTTAAGACTGGTTGTAAAGCTACGTAATGCTGCATGGTGTTGAAACAATGTGTATGGAAGTTAGGGTTCTGTTTTTCATCCTGAGTCATTCAATTGCAATAATGTTGCGACATTTCTATCCCATGTTATTCAGTTGTTAGACCAAAATATATAACTGGGTGCCCAATATTTTCTGCAGAATTATTGATGAGTCTGCAGAAATTTTCTAAAATTGGTGATTTCTTTGATATTGTTGATAACTGAGCTTTACTGTAGATTTCTATCCGCAAGTCTAATCTTGTGCGTCACCAAGATTCTTGAACTCAAGAAATCTCGACAGAATGCCAGGCTGACCAGCAACACCATTGTTAGAAACGGACAAATCCTCTTAACTACCACATCACTGAGTAATTGAGTCTACTTAATTAAAAAATTGAATAATTGAGTCTTAATGGAGTAGGACCAACTGATTGACGGATACAGGTGTAACGAGAAGAATTTCCATGCTCACTTGTCCCACTTATTCATTAATTGAATATCTAGAAAACTTATCCTTGAATTATGTGTCGAACTTTCTCCTTATTCAAGTTGCTTGCCTAATTTTAGTTGTCATCTCTGTCTTTCTGTGCAGGAGTGCTTTGATCCTATTGTTGCCAATTCTGGACGAGATCTTATACCTGTTATGGTTTATGGGTGAGTATTTCTTCGGTTACAAGTTACAACCCTAGTGTTACCCACAAGTTTTTCTTAGAGACTCGGCCTTTGTTGTTTTCTTGTCCGTGAACTGTATTAAAAAATCTGACAGACAACGGTTTTATGCTTCTATAATAGTATAGATACTCATGAACCCTCCTCAAGTGATAGAATATTTGCTTTAAGTATTCTCATTTGCATCCCAGATTCTTTAATTCTGTTTAATCACCTTGTTCTTAGGCATTTATCATTACGGTATAGATGCTTTAGTGTAAGAAGAGCTTATTGCATAAAGATATAATTGATGACAATATTGTATTTAATTACATTAAATATGTTCTCTTGGCAAGATAAATTGTTTTGCTGTCTATAACCCCCAATCCACCACAATTTCTCTTTCCCCGAATTGAAATAACCTGTTTTGTTCCGGTGTAACAGATATTTGTACCTGAAGTACATGACCAAATAGTTCCTAAAATAGATTGATATTTCAGCGCATTAACAACTTAAATGTATAATGCTTTTGGCAGAATGATTTGTGGTAAATTAGTAATGAAGATAGCTAAGCTCCAACTTATTTCTAATCTATTAGTCTGAAACTTACGTCAAAGAAGTTGCTAAGTTAATGCTGTTGATTATTACCTTGGATATTTTGGCCTGCTTGTGTTCTTTTGCCTTTTGCTTCCAGAACCCGAGAAATTGCTCCATTTGAATTGCATTCACTTTGACTTTTCTAATTTCTATATTCCTGTCGCATGTAGGAGAAACATCTCAGGTCAAGAATTTGGAGGAATGTATTGCATCGTTTTGATTGTAAAGTAAGCCACCACTGATTTCTAAGTTATTTTTCTGGTTTCATGATGATACTAATCCATGCCTTCTCAAGATTTTGCATTTATAGTTGGTCTGAAGTTGCATACTATTCTGCTTTCCCGAGTTATTAACTATGTGTCTAAATGGATACAGGTCAGTAGTTGTATCAGCTGGTCTTCTCAGGGTTTTCGGGAAAGAGGTTGCTGAACTCCCCTTGGTGGCTACTAGTAGAGAAAACCAAGGCAAAGTAAGCTCTGTTTGACTGGACTCCTTCGCTGTGTTTATTTGTGGTTTTGCTTGCTGATTCTGAAGCTTTACTCCTTGGAAATTAAGCTATTCTTGTGGAACACAAGCTGATGATTCTTATGTTTCTTCTTTTGAAGGGTTATTTCCAGGCGTTATTTGGATGTATTGAGATTCTATTATCTTCGATGCATGTTAAAAACCTGGTTCTGCCTGCTGCTGAAGAGGCCAAATCCATCTGGACAAACAAACTGGGTTTCAGAAAGATGACTGATGAACGCGTGAGTGGATCTTTCACATTCGTATTGACAGATCATTTATTTTTACCTTGTCCCTTTGCATCATGGATGATAGTGTTAAAAGTTAAATAATAGATTGAATTTTCTTTAAAAAATGGAGATTAGATTCAAGCTGTATAATGTTAAAGGCTAGTGGAAGCTAGTGAAGATTTAAAGTCAAGTTTCGCTCACAAGCCAATTTCTCATTGCCGATTCAAGAGTTGGAGCAAGTGCAAGCTGTAGGATGTTAAGGTTGCTGTAAGGCAATTTGAGGAATATTTGGTCTGGGAATACCTAGTAGGCATAAGCTTAGTTTTTGCATTCCCTCTCTATTCAAGCTGACTTCTTTTTGTGAGTGTTTTTTTTCAACTGAGTTTATGCCTTGCTGATCAAAGCATGGTCAGAAGACAGATTGCCGGTGGAGGGCTGTAGTAGTTGGAGTAGCTTTAAATCCTATAAAAATAATTGCTCCTTTGTGTGCCATGGACGAGGTATCAAAGTTGGGTTTGATTAATATTTATCACTTATCAAGAGTTTTCTTGTGCTTATGGCTAAACAATGTTTGGTGTACTTCGCCAGTTCTACTATTTCCAATTTAGATAAATAATCTTACTAGTTCTATATTGATATCTTTTAAACTGTTTTAACAGTATCTGAAGTATTCAAGAGACTTCCAGTTGACGATATTCAACGGGACATCGATGTTGGAGAAGGAAGTGCAGCAGACAGCTAATGAATTGTAATTCATCTATGTGGAGAAATGTGCACAAGGAGCAAGATTGCTACATATCTTGCACATGCTCTTATTTAAGAAGAAAGACGTCTTATACCCAATGATCTGAAATGGAGCTGGAAATAGAGAAAGAGGTGCTTCTCATTGCCGAACAATCTTTCTTTGATACCTAGAACATGCAAAATGCTGATAAATTTGAGTTTCAAAGGTGATTAAATAGTACATGAGGTGAGGTGTTTCTGGAGGTAGTACATCAAGTTGATGAAGGACCTTATGAGGATCATCCTTAGATGCTAGGACAAGTGTTTCTTATTCGTTATTTACTGATATGTTGCTCATAAAGTAGTAGTGGGTTTTATAGACTAGTTTTCAAGGACAAGTGTGTCTTATTCGTTATTTACCGCTATATTATCATAAAGTAGTCGTGGGTTTTATAGATTAGTTTTCAGCTGATGTATAAAAGAGCAGCTGAGTAACTGCTCATCTGAAGTCCTTGAGGCATGCTGACCTTTTATCATGCGTGCGTGGGGCAAATGTTTTTACCCCCTTTCTTTTTTTGCAGTCATAGTTTCCTTTTGTATATTTGCAGTGCTGCATACAGAGAAAATTTTGCCAGAAAGTAATGTAGGATATTTCTTATACTGGACCCTAAGTTTGAATTATCGAATATATGTTGTGATTGGGTTAACAATAAGAGGAAGTAACAATTTGTTACTGATATTGTCGTAGCAATCCCTTCGTTCCATTTTTGTGTAGCTTTGTTCAGGGCACGGGAGTCAAAATCCTAGTTTTGGACGTGAATTTGAACATAGATTTTTGGGTGAAAAATGCCCTCGCCGTTATATTTTTTAGCTCAAAAATGACCCCCTCCGATTATTCAGATGGACCAAAAATATCCTTCCTTCTAACTGTTGTTCCAACCCAAGAGAAAATGGGTAAATTATGCCATCAAACGGTAAGTATTTTTTTCCCCTCCAACTCTAAGATTGTGGGTTCTAATCAAGCGAGCAATACAAAACTGCTCACTTTTGTGAATTGCATTGCGTTTCAAGTGTTTTGCACATTTGAGCACGGCTCTGCGCAAGTGCATTTGTGGTTTAGCACTTGTGTCATGTCTGTACAAAAAGTTAAAACAGCGTGGGAGAGCAAACAAAGTTTCAGTTCGGATTACATTTCTATGATTTGCATTCATGAATCCACCAAATGTTTGGTCAAACACTACTCATAAAAAGAAGATATCTCCATGTTTCGACTTCCCAATATAACTACACTTTTAGCTCGGGGTGTGGGGTGTGCTGTAGATCAGTAATCTACTGATGTAATCTCCTTTGAGTTTTAATTGATGGCTGTGTCAAATATATCGGTACAGTTTTCCCAGTTGCTGAGGCTTTTAAGTCATACAGCATCAAGTCTATACGTAGTATAACAATATAGATGAGAAACTACTAGGATCCATTGTCTTTGCACAGGCCACAGGGATGGCAAAAAGATGCGTAAATCAGAAGAATGATCATACCTCAAGACTCCTATTTTAAGGACATCTTGTGTAGCCAGTACAATTCACCCATAAGATGTCACCATCCAGTATCTACCTGGACATGATAGTCCTTAGAAGGAGTCCCGGTTGTAGTTTAGTGTAATAGAGCCTGCGCCTGATTTCTTATGAAGAAATCATGACGACAATTTCGCCAGAAATAATGTGCATACATGAATTAAGCAATGCCAACCTTCCACTGCCACTGCCTTTAACTCATCTCCTGCATATGCACACCTTTTTTTTTTTGTGGATTGGACGAGGGGTACAATTATATATATAATAAGACCTTCTAACTTCTTGTGATAGAACTTGCTGAGCAAAATAAAGAATCAATCACCGATAGGTGAAATTACAAAGCTTCATGCTTCCTAAAATATGAACACTCAGATGCCCGTCTCTAAAGAAGAAATACAAATATAAGAAATATCCAATATCAAGGCTAACAGGTGCAGGAACTTATTCAGGTCGTTACTCATACCAAAAGATATCCAAAGGAATTGCTCTAATCAGTTGACAGTATACGCAGTGGGTTGGCCATTGCCACCCAATTGGAAGTCAAGGGCGGCAAGCATTCTGCCATGACAGCAATGGGCTCTGAGTTAATTCAAGACTGACCCTCCACACCCACCATATTTTTGCTTCACACTAGACACTACATTATTTACCATGAAATTTGCTTGCATACATTTTCTTTTGAGCAACCTAATAAGACTCATCCTAATAATACTTGAGTTCGAAGTAGGAGCTCCTACTTCGAAGTAAGTCTATAGGTTGTTTTGAAGCTTAGTAGCTAAAGCGCATTTGTGTGTTAAAGGGAATATGCGGAAAGGAACCCTGAGCCTAGATGCACCAGCTTTTTGAACACCCTTTTTCTTGATGAAAAAGCTGGACCCGTATAAACAAACTAGAAGAGATATCCAAGCATAGACCTTTAACATTATCACAGGAGATTTGTTGAGGGTCCCCAAAGCTAGTGGCGTTGCTGTGAACTCCCCATATAATTCCACAAACCAATAACAACAACAAAAACTTTTCTCCTTTTTCTTCTTCAATTATTCAAGAAAAACTCGGTTTTGCCATTCCATGAGAAACCCATTTTCCCATGAATAATTCACCATCAATTCTTAGGTGTATTGACACAATTAACCTCCTTAATGATGAAAACTCTCAATATGATCAAGAAAGGCAGTGACAGTGGCTGATTCTATTTTACAAGAGGTAATTTTCAAACAACAAAGTGCTTGTTCCTTTAAATTGGTCCAAAGTCAGAAACTTTATGCTAGAAATAAACCTTCCTAATCAGACAGAAGTAAAACTAACTATGATTTAACCACAAAATTCTAAACACAGAATCACAAGCTGAAAGAAGCAAAGAGGGAAAGGAAAATGAAGAACAAAAAGATCAAATACCAAAAACACATGAAATTCTTTATTTAATTGCTACTGATAACACTTACAATCTCATACACCCACAACATAAAAGTGGAGTATTGAGTGTAAAACTGAAGACAATTCTAAATACTCAAATGTTAACATTAGCAAATGCTTGAAGGGCGTCACCAGTCAACCTACAAACCCTCCATTCCTGCATGACTTGAGCACCCATTTCTTCGTAAAACTTTATCGCATTCACATTCCAATCTAAAACCACCCATTCCACTCTCCCATACCCCATTTTCGCCGCCTGAGCCGCCACAGCAGACAACAACATCTTACCAAAACCTTTCCTCCTATAACACTCCCTCACAAATATATCCTCAATATAGAACCCGGGTTTCGCCAAGAACGTCGAATAATTAGGGAAAAACAAGACAAACCCAGCAACCACAACATCATTTCCACACGATCTGAACAATTCGGGTTCCGGGTCGGTAATGGGTAGATCCAAATTGACAGTTTTATGTATGGGGTTGAAATTCGGGTGGGTTTGGTTAATAGGAAGGAAAGGGGTTTTGGAAACTTCGAGAAGGAAGACGGTGAAGGAGGTGAAGGGTGGTGGTGGGGGGGAGTTTTCAGGGAAGAGAGTGGCGGCGAGTGAAGATTCTGTGGCGGAGAAGAGGTGGGTGAGTCGTTCAAAGACGGCCATCTGGTGGATGAGTTTGTGGATATGGGGAACGTCGACTATGGTGGCGAGGCGAATTCGGGAAAAGACATTGTGGCCGGTCGGAAGTAAATCCTCGCCGATGACGGCGGGGGCAGGCGACGGCGACGGTGGTGGTGCAGAGGCGGCGGCCATTTCTCAGAGAAGTTGCTTTGCTGAGCTAAAGTGCTGGGATTAGTGGTGTTGTTGTGGCACTGGACTTCTTTATATAGAGTGTAATGAATGAAATACCTAGAAATTGGAGGGACAGGGGAAGAAGAAAAAGAAAAAAAGGCAAGAGTTTGTCTGGAGATCTGGTGAACCTCTTATTATTTATTGACGTGTGAGATTATGTAACGACGAAAATGATACAATCTATTACGCTTCATGCCTATAATTTAAATCAATTACACTCCTTGTTAATTAGTCAAAACTATTGGTATATAACCTCTCTTTCTCCCATTTATCTCTCTCGCGACTCTCCTCCCTCTCTCCCCAATCTCGCTCCCCTCTATTCTGTCTCCCTCCCTCTCGCTGCCTCTTTTCCTCTCTCCATCTCTTTCTCTCCGTTTTTCTAAATACAATTCTCAATTGATATATTTGTATTTGTATATAACATATATGTATGACACAAAGAGGAGAGAAAGAGAAATTGTATTCGTTGATAGGAATTGTATTTTCTAATTATTAATATGAATTGCATTTGTATTCATTGATACAATTGATACAAATTGTATTTCATTAATACGAATTGTATTTGTATTTGTTGATATAATTGAATACAAATTATATTTTATTGATACGAATTATATTTGTATTCGTTGATACAATTGTATCCGAAAGAGGAAAAATGGAGAGAGGAGGGGGTGAAAATACAAAAAGGAAGAGAGACAAAGAAAGAAATAACAATACAAAATACAACGAGGGAAAAAAAAAAGTGAAAGAAAAAAGAAGAGAGACAAAGAACGAGAAAGAAAAGTGTGAAAATACAAAATATGAAGAGTGAGGTAAAAATATTAAATACAAAGAAAAAAGAAAGAGAAAAAGGTAAAAGTATTAGATAGAAAGAAAAAAAGAAAGAGAAAGAGAGAGGAATCAGAAAGAAAAAAGAAAAAAGAGAGAAAACAGAAAGAAAAAGAGAGAAAAAGGTGAGAAGTAGAGAGAAACGGAACAAAAAAATTGAAAGAGAGAGAGAGAGTGAGGCGAGGGATTTTCTTTTATTTGGTTTTTTCTTTTTTTCTTTCTGGCTTGACATTTAAATAATTGGTATGGATTATAATTAACAAAATGTTGGTATAAAAACTCAATTAATTTTAATTGAGCTGGTATTTTTGAAATTTTCTGTAGGTAGATTTAGTTTGAAAACTAGAAGGAAAAAATTGTATTCCTCCCTTCCAATATGTTTGTTTTATTTTTTTAATCCGTTTAAAAAAAGTCTTTATCATTTTTATAATTCTTTAATTTCAACTTTTTAAATAGCATGTTTAAAATCACAAAATTAAAAGACATTTAATATATTCTACCTATTTTAATTTAAGATTATAAGATTCAAAAATCTTATTTAATTTTTTAAATTTTGTAGCTTTGTGCCAAATTAAAACCAACAACAACATACCCAATATATTCTCACAAAGTGGAGTTTGGAGAGGGTAGAGTGCACATAGTCCGTATCACTATCTCAGAGGTGAAGTAGAAAGACTGTTTTCGATAGGCCAACGACTCAAGACAAAAACAGTCTAGAAAAAGACATAATATAAAAAAAAAGAAACAATAAATAGTAACAAAACAACAAATAGTAACAGAAACAATACTATCACAAAATAATACTACAATCGATCTACCCCAAATAACAAATATCACCAAAACTTCAAGACACTACAAGCATAGCACTATGACTACTGGCACGGACAACAAAACAAAGCACTCCTACCTACTAGTAATGGATGCACTCCTTCCTACTAACATTCTACCTTAATTAATTCGCGTTCTCCACACCTTCATATCTAGGATCATGTCCTCAGTAAATTGTAATTGCTCCCTGTCATGTCTAATCACCTCCCTCCAATACTTTTTCGATCTACCTCTACCTTGCTTGAATTCATCGATAGCCAACCTCTCAAACCTCTCCACTGGGGCATTCGTGCACATCCTCATCACATGCTCGAATCATCTCAACTTCGCTTTCTGCATCTTGATTTTCACCGAAGTCACTTTCCCCTTGTCTCGGGTAACCTCATTTCTAATCCTATCTCTGCTAGTAAATCCATACATCCATCGCAACATTCTCATCTCCACCACTTTCATTATGTTATAGTTCTTGACTAGCCAACACTTCGCCCTATACAAATATGGTTGGTCTAACCGCCACTCTATAAAATTTGTCGTTAAGTTTAGGAGTACCTTTTTATCACATAAAACTTCGGATGTGAGTCTCCAAATTGAAACCAAACAAACAAATTGAAGCGGATTGAGTAATTTGTGAAATAGAGAGGGAAAAAAATGAAAATATAAAAAAAAAAATGGGAGGAGAGAGAGAGAAGTCACTTCGCGAACCTTCGACTTAAAGAATAGGATATTTATTTATTTATTTATCATGGAGGGTCCTCTACTTTGTCCAAATAACTATTTGACCCCATAGGCTTTACAAATTACAATTCACCATTCATTTCTATCATAAAACCCTAAACCCTTGCAAAAAAGAACTTGTTCCCAATAAAATCCACTGAAATACATACAAATCAGTTCAAAGAATCGTTACCTTGTTATTAAAATGGCGTTTTTTCGTCGCATTTTCAGTGGATCTTCAACTATTCTTCAATCACAGTATTCTTCAATCCGCTTGAATTCAACCCTCACAAGTCCAAAGCTTTTTGTCAGTGGTATGTGCATCAACACACACAAATCTTACGAATACTTTGTAGTTTTTATTGGTCATTATGATATTATGTTCATCATGGCTAGTAATTTTTGAGATTGAAGAGATTTTAGCACAATTTGAATTTTGATTTTTAGTTCTTTTTGTTACTCCCTCAGTTTCAATTTGTTTGTATGCTTTTGATTTGGCACAGAGTTTAAGAAAATAAACAAATAATTTTGAATCTTATGGTCTTAAACTAAATACGTCAAAATGTACTTTAGTCCTGCGGTTTTAAACATGTAACGGGCAAAAGTTGTAACTAAAGACTTGCCAAAAAATGAAAGAATGATTCTTTTTGAAACGGACAAAAAGGAAAAGTAACACAAACAAATTGAAATCGAGTGAGTATTTTTTAAATTGTATCCAGGACAGTACTGCTTTTGTGCTTATTGGGTTAATTTGTTCTCTCATGATAGTTATTGAATGATTGTTATCAATTACAGTATTTCTGTAACATGCAGTTTACAAAATTTAGTTAATAAGTTCGACACCGTTAAAACTAAAACCCATTCAGTTTGTATGAAGATTTATAGGGAGATAAAGGTCGATTTTTTTAAAAAATTTCTGGAGCTAATTCTGATATATATATAACAAATTCTCTTGGTATTCTTTCGCCTATTCATGGTCTTTCGTGGAATAGGAATTAGATGCATAGAAGCTCTGGTAATTACTAGTAATTTCTAGTTTTGTTGAAAGTTAGTGCAGTAAGTTATTAGTTTTGATTGGTAAAAAACTTGCCTTCTATGACTAACTGGCATTGAGAAACTCTTTTTTTTTAATAAGTAACTGGCTTGGAGAAACTATAAACTGCAAGAGATACAAAAGAGATCTCTTAATTTCTTAGGTGATCTTCAAGCATGACAAATCTAGGAAACATAATATACCCAGTAAGTACAGATAAAGTAGGCTCACTAATATTAAGTTACCTCTTACTTAATTGTTCTCTTCTATACGATCAATTATTGAAAGACGGTACTAACATGGAAACTTCATTTCATGAATATATTATGAATCGATCTAACTACACCTCGACTCCAAACTAGTTGGGGTTGGTAATATGGATCATCTATATCAATTCTGCTCTACTCGGGACCGTTTCATTCACATGCTAAGTAACTTGTCTTTTAAGTAAAATTACAGGTTCTCTAAAAAGAAGAACTTTTCTAAATCTAACCCTCATTCCTATACAAATTTACAAACCTCTAACTAGACAAAAGTACTCTTGATAAATAAGTAAGTCTTCGTTACGGACTTCTTGGTATCTCTATCGCCTATAGAGATCCTTACTTCTATTGAGTCTGGCTAAATCCACATTCATTCTGAGGGATATTAGGCCTTTTGAGATGATTTCAACCCTTGTGATTTGAGGTTTACCTCATCTCTTTTAGAACTTTCATCATAGTGCTTCAATCTAGGTGCCAGTGCTTTTAGAGGTGGAACCAATTTTTTTTTTATGTGAAACATAGGATTAGCCATGCCTTGGCGTAACCATTTTAGGTGACCTGTCATTCATCATATGTGTATGCTACTTGCATCATTTGTCGGATGCGATCATTTCTGATCTTGTTCGATCTTATATGATTCACTGTGTTATTTCCTACTTAAGTCATATCTTCATTGCAGAGATTTAGAAACATTACAATAATTTCCTATTGCATCTTTTTCTAGTGAAGAATATTATCTTGATTCAACAATATGTGAAACATTTACCATCACATTCTTGAGTTTGTTTTCCTTTAGGTGCTTTGTTGTATGCCGATTATCCATGTGTAATGGATCTGAAGTATCTTCTGGACAAGGATTTTAATTCCATCTTCTCCTTCTTCCAAGTTGAGACTTTAAGTTATTGGGAGCGAATATTAGTTTGATTTTATCTTGTTTTGAATTTATATGACTAGAAGTCACATATTGAGCTTTTTATATGGATTTAGGATTTCGGATATAAATGCAGTATCTTTTGTTCATTACTCTGTATATTTGAGCTAGTAAGATCGGAGGAAACTTAAATGCTCCTCTCTTTTTAACGTGGTTAAAAGTTAGGGAAATGAAAGTTGGAAGTTATGCATTTTATTTGAATTAGATCGCTTAAAAACTTAATGTGGCATGGCCTCGGGGCTTTGGTCTAGTGGCATGAGCGCAACACGTATTGTGAGTTAGGCGCACATCATGGGTTCGAATCCTGATACAATCAAAATCATAGGCGGGTTAGGTGCACATCATGTGTTTGAATCCTGCTACATACAAAACGTTGGGATTCAAGTAGAGACGCGTGACGAGATGGGCCCATTATCAATCGAGTTACACTTACCTTGGAGATTTCTTGGTTGTTAGAAAGATAAAAGTAATTTGGCATGATGTATTGATTGGGACCATAGTTCTAGACCACCCAAGTATTTCTGAAAAGATGCCCAATTTCTTAGTAAATCCTCTAGATATGTGTACTCTTTTTCCTTCCTTAGGACTTTTTTCCATTGAGTTTTTCCTTGTAAGGTTTTAACGAGGCACATTATCTATCAAGACATCAACATCCAAGGGGGAGTGTTATGAAACTAATATTGTGGATGTCCACTACCCTAGAAATAAATCCTCCATATTAACTCCTACACCTCCATAACCTCCCCCCTTGATCTTCCCCATAACCTTCATGGTTAATGTCATGTTTGTATGCTTCTATGTAACACTTGAAGTGTTTATATTGTACATATTTGAGAAACACACTTTGAAGACATTTGGAAAATACTTGGAAGGAATAAGAAAGATCTCCTCTCTTGTCTCTCTACATTCCTTGTCCACTTTATTATTTTACATCATTACTTAGTTGCTCTCATTTTATTACATATGCATAAATACAGCTATAAATATACAATATTTATGGCTCACACGTGTCTAGAAACTAGTCCACACATAACACTGGAGTATTGAGGAAACTTGAAGACAATTTTAAACTCAAATGTTAATATTGGCAAAGGCTTGAAGGGCGTCACCAGTCAACCTACAAACCCTCCATTCCTGCATGACTTGAGCACCCATTTCTTCATAAAACTTAATCGCATTCACATTCCAATCTAAAACCACCCATTCCACTCTCCCATACCCCATCTTAGCTGCCTAAGCGGCCACAGCTGACAACAACATCCTTCCAAAACCTTTCCTCCTGTAACACTCCCTCACACATATATCCTCAATATAAAACCCAGGCTTCGCCAAGAAGGTTGAATAATTAGGAAAAAACAAGACGAATCCAGCAACCACAATATCATTTCCACACAATTTGAACATCTCCGCTTCCGGGTCGGTAATTGGGAGATCCAAATTTACCGTTTTATGTATGGGGCTGAAATTTGGGGAGTCTTGGTCAACAGGTAGGAAAGGGGTTTGGGAAACTTCGAGAAGGAAAACAGTGAAGGAGGTGAACGGAGGTGGGGAGTTGTCAGGGAAGAGAGTGGCGGAGAAGCTGTGGGTTAGTCGCTCAAAGACGGCCAGCTGGTGGAGGAGTTTGTGGATATGGGGAATGTCGGCGTTGGTGGCAAGGCGGATCCGGGAAAATACCTGGTGTCCAGTGGGCACCAAGTCCTCATGGATGACGTCGGGGGCAGGCGACGAAGACGGTGGAGGAGCAGCTGCGGCCATTTCTCAGAGAAGTGGAAAGGAGAGAAGTCTTTGCTGAGCAAAACTTAAGGTGAATGAGTTAGTATTGTTGCTATGGCACTGAACTCCTTTATAGAGTGTACAATTGGAGGGGAAAAAAGCAAAAGTTTTTAGAGGCTGTGATTAAAAGATTCTGATTTGGCTCCTCATTCCTTTGAGAGGATTTGGCTCCCTCCAGTACTCAATCCATCAGGTTCCTCCACTTGGATATTAACATTATTACAAGTGTTCCTTAGAATAATAGATGATTCATATTCATTCAAACTAGCAATATTTATGATTCATTCAAATTGAATAAATCCGTCCAGCTCTTTTAATTGGGTATTAACTTTATTATACGTGTCCATAGGAGGAACCCACTAGTGCTAAATCTATTGAGGTACTCTTTAAGGCTTCTTTTATTTATTTTTTTATTTCCGCGTATGTCGTAAATATTAATTAGCTAGGTGGAATGTTTGCTCTGCCTACCAGAATTTATCACCCCTCACACTTAATTCAAGCAATTACATTAAGATAGTTTTCTTTCTTCTTTGTGCTTCATCATTTATGTATAATACCAAGTGCAGGGCAAGGTAGTTACTTTCTTTTTGGCAGTTACATACACTTTTGGTTGTTTACTAATTCACATGTTCTTACTAGCCCGTTATTTTTCTCTTCGTTTTTGCTTTTATTTTGCACCTTTTTGTTCGTTACTTCAGTTATTTGAATATTTATACTTTGCTTTTTGCAATTGAATTTGTTTTATTCTTTTAATATTGACTACTGACTTTTTATTATTATTTTTTCCGTATTTAAAGATCATTATAATCAGATTCAAAGAGAAGTTTCGCAACAACAAGGTTAATAGGGACATTTGTAAAGTCATCTTTTGTAACAGGTCAACTGATTGTGAGGGTTAGGCTTGAAAATTACTGAACATTAATCTATTCAACTGGTCATTTTTTATATGAAATCTTTTCTTGATGCATTGATTTTCTTAAAAATTATATTTAAGATATGTTGTATCACATATCAGTTGATAATTAAGAATAGAGAGATCATTATTTTTTATCTGATAAACCTAACATCCTATGTTTATAGTGTCAAAAAAAAAACATCCTATGTTTTTATTCTTAAATTTTATAAGAAATTTTTGTTCTAATAACACTGCATTACATTTTAATATATAAATCAGAAATTTGAGAATACAATTCTGACACTCAATAATCTATATCTATCTATATTATATTATATTATATTAAAGGAGGGTGGTGAAGCATGAGGTTAAGCCAAGTGACGTATTGAGAACTAGTCACTTGACACTTTAGAACAACAACAACAACAACAACATACCCAGTATATTCCCACACAATGGGAATTAAAAATATTTCAGATGATCAAATTTAATTGGGGTGAAAATCAATTAAGATTTTCTCCTATTTTCACAGTAAATATATATCCCTAAAGCTTTTGAAAAATAAGCATTCCTATTTTATTGGGTCTGGGAGGATCCCTATAATTACAGACAATCATCAGTAAATAATTCTATGAGTCCTTGAATTTGAAAAGTAAATATGCAATCTTTTATGATCTTATTAGATACTAGCTATATTCTTTTAGTACATATTTGAATTTGAATTGATGTATACAATTTTTTTTTAAACAAGTATTGCCACATAAGGTAAGATTGTGAAAAATTTATTGCTTACATAAGTGGTGTGGATTTGAAGGGGGTATGAAAACAAATATTGCTATGGAAAAGTTAATATAGTTTTAATATTTAAAAATTTAAAATAGTAAGACACAAAACTTAGGCCTCATTTTTAATATAGTTTTGGTCCTACTCAACCTGAACCCTTTAGACTCCAGGGTTTGTCGCCAAATCTCAAGCTTAGCGGTAACTCCATCGCGAGCCTCAATCAGAACTATATCATCCGCAAATAACATACACCATGACACCTCACCTTGGATAGGCCGAGTCAATTAATCCATCACCAAGATAAAAATGGGCTAAGAGTTGATCCTTGGTGCAAACCCCCTCATAACTGGGAAGTGCTCTGAGTCCCCACCCACTGTCCTTACCCGGGTCTTGGCTCCATCGTACATATCTTATCTGAACAAAACATAGAAGTTATTTCTACCTTGTAAAGGATAGTACTTCACTGTATGAAATTTTTTGTGAACCTGACGCAGAAGAAAACACGGACGAAATCCAAGGTGCAAGTGAGGTGTACCTTGGAGTTTCCCCTGTATTAAGATTGCTGGCTGAAGTTCTTTAGCAGTTTTGCTTCATCCGAAAAGGGGAAAAGAGAAATAAAAGTCGCTGACTGTTTGGAGAAACTCTAGTTACCATCTGAAACATTTCTGAGTGTCTAACTTGGCTTTGCTTGCTTCTTTACTGTTGCTTTCCGATCTAGTAAAAGGTGCTTTCAGCCTCCTCAATCCACAAAATCTTGAATAGAAAATTTGTAGCGATGCTTTCAGCACTAACAAAGATGTTCCAGCCTCATATTTGGATGTGTATTCAAGTGATTTTGCTCAGATGTGTTGCTGTGGATGATGGCATCTGCCTATAATGAAATACAATTTTTGCAATTCTTCTATGATAAATAATTGTAAAGGATAATCGGAAGGCCACTACATATTAAGAAAGAGAAATTGGAAAATCTTTTTTTATAAAGCATAATGTATTGACGTGGGGCAAAACTCCCCGATACAAGTGCTAAAAGAAAGTAGAAAAATAATTAGTTCAATTTTTGGTCTAAACTCTTTTTTTAATGGTTCTTTCCCTGTGATACGTCATGGTGCAGGGCTTTCAAGATACACTAGTGATGAAAACCTTAAGAAGGCATTTGAAGAATTTGGATGTCTTACTGAAGGTAATAATTCTACTTCCTTCTCATCTTCCTCTTTTATTTTGCTAGATTCCGATTTATCTTGTGATAAACAGTCACCATTTTGTTTGGCTATGTGTTGATTTACAGCAAAAGTAATTACTGATAGAGCAACTGGGAGATCGAAGGGGTTCGGATTTGTTACTTATGAAACAATAGAAGAAGCAGAGAAGGCTCGCGAAGGAATGAATGCCAAGTTCTTGGATGGCTGGGTAATTTTTGTTGACCCTGCGAAGCCAAGTATGCCTAGACCTCCACCGCCACCTCCACAAGATCCACTGAACTTTGGGATTACAACGAATAAGACCGTTGGTTGGACTGGCCGGTCATGACCAGGGACTCTCATTCATCTTAGTGATTTATTCAATTGCAATACAACATGGACTGGCCAATAAGCAGACATGTGCATTTTTAGTGATATATTGATTGCAATGTAGCAATTTGTTGAAGGATATTGTACTTTAGCTAAAATATAGTTCACATAAGGATGTATTATTTGAGGTAGAACTGTTAAAGCCAGGTACTTGAAGGATTCTGGATCCTGTTAAATATATTTAGCAGGATCTTTTGACTGAAACATAAACTGACAAATTATTATTTCAATAAAAGATTGATAATTTGTGGGATAATTTTTCTTTGATAATTTGATTGATGATTATTCAAGGTATGATACTGATAAATGTGCCATTAACTTGGTCTCAACTGGTACCTATTGCCTCCATTTTTAAGCGTTCACAAGTAGGTAAAGTTAAACAAGTAGACTCGCGTTTAATATGATAATTCGTGTGAGATACACTAATTGATTTGTATTATATCATGTAGGATGTGTGTGTACTTGTTCAATTTTATAAAATTTAAGTGTCTTACTTGTGTTCAATTTTATACAAGTTTAATGATCTACTTGTGTACATTCAAAGTTAGAGGGTATAAATGTCAACCGGGGCTAAGTTAAAGGACAAGTTTATGTATTGTAGCTAATTGCCTGATTCTTTCGAGAAGTAAATTTGTTTTGAAAATCCAACTAGGACTCGATATACATTTGGAACTTCATATTACATTTCATCAATTTTTAGGGGAAAGAAGAAGCTCTGCTGACCAGAAAATCACCTGATTTTGTTTCTAGTTCAAGTAAAGATGGATATATGAAGTTGGTTCCAAATCACTTATCCCAAAGAAAAGTATAATGGATTCCTTATTGCGACAGGAATGTGAGATTGATAATCATTGACTTAGAGAAACAGAATGTAAACTGGGGAATTCATTGCAATGTAGTTCTTAAGTTCATTTCCACAAATAGGATAGACAAGTTTGGGCCAAAACTAAAATGGTTGCATTTCTGGACTAAAAACAGTTAGAGCCAAGCTAAATTTCCACAACGAAGAATGGCATCCTCGTAGAAGAGTATTATCAATAGTTAAAACATACTTAAACTAGTTCAGTGACAAGTCGTTAACCGATCTATTACTCACAAACCCAAAAAAGATGTTCAGTGACAATCAAACATTCTGAAATCGAATATCTTATAATCTGTGATCAACCCAAAAAACTCGGGCAACTGCTTTGAGGAGAATTTAACAAAAGAGTATCATAGAAAAGTAGTTACAACTCCACGCTGCTCACTGTGGAGCTCCTAACCTTTCAGTACAGGCCTGTGTTTTCCTAAGTTCCAAAGCCACTTGGTATGCCATTCAAATACCAAATAGCTTGGAAACGGGAAGATGAAAAAAAACTCCATCCAGCCAAAGGAAAATGTGCAGAGCACCTCAAGTCTCTTCGTTGTAAAAGAGCAATTTGACCAGCCTGTCAGCTAGACCCTGCCAATGATGGCCAGGAAATTCAATCAAAATGAATAGAAGAAAGATGAGCAAAGAGTCATACTCGGACACCTATTTGTCGCAGCAAAACAGTTATTTAATATTTCCAAAGAAAAAAAAGAAGCAAAAATCACCTTCAAGCAACAAGATACAATCACTTGGTCAAAGAAGAAAAACATATCATACGAATGAATACTGCACTGAGCACCGAAAGACCGGCAGCAAGTAACATAGGCATCAAAATGCTTGATAAGGCTATTACGGAGAATACCAATGCCACAGAATGCAGGAAAGATGAAACTAGAATAATCAACCCAACCATACAAAAAAGATCATCTCTAGAAATGCCAAATATTACTAGGATAGTTGCTGATTTCAACAAAAGGTCCGGGAGGTTCTGAAGCAATCTTGTTTATAGAGTTCCAACATTGTGCATCACTTTCTTATGAATGGATCAGCTGTAAAACTTTAGCATGATGAGAAGTAGAAGCAGTACTGATTGAACTAGTCCCGCAACAAAAGCATAGACACAAATCACTTTTTAAATATCAGATGAAACTGAAGAATACTAAAAATATAAATCACATCTATGATCTTAGAGATGACATTAGAACATTTTACCACTACGAATTGCAGCCAAGGTATTTCCTCAATATCACTGACTTCTAAAATTCGTGTTAGAAAAAGAGGTGCTGCTCTATAGGTCCATACTTTTTGGTAACAGTAATGTCTTTCTAGTACCATTCTTATCACAACCAACAACAAAAATTTCTGTCTCAATAGGCACATTATGGGTCTATAAAACAGTCCTAGTATACTAAGGCTACCTTTTACATGCAACCAAATAATAATTCTTCCAAGAGTAGAAGTTGCTTGGTGCAATATGCTAATAGCCTCCATCCTACTTCAGCCTCTTGGTGAGCTAGGCATAAAATAAAAAATTTCCCCTCTTCATAATGCAGCAACACCATAGTGGTTAACCGACACTTAGAATGTTGTTTCCAGGAAACTAGTTTATTTTCATTTATATGATAAAATCTACTGACATCCAAGGGAAGCATCACAAGCCCACAACTAAATGTGTAGGCAACAGTGAGATTTATACAAAAAGGTTTAGAGGCTGACATTTTTTTTGATTGGCAACTAAAACAAACTGAAAAAGATAAGATTTATGATTTAGAAGTTGACATTGGAATTAATGAAAGGAAGTCTCATTTAGGTATAAAAGAAACACAACTAAGCTCAAATATATTTAAACAGCAACCATATTCTTTAGACTGTATCTATTTAAACCCGCTAAGAGCTTATCTTATCCTTGAAATGAGACAATATATGTCCTCCATTATCAAGATCCTAGAACTGCAACAAAAGGAGGAGGAAGTACCACTACTTTGGTAAAATTTCAAGCTTTAGAGAAGAACTAATTCAAACGCAACTTAAATTCATCATAGACTCCATAACCAAACATATATCAACAACAACAAAATCTTCTCAATCCCAAACTAGTAAGGTCTCTATATCCATTCAACTCTATTTGGATTCATTCAATTCCAATACTCTTATAAAGAAATAATACATCCAAATAACAAAAAAGAGCATTCTTCCGACTACCATCTTTTTTTGAATTGTTAAAGGTTATTCTTCAGACTACCATTTCTATGCTAAAAATACTACAAAAGTTCCAAAAACACCTCAAATAAAAATTGTAAATTTAATCCCTTGTATACAAAATGAGCAGCAGATGATACAACAAATTGAGAAGACTGAAAAGTATCATTCCACAAACCTTGGAGAGCCAGCATTCATATTCCGACGAAGAATCCTCCCCTCACTATTAGATTCACCCGATTCAATCAACTCCTTCAATCCCAAATTCCCCACTTTCTCCTCTTTCTCAACTTCCTCTTCCTCCTCCTCCTCTTCTTCTTCCTTCTTCTTCGTCGTCAACTTAATAGTAACTCTTTCAAAGTAATTCCCATAAATATACTCAGGTGTATACCCATTATCCTCATCAAACAACATAATATGTCCATGCCATTCCCAAACCCGATAATCCGTACCCGGGTCCTCATGAAACCCGACACATATATGATGCTCACCAATCGTAACAGCTTGACCCGAATTGGGTTTCAGTGAATCAATTTTCCCGCTAAGAATCGTACGGATTATCTGTTTTTCGAGACGGGATTCTTCTCTGGATAGCTCGGATTTCGAGGAGAATCCATCTTGATCTTCTTCTTCGTCGTCATCATCGGAAGGGAGGTTGTTGAAGAGAAGGTCTTGGAGGGATTGTGGAGAAAGAAAAGGTGGGTTTGTTGAAAGAGGAGGAGGGGGGCGGATTTGGAGTCTACCCATTAAGGATTGGAGAAGGAGGTTATCGAAATTGGGAGTGGTGGAGTTGGAATTCATGGTTGAAATTCAAGGGTTTTAGCAAGGGTTTTGGGGTTTTGAGGTTTTTGTATTGATTTTTCTTGCTTTTTTGTGTTGCTATAAAGTGGACCAGAGAATGGGCTGAAGAATATCTTTGTATAGTGGGGGTTTAAAATGGATAAACATAAGATGCTGCTGCTGAGTGCTCAAGTAATAGGATTTTGTGTCAACTAGGACATCGTTTGGTTGGGAACAAGTTATCCGAGAATTAGTTATCCCTGGATTAACTATCCTGGGATAAGTGTGGGATAACTTATCCCATCACTATGGTATAAATGGTGGATAAGTTATCCCAAACATGACAACCAAACAAGATATCAAAAAGTTATCCCTAGACTATTTTTTTATACCATGACTATTTATTTTAATCTCTCACGCCAAACGACCCCTTAGAGTTCTCTTTTCTTTCTTTCTTTTTTACGTAAGTCTCTTAAATTGTTGTTATTTTTTTTTTTCATTTTACCTTAACTTATTATTTAATAATTCTATTTTGTTCTTTATCCTATTTTTTTTATAGTAGCCTTACCCCATATTTTACGTTTTTAGTAGTTTTTTCCTTCAAATTATTGATGTGTGAGATTATGTAATGACAGAAAATGATACAATCTATCCAAATGGTGTATTCATTAAAACAATACAGTATAAAATAATACAACACAATACAATACGATATATTATAAAACAATACGTAACAACCATCCAAACAGAGTGTAAGACGTTCAAATTAATTTATGTTTTATGCATCGATTTCGATTAGAAAATGTCTCAAGTTTTACAACTCATTAAAATGAATGTGTATAATTAAAAGAAATAACATATTTATGTAGTTAACTTAACTACCTAATAGATAATGAAAATGAAAATACATTTTAAAAAAAATCAAAATTCGAACTGTATGTGTTAAAACCTTTTTTTTGTTTAATTTTTAAATATTTTCTTACACTCGTTTGAGGTCTTAATACTTAATAGGTGTTCTTGAATTGAATTCGAAATATAATTTGGACATGAATTTCAATTTAGAAAAAAAATTGCAAGGAGTGATGATAGTTGAAAATTGAGCAAATTATTTCACTTACAAAGCATGCATACATTTATATTATTTCAACATTTCAAATATTGAAGTTCAGTATTCAAAGATATTCGCATTGGTGTTTTAAGACGTCTTAGATGATGAAAAGATATTATTTTGTAAGAATAACTAAAATTTAGTAGTAGGTTTGCCTGGCTCCAGAACAGTCAAACAAACACCACTATCATAAACTGTGAATTCAAATTGTTCTTGGTCCTACAAGATGGGTTAGACATGGACATTCCAGGAGCCAAAATTGAGAAGGGACCTCAGGAAAATACTTGAAAAATAAAAGCACAAAGTAGACCTAAAGTAAATACAAGCTTGAAAGTCTTATATGGAACAGTACATCATTTTGTAACTCAATTGTCAAAATTGAATAATATTTGGGGCACCTTAACTTCAAAAGTTCTAAACTCTCATACTTGGAAAACAAAAACTATTTAACGCGTTTAGATGATTCCAATTTTGTTTGCGACATCCAAAGCATCATAGTCAGGCGTCAGCCTCACGTACGCCTTCTTAGTTCCGTCAGGCCTGAACCGGGATAACAAAAAATGAGCTTAGATATGGTGAACACTATTAAACAGCAATTTGAAGCTTTGCAAGAAGTGCAGTGGTAGAACTTATTCTATCATCCACAACATTTACAATTAAATTGTTTCAAATAGTCGTAAAAGTAAAGCATACAAGTACTTCCTTAATGCACAAACTGCCACAAAACTCAGCTTAACAGATGAGGCTGCTTTGAGATTATTGGACAGGCATCTATAACCTTTTCAGGGAACATCAGTAATGTTGTATGAAGTCGAGGCCAAGAGAAGTAGAGAACAACTAAGTGCCTATTAACCAAATCAAAAACATAAATCATAGAGCAAGAAGAAAGTGGTTACCTGATCAATGTATTGACTTTCTTTGTCTGGATGTCATACATTTTCTTCACCGCATCCTTAATCTTCTTTTTGTCAGCATGAAGGTCAACAATAAATACAAGTGTATTATTGTCCTCAATTTTCTTCATCGCAGACTCAGTGGTGAGAGGATATTTAAGAATCGCGTACTGGTCAAGTCTGTTCCTTCCAGGTGCACTAATCCTGGGATACTTGGGATTTCTGTCCTTCTTCAATGTCTTAGGCCTATGAAATGTAACTTTAGTTCGTATCTTTTTTGACGTCTTCTTAAAGGTTGATCCTGATTTCACAGCCTTGGCAGCCTTAACGGCTTGGGCTTTGGGGTCACCTTTTTTTGCCACATCTGCTGCATTGGCAGTTTCAAATCCAGACTAAGTAACAGATCAAGTCATCTATTAGCAGGAATATATGCAACAGAAGTTCATTGGTTTTATTTTCTAATGTAAATCAATTTAGATTCTTCAATAACTCACATCATTTCTGTTTCTGTTGCATCACAAGATTCCAGGTAGACACACAGTACTAGTAAAAGATATAAATCTAACACCTGATTTTACAATCAAACCTAAAAAGTCACATCATGGTTAACCCTCATGGTTATCAATATAAGTACCAAGCGATTCGCCCTTCCAGCTAGCTCTAACTATTTGAACATGAATAATTGTAGCTCTAAGCATATGTCCCAACCCTCATAGTAAAACGCCCTTCCAGCAGACATGAATAATTGCAACCACTCAGCTCTAAGCAAAGTCCCATCCCGTAGAAATTGTTACCTAACATCCCCATCTGCCCAAAACTTGATTGGTAGCCTATGGATTAGTCAATCAAACTGGCCTAGAAATCCGCCACAGTTATCTCATGAAAATCCTTAAAAACATAACCCGCGATGCTGCAAAATTTCTAACTGCAACTACCTCTTAACTATCTGAACATGAATAATTGCAATCCTCATAGTAATTGTGACCTAACATCCCTATCTGCCCAAAAGATTGGTAGACACATAAAATTACTAGCTTTTCGGTGTTGAAGTGTGGACTAGTCAAACAAACTGGCCTAGAAAACCGCCGCCATTATCTAAAAAACAAACTTTTAAAACATCCCTCTCTGCCAAAAACTTGATTGGTAGACACATAAAATTACTAGCTTTTCGGTGTTGAAGTGTGGATTAGTCAAACAAACTGGCCTAGAAAACAGCCGCCATTATCTCAAAAAGAAATCCTTTAAAAATCCCTATATGCCCAAAACTTGAATGGTAGTCTATGGATTAGTCCAACAAACTGTCCTAGAAAATCGCCGCCATTATCTAAAAAACAAACTTTTAAAACATCCCTCTCTGCCAAAAACTTGATTGGTAGCCTATGGATTAGTCAAACAAACAGGCCTAGAAAACCACCACCATTATCTTAAAAGCATAATCCGAGATGCTGCAAAATTTAACTGCAACTAACTCCTACGTCACAAACAGTAGAGACCATAAGTGGTAACACAGGAAGTTCAATGATAGTTTCATTCTATAAAGCAAATCACTTTTGATTCTTCAACAACCAACATTGCCTAACATCCCCTCTGCCTAAACTCTACGCAATCATCAAACAAACTGGCATAGACAACACCACCATTATCTCAAAAAAAATAATCTAATATAATCCGAGATGCTGCAAAATTCCTAACTGGAATTACCTCCTCTATCACATATTATTCAAACCCCTAATACAATCATCACAACTATGACTCCCTTAACTTCAAACAAAATGAGCATTATGTATTGGTTCATTCACTCCCGTTGCTTTCTTTTTTCGAATTGCTTTGTAATACTTTTACTTGAGCCGTAGCCGTAGGGTCTATCGAAAACAGTCTCCCTACCTTCCAAGGTAAGGGTAAGGTCTGCGTACAAACTACCCTCCCCAGACACCACTCGTGAGATTTCACTGCGTATGTTGTTGTATCTATTCAACAAATATGTTAACACCTACAAGCAAGCTATATCATTCTGAAACTCAACAATGAAATCTAACTACTACAATATTCTGCCATTAAACTACTTTTTTCAAGTTTCCAACATAGATTCAAACATGTACCTTTAGCTGGAGCCATGGGACACAGTTCTAAAACCCTACACTTGAAAGCTCAAGATAGGCTCCTGATGTGCCGCCTTTAGGGTTTAGTTTAGAGAAGACGATGAGATATTTATATTAGGGCTTGGCTAGCAGAGCCCGGCTAATTGGGCCGTTTCTTTGAGGCCCATATATATGGGCTTTTAGTGACTCGAACTGACTGAAAAAAATCGAGGGAATGGCTGAGCCTGTTTGAATTTGCTTTAAAAAGATAGTTTTTAATCAATATGATTAAAGAGAAAATCATCCTAGATAATATTTTAAAACTCTTTATTACATCAAATACATCACTTTTTCCCTAATTACTAAAGTACCTTTGTAATTACAAGTCATACCAGAATCTAAAAATTAGTTATTATTTTTTTATTGTATTTAATTCTGATTTTTTTAATGCTATTATTAAGTAATAAATCTAAAATAGGATTCACTAAATAGCTCATTGTAATTAAGGAAGATAATTACAAAATAAAATATTTCTTCTCTCTTAGTCTTATTTCTTTATTTATCCAAATTTTATTTTTTAATTGAATTAGTAGGCTTAAATTTAGAGATTTACAATTATCATTATTCAACTAAATTAATCATTTTTCTCTGCAATTCATAAATATTTTTCTTCTCTCTTCTAAAATTCATTATATATAATAATAAATCACATCAAAATAAATAATTTTAAGTATATAATGTGATTTTTGTGTGATATTATCTAAGACACTCTATGCTAATATTCATTGATTAATTTAATGACTATAGTATACATACATTGAACAAAGATTTTTTCTTCATTTTCTTTCACAAAATATCTCCACTCCATTTTCAAAATTGTATATCACTTGATTCCGATTTCTATTTTAACATACATAACTTGAAATCATTTATCATACAACATGAAACCAAAATTTATACAGAGTCTATTACTACTTTATAATACTATCTAACTATATCTGAAAATTGTATATCACTTGATTTCTATGAATCTTTCAACAAACATAACTAGCAATTAATTTTCATACAGTGTGACACCAAAATATATACACAATTTGTTACTACTTTATAATACTATCTTACTGTATTTGAAAATGATATATCACTAGATTTCCATGAATGTTTCAACAACCATAACAAGAAATCAGTTTTAATATAGCATTAAATCAATAAATAAATTACATTTACATTTGATAGAATTATACAGAGTTCATACGCAAACACATAAGTTTTTTCTTTAACAAGTATTAATTTTACAATTCTAAGTTATGAATAAAAAATATTGATTTTTTTAAAGAGAAAATTATCCTAGATATAATAGACATAAAACAAGAAAAAATCAGATATATGAGAGATTGTTGGCTTGACTGATCTCCTAAAGCCTTTTTTAAGGGAATTTGTTGAGCCTGCCTTTTTTTCCCTTTATTTTATGTTTTCGTTTTTTATTTTCTTTCCCTTTTTTTTTTTTTGTATTTATTAAGTTGGTAGATGTTGCAAGAAAACATATGGTAGATATTGAAAACTAGAATCTTGTGGTATAAATTGTAATATTCAATCTAATATAGAATATATAGGTTTTTTTCCCTTAAAGAAAAACTGAAAATAAGTGATTATAAATAAGTAGATAAGTGTTTGGATAAAAAGTGTTGAAATTGAAAAAAAAAGTTATTAATGTGTTTGGTAAACAAGTGTTGTTAAACACTTTTTTATCGTCGGAGAAAGGAAAAGATGGAAAAACGGGATGAGAATGAGAAAAAAGAGAGTACTTTCATACATTTTAAGGCTGAAAAGTGAGGGTAGTGTTGAAATTAAAAAAAAATATAAAGGATAAAAGGGTAAATGTGTTGATCAAACTTAAAAAAAAAATTAAGCTGAAAGCAAAAAGCTAGAGGAGCCAGCTTTTAGCTTTTTTAATTTGTTTTTAGTTTTTTTTTAATTGTTTTGAGGTGTAATCACACTTTAGTTTATGTACTATCATAGCATAACTTTTTTTTTTCTAAACTTCATATGGGTTCAAGCAGGGGCGTACCCACATAGGTTCAAGTGGGTTCATATTAACCCACTTCATCGAAAAATTACATTGTATGTATAATCTGTCTTTGAAAATATAATGGACATATATCAAATCTTGAACCCACTATGTACATGTGCACTGCCTAGCGTAGTGGCAATGTGGGTTCAAATATAGTCTTCTCGTTGTGGGTTCAAACCCCTACAACCTCCTTTTGTTTTCTATTTTCGCCAGCGGCCAGCACTTTCTACTTCCTTTTTAATTCTTTAATTATTTTAATTAGCTAATCCCCATTTCTCATATTATCAGCCAGCTCATGCTCTTTCTACTTACTTTTTAATTCCTTAATTATTTTAATTACCTACACTAATCCCCAATTTCCTATATTCCCATTTTCCACTTGAACCAAACCCGTTTCTCTAGTCCCCAATCTCCCAATCCCCAATTCCCACAAATCCCTACAGGCTAAAGTGGCCTGCATAGACAAAAGAGAAGGAAAAAAACTACAACTAACTAGCAAGAAAATAAGATCTCATATCAACATTCAACATCAAGAAATTTATCAAGTTTGTTCTTTGTTCTCTATTTTCTACTTTCAATCTTTTATATATATAAAATTATTGTGATTATTTTTTATTTCTTCAACTTAAAATTGAAGAAAACTAAAATTGATTTTCTCTTCAATTTTAGTCACTTTTTTTTTAAAAAAAAACCTTTCAAAATTCAAATGTTTGTAATGACTCTTAATTTTCTAATGAGACTTTTAATTCGGCAATACATGTTCTAAATTCAATGAAGAGATATTTCGCTCCGGTATCATCCAAGTTACCACAATCAAGTTCATCCGCTCAAAATACTCCTCGCGTGGAAGAGAACTTGAATCAATTAGAAGAAAATCATCATTTTGCTAAAAAGCAAAAGCAAGGAGTAAACTTGAATTCTTTACCGGCAGATCCAAAAAAAAAAAACTATTTGGGACTATCATCCGGATGATCGGGATGAAATTAGACGAGCATATATCCAAAGAGGTCCTCATCAACCGCGAGTTCGCGAGTTTCCTCAAAGAGATATATTTGGATATAAACGTCGGTTTAATCGTAAATGGTTTAAAAAATATCATGATTGGTTGGAGTATAGTGAGATTGAAGATGCCGCTTATTGTTTGTGTTGTTATTTATTTCAAGATGAAAGCATTCATCAAGGTGGAGGCGAAGCATTTTCAAGTATAGGGTTCAGAAGTTGGCACAAAAAGAAAAGATTAGATACACACGTTGGCGGATCGAACAGTGATCACAATCAGGCAAAGAAGAAGTGTGAAGATCTAGTGCGACAAGAAAGATCAATTCAAGTCGCATTTGTGAAGCTATCAGATCAAACTAAGCTTGAACATAAAATTCATTTACAAGCTTCTGTTGATGTGGTAAGACTTATTTTGAATCAAGGATTAGCATTCCGTGGACATCGTGAAGATGAATCATCATTAAACAAGGGTAACTTTCTTGAAATTCTTTCTTGGTATGCAAGGCGGTGTGATAAAATTAGAGATTTTGTGTTGAAAAAGGCTCCAAAAAATAATCAGTTGACTTCTCATAAGATTCAAAAAGATATTACCACTACATGTAAGCTTGAAACAATTAAAGCTATTATGGAGGATCTAAATGGTGACTATTTCTCATTGCTTGTTGATGAATCTTGTGATGTGTCACGTCAGGAGCAAATGGCAATTATTTTGCGATATGTTGATAGATGGGGGTCTGTTGTGGAACGGTTTATAGGAATTGTCCATGTTCATGATACTAGTGCTTTATGTTTAAAAGAAGCAATTGTTAACTATCTTACTCAATATTTTTTGAGTTTATCTTGTATACGGGGGCAATGCTATGATGGAGCAAGCAGTATGCAAGGGTGTCTAAGTGGCCTTAAAGTTTTGATTCAACAAGAAAGTAGATCGGCTCATGCAATTCATTGTTTTGCTCATCAATTTCAGTTGACTCTTGTTGGTGTATCTAAAAAATGTCTTCAAGTTAGAGAACTTGTATTATTGATTTCCAATATCTTGAATGTAGTGGGAAGTTCTTTTAAGCGTATGGATGAACTTCGACAAGCTCAAGCAGAAAAAGTTCAAGAGGCGCTAGATATGGGCGAGGTTGAAACTGGTAAGGACTTGAATCAAGAACTTGGTCTTGCTAGAGCTGCTAATACTCGTTGGGGTTCACACTATAAATCGTTTAAAAACTTTATTAGTATGTTTGGTTCTATTATGGATGTCCTTGATACTATTGTTGTTGATTCTGAATCTGTTGAAGAAAAAGCTAGGGCAACAGAATATCTCAGAGTTTGTCAAACATTTGAGATTGCTTTCATATTGCACTTAATGAGGGATATTTTGGCGATCACAAATGAGCTTAATGAATCATTACAGAAGAAAGAACAAGATATTACAAATGTCGTTCTACTTGTTAAAGTGGTGAATAAACGATTGCAAGAATTAAGGGATGAAGGATGGGATTCACTTATCGAGAATGTGTCTGTCTTTTGTGTCAGATATGCTATTTTGATACCCGATTTTAATGAATTCTATGTTAATTTTGGAAGATCTCGACGAAGAGCTGTTGAGTATACTATCTCACATCACTATCGTGTGAAAGTATTTTTTAAGATTATTGATTGGCAACTTCAAGAACTCAATGATCGTTTTAATGAGATGAGAACAGATTTGCTTATTGGAGTTGCTTGCTTGAATTCAGTTGACTCATTTTCTAGTTTTGACATCAATAAAAATATTAAGAATGGCTAAATTATATCCCGATGATTTTGGTGAAAATATAATGGTGACTCTCAAGAATCAGTTAGAGTCTTATATTATTGATGTTCGTGGCGTTGATAAAAGCTTCTCTAATTTAAAAGGACTTGGTGATCTTTCTGAGAAGCTAGTTAAGACAAAGAAACACTTTAATTATCCTCTTGTGTTTTGTCTTGTAAAGTTTGTATTGCTTCTGCCGGTTGCCACTGCTACAACTAAAAGAGCCTTTTCGACAATGAAGTTTATCAAGAGTGAATTGAGAAATCGAATGGATGATGATTTAATGAGCAGTTGTATGGTGCCTTATGTAGAAAAAAAATATTTAATATTGTTTCTGATGAGAGTGTTATGAATAGGTTTCAAGAAATGAAAACTCGTAAAGTAAAATTGTAACAATACGTTTTAGTTAATCCAACTTTATTTTATTTGTTTCATTGCATATTTACTTTTATATGTTGAACCACTTGATAAAATATCTGAGTCCTCACTGGGTCAAGCTAGGTCATATATAATAAATTAATATTGTCATTTTGTTAATGACAGCTAAAAAGATTTCACAGGTGGGAATCTTATAAAATTTTTATTATATTATACGTTTTCCCTTTGATGTTTTTTCACTTTTTTATCTATTTATTTTAACCTAAGTGATAATTATCCCACCTGTCGTTCATGAATCTGATCGGAGCTAGAGCATTGCAAGGGGTTTACTTAAAAAAAATTTTAATTGTAAAATATTATATTATATGATTAAATTTTTTATTACGGGTATAAAAGATATTAAAATTTCTTAACTTCTTCGTATGTCTATATATTACTTTTTTATATTTTGATTCCGTCATTGTTTATGAAATGTAAAAACATATACATAGAATGAAAATTGATCCAAATAGCATTTTTTGTACTGAATGGAGGGTTTGGAATATTAGATTGATATAAGCAGAGATGAATTAAGAATCTTAAGTTTATGGATTGCTACAGTTAAATAAATTATCAATCTTAAAAATTAGCTCATAAAGTAAAGATTGTCTAAAATCATATAAGGAGTAAGTCCTTCCTTCCACGGCCAATACGGGAAACTCAACGACATACCCACATGGGGGGAGCCACGTTAGGCAAAGGGTGGTTTAGTGCATGCCCTTCATTGAAAAATTATATAGTGTACGAAGGTTAAATGTTAGTTATTATGAGTGTATATTTAATTTTACACTCTTAACATAACTTAAAAGAAAATTTGCACACCTTTCGCTAAATTTCTGGCTCCGCCACTCATATTCAGTATAATCTCATAATTGAAATCTAAGGAAAATGATGTGCATGCAGATCTTACCCCCACCATGTAAAAGTAAAAAAGATATTTACGATAAACACTCAACTCAAATAAAACAAAAATAATTATACGAGTTTGTTCCAAAACAAATATATCACACCATTTTAAAAGTGTATTTGTACTGATTTTTGACTCATTTGGCAAAGCTTGAACAAGAAAAGATAGCCAAACCCAAAAAGAACCTTCATTTAGTTAAAAAGATAATATATTTTGGATCTGAAATTTATTTTCAAATATCTATTTGGCTATAAAATTTGATCTGATTTTAAAAGTTTATCTTTAAAATATTTTCAAGTTCCAAAAAACAGTTCAGATTAGTTTTTGAGAGAAATATCACCTTCACTCACAAAGTTTCAAAAAAAATATCAAATAATTAAAATACATGTTCAAATACAACTTCAAGTTGTACAACTCTAAAAGGTTCAAATTTCAAAAGAGGCAAAAAACACTAGGTGATTCTTCCCATCTGTTCTAGCCTTGGTGGATAGAGTTACCTAGTACTTGTTGCTGGTAGGAGGTAACGGGTACCATTTGAATTTAATCAAAGTACGTGAAAGTTGACCCGGACACCACGATCATAAAAAAAAAATACAACTTTAAAATACTTAAATTTCAATTTCAAAATCTATGACTGAACGAGAGCGTAACAATTCATTTATTGAAGAGAAAAGACATCAAAACACCCCTAAACTTGTCCCGAAAACGTACTTTAGACCTTTAACTTTATGACCATTTATTTACCCCCTTAAAACTTTTCACTGAATTAAATCCCACCCCTAATGTTGACGTGGCATAAAAAAAAGGAAAAATAAAAAAAGAAGCCCATTTTTTAAAAAAATGAGGTGGTTCCATTATTATTATATTATATATAAAAAATAAATAAAAAAATACCCCCACCCCTACCCCTTTCTTCTTCAAACCCTCCCACCCCCCTCCGCCTTTGCCCCTTTCTTTTTTTCAAGAAAACAAATTCATCTGATTCTTTTCCAGTTAGTATTACCACTTCACTATATTCTTTTCCAAAATAAATTCATCTGATTGCTTTATTTTTCAAAAAAGAATGAAGAAAATTAAATTTTTGTCCTTGAAAATGATAAATCCGTCATTTCCATCAAGAAAAAAGAAAAAGAAAAGAAGGAAAGTATATGAAGTTTACTATTGATGAGAAGAATATCAAGTACAATTGATTATGAAAAATCTAAAAATCAATTTTATGAACAGTGAGAAGAAGGAATTATTCATCGACCTTAGCCTTGTTGAATTCATTTTCAACTTTATTTTATTCATAATATAAAGGGATGCGGTGTGGGGGGGGAGGGGGCGGACCTTAGAAAAGGAGGGGGGAGGGCGTCGGGGGCTAAAGAAGAAGACAAGTGGTGGTGGGGGCGGACTGTAGAAGACGGGGGAGTGGTGGTGGTGGTATGGGGTGAGGCCAGGGGTTGGAGAAGAAGAGTAGGAGGGGGGGAGGGGGGGAGGGGGGGAGGGGTTATTCCTTTTCCTTTTTCTTTATATATATATATATATATATATATATATATATATATATATATATATAATAGTGGGGTGACTTTAAAAAAATAACGTGACAATGATGCGGCACTGATTTGGCAGTGACATGGCGTGTGTGCAATTCACTTCCCATTGTGAAAGTGGTGTTATATTTTTAGGGTGGTATTTAATTCACTTTAAAGTTGTTAAGAGGAGTAAATAAATACTCGTAGAGTTAAAGGTCTAAAGTAAATTTTCGAGACAAATTTAGGAGTGTTTTGATGTCTTTTCTCTTTATTGAAGTATCATGTTAGCTAGGTGGTCCTATTTAGCTTTCAAGGAAGGCTCCATTCCATCCATGAAAAAGAAAGTTGAATGTGTATAGCTCCAACTTTTTAAGTACAACTCTTTAATTAAGACCTTCCATGGATATAGTACTTTGTCTGTCTTGTTTTCCTGCATAAGTTAATGAGTATATGGACAGACAACCTATGTACCCACAAAATTTAAGAGGAAGATCTAAGAAATCTAAAGGGGAAATACTTGAAAGGGAAGTCCCCAAGAATTTGGATAAGTGGCTAGGTGCAGAGTCGGATCTACAGTGTAATTATGAGTTCACGAAATTATAGTTATCGTTGAGTGTGTGTATCAATCAATTGCGAGCCAGGACCACTAAACATGGATAGAATAGAAAGTGCTGTTGTCTCTCTGGTTAGATAAAAACGTCAAATATCAGAATTCACTGATTTAACTAATTTATACTCACGTTAAATAGAAAATTATGAAAAATAAGAAGAAATAGATGTAAATGTAAGAAAATCTCTCTGGGATTGGACGAAGTCTAATTTTTTTGATGGTGCGATAATTACGAGTCAAGACTACTAAACATATATAGAATAGAAAAGTTCTTGTCTCTTTGATTAGACGAAAACATCAAAAATTAGAATTCACTGATTTGACAAATTTACATCCGCGTTGAATAAGAAATGAAGAACAAGAAGAAATAAATGTGAATATAAGTAAATACGCCTAGATTTGGGCGAAGTTTAATTTTCTTGATGGTGCAATGATTAATTGTGAGTCAGGACCACTAAACATATACAGAATAGAAAAGCGCTCTCGTCTCTCCGATTAGATGAAACATCAAAAATCATAATTCACTAATTTAACTAATTTACATCCGTATTGAACAAGAAATTGAAAATAAGTTGAAGAAACAAATGTGGATATAAGTAAATACGTCTGGGATGGGACGAAGTCCAACTTTTTTGGTGGTGCAAATTAAAGCTTTATCTTTGTCTCTCCGATTAGATGAAAACGTCCAAAATTAGAACTCAATGATTTGACTAATTTACATTCAAGTTGAATAGGAAAAAAATTTAGAAGAAGACTTGAAAGAGTAAGTTTTTGCCTCTGTTGTTGAAAATGCGAGACCCATTGAAAAATCTATTTTAGACTCGCTCGATTATAGACAAAGCTACAGGGGTTACCACCACATCCTTTTTCGGTAGACTTAAAACTTTTCATAGACAAGTAAATATGTCTAGAGTTGAGCGAAGTCCAAATTTCTTGATGGTAAGCTTAATCGCGCGACAAGACCATTAAACATATACAGAATAGAAAGTGTCATTGTCTCTCTGATTAGACGAAAACATAAAAAAAATTAAACTCAATGATTTGACTAATTTACAGTCGAGTTGAATATGAAAAGAAAAATCAAAAGAAATAAATGTGGATGTAAGTAAAACTATCTAAGATTGAGCGATGTATAATTTTTTTTGATGGTGCAAGGATTAGCTAGCCAGGACCATTAAAAATATATTACTACTATATAGAAGTGTGAGTGAAGCACGCATCTCTTTATCGATGTGTGTGCTTCCTGTTATATATAAGTGTGAGTGAAGCACACTCCTCTTCGTCGACGTGTGTGCTTCCCGTCATTCTTCTATATAGTAAGGTATTTCTGTCATTTTTGCGTACTTTTTTCATTTTAATTAATTTATTTTCTTTTTCTTTTAATCAGTTATATATTTGAAAATCACGTAACAAGTACTATAAATTACAATAATTAACAACTTAAAATATTAAAAAGAAGTATAAAAATTTGATTGACTCTCGAAATTATATCAGTGCCACATAACTTGGGACAAATAAAGTAACATATATTATTTGAAAATAACGTAAAAAATATTATAAATTATAATATTTAACAATTTTAAATATTTAAAAGACATATTAAATTTGGTTGTCGCTCGAAATTCTATCAGTGCCACATAAATTGAGATAGCGAGTATATTATTTAGAAATGACGTAAAAATTATTATAAATCACAATAATTAACAACTTAGTATATTTAAAAGATATAAAAAAAATTAGTTGACTCACCACATTTTTATTGATGCCACTTAAATTGGGATAGGGAGAATAACATATATTATCTGAAAATTATGTGAAAAACACTATAAATCACAATAATTAATAACCTAACTATTTAAGAACCATATAAAAATTGGATTGACTCTCCAAATTTTATGTGTGCCACATAAATTAGAATAAAGAAAGTAACATATATTGAGCCCATGCTGACACGAGATTTTGCATCTAGTACTAATATATATATGCTCTTGTCTCTATGTTTAAATAAAAACCTAAAAGTTTAGAATTCACTAAGTTGACTAAATTTATATTCACATTGAATAGGAAATGAAAAACAAGAAGAAATAAATGTGAATAAAAGTAAATATGTTTGAACGGGTTAAAATTCATTTTTTTTTATGATGTAAAGTTTAATTACGAGCCAAAACTACTAAACATATATAAGATAAAAAGTGCTCTTATCTCTTTGAATTAGATGAAAGCGTAAAAAAAATTAATACAATTAATACTTACTAATTTGACTAATTTATATTCCCGTTGAATAGGAAATAAATAAAAACAAGAAAAACATATGTGAGCCAGAACCACTAAACATATAGGATACGACCGCTAGTTGCATAAGGGAGACGGCTAGAGAGGTGTTGGGCGTCTCGAGAGGTCGTTCTGGCAAGCATCGAGGGGACTGGTGGTGGAATGGAGAAGTAAAAGGAAAAATGGAGGCAAAAAAGGGGTCATATGCGAAGTTGGTAGAGAGTAAGGATGAGGAGGAGAGGCGAAGGAATAGGGAGGCGTATAAGATAGCTAGGAAGGAGGCTAAGTTAGCGGTAACGGCAGCTAAAACGGCGGCCTTTGAAAGCTTATACACGGCTTTAGAGGATAAAGGTGGGGATAAGAAGTTATACAGGTTAGCAAATGCTAGAGAGAGGAGGACTCAGGACCTTGACCAAGTGAAGTGCATCAAGGACGAAGATGGCAAAATACTAGTAGATGAGGTACTCATTAGGAGGAGATGGTAGTCTTACTTCCATGGACTCTTGAATGAAGAGGGGGACAAAAGCTTTGTGCTGGGAGATTTGGCACACTCATAGAGGCGTCGTGACTATGATTATTGTAGCCGTATAAAGGTTGAAGAGGTTAAGGTTGCGATTCATAAGATGCGAAGGGGTAGGGCGACGGGGCCAGATGAGATTCCCGTTGATTTTTGGAAGAGCTCGGGTGAGACAGGTGTGAAGTGGCTAACCGAGTTGTTTGATGGTATTTTTAGAACGGCAAAGATGCCTGAAGTTTGGAGATGGAGCACGATGATTCCGTTGTACAAGAACAAGGGCGATATTCAGAGTTGCAACAACTATAGGGGTATCAAATTGCTAAGCCACACTATGAAGGTCTGGGAGAGGGTGGTGGAGTTGAGGTTGAGGCAAATCGTGCCTATTTCAGAGAACCAGTTCGGCTTTATGCCAGGACGCTCGACTACAGAAGCTATTCATCTCCTTAGAAGACTGGTGGAGCAGTACAGGGAAAGGAAGAAGGACTTGCACATGGTGTTCATCGATCTAGAAAAGGTGTATGATAAAGTCCCTAGGGAGGTCCTTTGGAGGTGCTTGGAGGCTCGAGGTGTACCCGTGGCGTACACCAGATCAATTAAGGACATGTATGAGGGGGCCAAGACTCGCGTTAGAACTGTGGGAGGAGATTCAGAGCACTTTCCCGTGTTAATGGGTTGCACCAGGGATCGACCCTTAGCCCATTTCTATTTGCCTTGATAATGGATGTATTGACGCGGCAAATACAAGGTGAGGTGCCATGGTGCATGTTATTTGCGGATGATGTAGTTTTGGTGGACGAGACTCGCGGAGGAGTTAATGCTAAGTTGGAGGTTTGGAGACAGACCCTCGAGTCGAAGGGGTTTAGGTTGAGCAGGACCAAGACTGAATATATGGAGTGCAAGTTCAGTGAGGCGACTCAGGATGATGACGTAGAAGTAAAGCTGGATACACAGGTCATCCAAAAGAAAGGGAGTTTCAAGTATCTTGGGTCTATTATCCAAGGAAATGGAGAGGTTGATGAGGATGTCACCCATCGTATTGGTGTTGGGTGGATGAAATGGAGGCTCGCATCTGGAGTCTTGTGCGATAAGAAGGTGCCTACTAAACTTAAAGGCAAATTCTACAGAGTGGTGGTCCGACCAGCTTTGTTGTATGGAGTTGAGTGTTGGCCAGTAAAGAACTCTCATATTCAAAAGATGAAAGTGGCGGAGATGAGGATGTTGCGATGGATGTGCGGGTTTACTAGGAGAGATAGGATTAGGAATGAGGATATCCGAGATGAGGTGGGTGTGGCGTCGGTGGAAGATAAGATGCGGGAAGCGAGGTTGAGATGGTTCGGACATGTGAGGAGGAGAGGCATGGATGTTCCAGTGCGGAGGTGTGAGAGGTTGGCTATGGATGGTTACAGGAGAGGACGAGATAGACCGAAAAAGTATTGGGGTGAGGTGATTCGACAGGACATGGCGCAGTTGCAGCTTATCGAGGACATGACCCTAGATAGGAAGGTGTGGAGGACGCGGATTAGGGTAGAAGAGTAGTAGGTAGAAGTGTGTGTAGGCTAATAGGTAGGAGTGTTCCTTTTGTCCCGACTAGTAATCGTAGTGTTACGCTTATAGTTTCTTGTTCTTGGATTCCTCGTGGTAGTGTTTTGTGGCAGTGCTCTGTTTCTGTCTGTTGTTTGTTACTACATATTACTTCATATCGTCTCTTGTAGTTTTATCTTGTTTTTTATCCTGTATCATTGTTACGTCCTTTTTAGCCTTTTTTAGACTGTTTTGTCTTGAGCCGGGGGTCTATCGGAAATAGCCTCTCTACCTCACCTCTGAGGTAGTGGCATGGACTGCGTACACTCTACCCTCCCCAGACCCCACGCTGTGGGAATACACTAGGTATGTTGTTGTTGTTGTTGTTGTAACCACTAAACATTAAACTGCAATTTTTTTTATGGACAGGATTCACCGAAAAATTAAAACAAAGTTAGCTCTCTAATTTTTTTATTTTTTTTATTTTTTCAATTTAATGCCTCATTAGACTAGAAACGACTTTTTGCTTTTAATAGAGGAGTATCATTTAATACTTCTAGCAAATTGTATAATTGTTCAAATTACATTAATAGTTCTTGTCCTACTAGTACTATAAATTTCTTCTATTTTATTTATGTCTTTATTTTCTCCGCCTTGTATTATTTGTCCATATAATTAAATGTATCTATTTCAAAATATTTGTCAATTTATAAAATTAAAATAAATTTAATTATGTTTTCATTTTGCTTTTAAAATTATTTTTTAAATGAGTGTAAATAGAATCGATCACCTGCATAAAATATTGTAAAGTTCCAAAGAAAATTCTGTTATTATTAAATTTTGATTTTGATGGATAAGACGCATAAATAAAATGTATTAAAAAGAGTTAAATGATATATTCATAAAAATACTCTTTATATTTATGATTTTGTAAGGGGCGTGTAGAGGGAAAAATGAACAAGTAATATGAGATGGAGTGAGCAATTTGATCGGATACATGATTTAAGAAACTAAAAAAGATTTTTGAATCTTATGATAATGAATAAATGTTGAAATTTGAAGTTGCAAATTAGAACAAATTAAACATGAAGATCGAGGAGTATCATTTGATGATATTGATAAAAGTCTTTCACCCGAATCAAATATTTGAAGTTTGTAATTTTAAATACAATTTTTCAACTTCAGTCCATCTGATTTGAAGTTGATCATAAAGCGTAGAGTTATTAATATGAGTTTAGTCTGCTTAACTGGCCTAACATAGCCCACTATTTAATAAGGTTGAGCCAAAATTTTAGAGTTCCATTTAAGATCGAGGTTTTTTTAGTCTAACACAAGGAAATTTGTCAGCTCGTGAGCCTTGATCGGAGGTGGATTGGGCCGGCCCGTAGATTAATTAAAGGGAAAAGAACACGTATACCTCAAAAGAGGAAACTATTTATTATTAAATACCTCATTACTTTCATGCCCCCTTTTTATTCTAAAATGATAGATTTTTAAAAATAAAATTTTGGGCTGACGTTATCATGACGTCAGCGTCCACCTTTATTTGTTGTCTTATCTCTTTGTCTTTTTGTTTAATTTGAAAAAAATTAAACATTTTTTTTGGTTCTTTTCCTTTTCTTTTTTTTCTTTCTTTTCTACATTTCTTGTTTTTTTCTTTCTATTTTCTCATTTATGAATCATTTATTTTGTTCCCAAATCATGTTATTTTCTAAAAAAAAATTCATAATTAATTTTGACTTTTTTATTTTTGTATTTTTTTTTCTGTTTCCTATTTATTTTTTTGATTTATTTTTTTCTTATTCTCTTTCTAATTTTTTATTTTTCTTTTTTCCTCCATCATCTAATTTTATTGATTTTTTTTGTTGCTTTTTTCTTTATTTTTTTTATTTATATAATAAGAAAGATCATTTATACGTTAAACATTTCTTTATTTTTATTTCCCTATTTTTTCTCCTTTTCTTTTTTCTCTTTTTTTCTCTATTTATCTTTTTTCTCCTTTTTCATTCATTTATTTTTTCTCAAACCATATTATTTTTAGTTTCTTTACCATAATCTTATTTCATATTCAATTTTAGCTTCTTTTTTTTCTAATCTTTTCTTTAATTTCTTTTTTCAACCCATCAAATTCTAATTCAGCGTGAGTTGGTTATAGTTGGACCAATTTAAATTGATAGTTTCGTTAAAACATTAAACATTAATAAATAGGAAAATTATCTGATAAAGCAAATATATGCTCTATATTTACTCGAATAGCGAGAGTTTAAAAAAATTATAATATATAGCAAAAACTTGAGTTTTATTTATTTCGCTTGAAGCTATATTAATTTGCTCTGTATTTGTTATATATACGCGTTATGATACAAAGCAAAGCAAGGTAAGAGTCAAACGTCGGATGATCCTAAGAAACCTACTATTCAAAGTCAGGGGCAGAGTCACTCTTCACCTACTCTATTCATCCATCTACCTTTTAAGAAAAAGAAAAAGCATCTTGATGATGGTGTTTTTGATGATCAAACTCCCATTTGCATGATTTAATTCATTCTAATGGATTTGGGCATTTGATTTTATTGAGGTTCATTTATTGCATTTTGCCAAGTTCTAGTGATTTTCTTGCTAAGACCAAATAAGAGTGTGGGACTTTCTTGCTAGACCAAATAAGAGTTGGCGGAACCTTTTTTGGGCTGCTCACTGTACCCTTGTGGGCCTAACTTGTCACGTGGACTTTGATGACTTGGCCATTTCATGAAAATTGCCGTGACATAACAAAGCAGGAAAAATTACGGATGAGTATTTTTAATAAATAATTATTATTTTTAATATTATGATAAATATGTACTATGTATTAAAAATAAATTATGTATATAATATACATGTATTATAAGTATTTAAAATGTATTATGCTTCTGTGGTAAGAAATTGACACAATATATTATAAGTGTATTAAAGTGTGTGATAAATATATTAATCATGAATAAAACTTGTATTATATGTGTTTTATAAATTATTCTCTACAATATGTATTAAAATTGTATTATAAATATATTATAAGTGTCTAGTGAAAAAAAAAATATTATTGCTATAAATGGTAAATATTTTTTTAATACAACATATCTACATAAATTTTTCAACAAAGTATGGCTCTATACGAAATAGCAATAATTTAAAACAATTTCATGATATAGCGATAGCTTGAAGTTTTATATTATCTTCGTTCTAATTTATGTGAGTTAGATTGATTTGACACGGAGTTAAAGAAAGAAAGAAAGATTTTTTTGAAATTTGTGACTTTTGAAATTTGTGGTAAAAAATACTTCATCCGTTCATCTTTACTTGTCCACTATTGACTTTACACATTTTTTGAGAAATAATAAATAAAAAGGTAATTTTATCATATCACCCTTTGAATATAACAAATACAATGTCTTGAAAAATATAATAGAAAAATGACTATAATTAATGATAAGGGTAAATTAGAAACTAAGTATAAAATTATCTCTTGATTTCATAAACTGAACAAGTATTATTAGATATTTATTTTTAATATAGTTGACAAGTAAAAATGGACGGAGGGAGTAAATCATAAATATTTATGTAGCTATAAAGCATTTTATTAAGCACAAAATAACTATTTTAAAATTAAATTATTATTAAATATAAAAATATGTCATTTTTTTGGGATTGACTATAAAGAAAAAGTGAGTCATATAAATTGAGACAGAAAAAATAACAAATACAAGTACATACAATTATTATTTCCAAGATATGATTAGACATAGATATTATATACTTGTGAATATATTATTAAGCGAGCAAATAAAATATACCTTCTTATTATTTCGTACATGAATATAATATATTTTATCATAGAGATATTTATTACTCTATAAATATACTTATTATACACATAAATATAAATATAATGTATTCTGCTATATTTTGAAATCAAAATGTTGCTACTTTCCATAGTAATTAAAGAAGATTTCACTATATTTTCTTAAATCTAAATGCAAATGAAATCATTCGTAATCTCCATTCAACCAATCATAGCTCTCTCCCCACGTGGGACTTAATGACATCACTTCTCTTAAAAAATATACTAATATTTTACTTCATAATGTCTTATCTTTTTCATAATTAAAAAAACAATTTGTTCCATCTTTGTTTTTTCTATAAAGTGTTTGATCCAAATGTAGCTTTAATTAGTTGTAAATCTTTAGTGAAAATCTATAGTACTCTTTTCTCCTCCCCCAAAACCCTATTTCTACAATTTCTTCCAACTCCAATATCATCATCTTCTTCTTCTTATTCTTCTAATTTTCATAAAATTCAACAAAAGAATAAGTAGTTATTAAGATATTTTGGTTGGATTTCTTTTAAGAAATTTTTCTTTGAAGTATATATAATGGGTGATTCTTCAGCTCAATACATCCACTTGGTAAGTATATAAATAAATATTAATCAATTATATCTTCTTCTTGTAGTAAGTATTTATTTTTCTTTCTTAATTTGTCTCATCTTGGGTTTGGTAGGATCATATATGATTGATAGTTGAGATGGAGATAGAATTTTAAGTTTATAATTTTTTATTAATCTAGATTGGATGACCAGGTTAGTATCCCTCGTCGTTTTTGTATGTGCTGCGCTATCCAATTATATCTATCAGTCACTAAAATCACTAGGATCTATGTTGGCTTAGTACGACAAAGACAGCCAAAAGAGTTAATTTATTGAGTTTTGTATAAATTATATATAATATAGTATTTTTTAAAAAATATAAATATAAAGTATGAACCTTTAAAGTTGAGTTCTCTCTAACCAGTAAGCAGTATAATAACTTCACCTCTCTATTGATGGCATCAAGTAATTAAGAGGAAATTAATATTGGAATTCTTACTAGTTGGACAAAGTCTAATAATCTTAATTTAAATTTTATATTTAACTTTAAAATATACTTATAAAATTTTAAAATAAATTTAAAATTCTAGCTCGACCTCTGCACAGGTGCATCACTTGATTGAAGAGTGTTTATTGTTCAACATGAGTAGAGAGGAATGCATGAAAGCACTCTCCAAACATGCAAATATCCAGCCAGTTATCACCTCCACAGGTCACTATTTCTCTTGCCTTTTTATTTTATATGATTCTTGCGAATTTATATAGCTGATCTTAACTTATAGAAATTTCTTTTTCCAATATGTATATATAGTAGACTCATGATTTTGTGTATTTTTACTTTCTTAATGAACTAAGAACCTTTAATGACTAAAGACAGATGACTGAAATACAAATAGTAAAAAATTTACTTGAAAAGAAAAAGTTTAATTAAATAGGTTAGGCGTCATATAATAGCTTGTTTGGTCAAGCGTTGAAAGGCGAAGGTACTTATTTTTCAAAAAGAAATACTTAGAGGTCAATAAGATCTTTCAAATACTGATTTTTAATTGTTAATTTATTATTTTCAAAAAATAAAATCAAGTTAAAAAGAATACAACTACTTGAAATAATTTCATTGTCTTATTTGACATTTAAAAGAAAACGTGAAATTATTGGCTTTGAAGGAGCAAATAGTTGAGTGAACCATTGGACTACACGCGAGATGGATAAGATTTTTCCATTCTTAATTAAGGGTGTGTTTAGTAGGAAGGAAAATATTTTATGAAAAATAAGTTGGTTTCTTACTTATTTTCTCATGTTTGGTTGGTGAGTGGAAAATATTTTTCGAAAAATATTTTCTATTGTTTGATTGATAAGTGAAAACACATTTTTCAAAAAGTATTTTTAAATTTTTTTATTAGAGAGTGAAAAATATTTTCTAGGGGGTAGGTCAGGGGTTGGGGTGTAGTGATTAGGGGGGGAGGGGGGCGGGTAACTAAAAAATTAATTTTTTATTTTTTTTAAAATTTAAACATTAATTTATTTATTTTTTGGGGGGCGAGGGCTGGGTGGGGTAGGGAGTGGAGGGGTGTGGGGGACCAAAAATATTACTTTTTAAAAAAAATAAGTAATTTTTTTAAAAAAAAATAAAAATTGATATTTTGGGTGGGGTAGGGGGGGAGGGGGGGGGAGAAGGGCGAAGTACCAAAAATATTATTTTTTAAAAAAAAATTAAAAATTAAATTTTGGGTGGGGGTGGGGGGATAGGGGGTGGGGGTTGGGGTACCAAAAATATATATTTTTTAAAAAAAGTAATTTTTTGTTTTAAAAAATAAATAAATTAAATTTTGGGTGGGGTGGAGGTGGGGGAGGAGGGGGGCTGGGGGCATAGGGTGAGGGTTGAGTGGGATGTGGTGGGGAGTTGGGGTATAAAAATATTACTTTTTAAAGAAAAAATATATTTTTTATGAAAATAAAAAATAAAAAAATTGAGTTTGGGTGGGTGGAGGTGATAGTGGTGGTGGGGTGTGTGTGTGGGGTGGGGGGAGGGGTGTTAAAGTGAGGTAGGTGGATGGGTGAGGTGGGATACAAAAAAAATTACTTTTTTTAGAAAATGTTAATTTTATTTTTTAAAGAAAGAATTGAAAAAATTTAAAAAAAATTGATGTGGAGTGAAGGTGGGGTGGAATGAAATAGAAAAAATATTTTTAAAAAAATGTGTGAGGTAGAGGTGACGGTGGAGGTAGGGGTAAGAGTAGGAGGGTGGAGTGGGTGAGATTGGGATGTTATGAAGGTGATGACTTGTTTTTCCTACTTTCATTACAGAAGTCATTTTCCTTATTTTGGAGGAAAATATTTTTCAATTTTTTTTTACCAACCAAACACAAGAAAATTGGAAAATATTTTCCAGAAAACATTTTCCTCAATACCAAACACACTCTAAATGTTTCAATGTTTTCTCCATTCTTAACTAGAGATCTCTAATTCAAGTTCTAAGAATGATTTTTTTTGTTAAGAAGCGCTTTCCCTTTAAATGAATTTTACATTGTGTGAATCCGAATTAATCGGGCAGACATAATTGCCAATTCAAGGTTTTAATTATATATTTATAAGTTCTTTTAATTTGTATGAATAGACACATTTTCTTCTCACTGTTTTCCTGTTAATAATAATCCCTTCCCCCACTCAACATTAGTGACAGAAGCCAGATTTCAAAATACCTTAAATTTTAAATTTAAAATATGAGTTCTAAATATTTTTGAATTATATTTGTACGTTCTTTTTTAATTGTATACACTATTATATAATTATATAATTTCGAACAAGAAGCAATGAATTTTATTTAACCTGTGACTTTTTTGGTACCAGCAATTGAGAATTGGATCCAGCGCGATATTATAACGGGTCATTCACACTTTTGACCCTATTTTGAGTTAGTCTCTCAAAGTAAATAATTTTTTCGCGAAAGTTTATATTTTGCCATCATAATATCCCATAAATTATGTTCCGTGTCCTTAAAGAACTTATGGGGGGGGGGGGAGGGGCGGGGGCATAAGTTCAATTGTAAAGAGCAAAAATTAAAAAACCATCATTTGAAGAGCAAAAAATTAAAAACCAACTCATTTAAAGAGCAAATCTTGCAATTAAATATATTACGACGGACGCCCCACCAAACCATGATATTTTTTATTTTCCTTAAAAAAAAAATCATAGGAGGGGGGCGGGAGAAAGGGGTAATGAAGGAGGAAACTATAAGGTGGAGAATCAAACTTTCACTAATTACATGAAAATCTGAACACTACAAAAAATAAGACGAAAATTAGCGACAGACAATTTCTGTCGTTATACGGAAAAAATGTGAAGTCAATACTATTTAGCGACAGATTAACAATGATCCGAGAAAACTTAGAGTCGAATTGTGACATGATCCGAGAAGCTCTCGATGTGATTTGGACTAGATAAGAAAAATGGGGATGTGTTTATATCATAGAACAAAGACATGTTGTTTTTTTCACTGTATTTTTGTGAGGCTGACAATTAAATTGGGAAAACATTAGTTTTAATTAGAGAGGGATGGTATATGAATATATATTTTGTTTTTCATGGGGGTTGATATATAAATATATGTTTTGTTTTTCGTGGCGAAAAATTCTTTCTGCTTTTACATCCTGAATTTTAGTTAAATTTAGTTAAATTTTTTGTAAAATTAATTATTCAAATGATCATTCAACTAGTGATATTATTGTGAAATATTGTCATTTTTCTTTATTTGTAAGAGGGAAATCATATTTATATTGTTGTGTCCTCATCGACCACATAGAAGAATTAGACACACACAAATTTCTTACTCCACAATTTTTACTGATTGAATGACCATTCGAACAATCAACACGTCTTTATAACAATAACATACTCAATATATTTTCACAAATTATAATCTAAAGAGGATAGAATGTATATATGCAAATTTTACCTTTACCTCAGAACAATCAACATGTCTTTGTGTGATTTTTTTAAAATTCTTCGTTATGTGATTGTTGTGCTAGTTTATTCTCAACAAATTAAGTAGTGTTTATTTAGGTAAAATAAATATTGTTTATATATAGCAGTGTGGAAGGAGTTGGAGAAGGAAAACAAAGTTTTTTTCGAGATGTACAACAAAAAAGACAAGAAAGAAGGATCAACGATAACAAACAACAATAATAGAGAATTCGAAATGGAGATAACAAGACAGAGAATCCACAAGTTGTTCTTGGATTCCTCTTTCTCTAAGGACAAACCATAGTACATAATTAGCTCATGTATTTTATGATTCCTTCCATCGAAGGCAGATAACATAAAGTCATGTTAAATGTGCGGCATGTGATGATTAATTAAACAAGCATAAAGTTATGTCAATTCGATAGAATTTGCGTGAGTTATTCAATGAGATAATTAGGTTGAGTTTAACATAAAGTCCTATTAATTAATCATATCATGATTTGTATGTCATCAGATGTACTCTCTCTATATTAAAATAAATGGGTATGGAGTACACACCTTAAAAAAGTAATTTCTAAATATCACTTTTTTGCCTTTTCTCTAGGTTTTCTTGAAACTAGAAATCGTCAATGAGAATTCACTAAAGAGAAAAATAATTTTTCCTATTATTTTATCTTTCTTTTCTATTTTCTCTATTATTCGAGCCAAAACTACAAGGAATGTATAAATAAATTCCTCCATAGACTCGATCATGACTTATAATTATAACTTTAATATCTTTTTATTTTCTTTTTTTATCAAATGAATCGTGAAATTCTGTGGTTCTTAAATATAATTTCTAAATTTATTCAGAAGTAATTTACGAGATCATGCACCTTTTTTAATACTATAAATACTTCACCCGTTTCAATTTGTTTGACCTACTTTTCTTTTTAGTACGTTTCAGAACGAATGTTTCTTTCCTTTTTTAGCAACTCTTCAATTTCTACTTTCTACATGGCATGTTTAAGACCACAAGATTAAAGTACATTTTGATACGTTTGACATATCTTTTAATTTTTAACCACAAGATTCAAAAATCTTCTTTACTTTCTTAAACTACGTGTTAAATCCAATTCGACCAAATAAATTGAAACGAAAAAAGTAATAAACAAAAGTTTTATTTCAATGCGAACACTAAAATACAGGATGAGCAGAAAGAATTATGATACTTAACTTGATTCAAGAAATTTATTGATTTTTTTTCGCGTTCGAGTGTCTCTCTCTTCGTCCATTTTGTTTCGAAAAGTAACTAGGACTAATGCAATCACAATTTATTGCTTTTTGCAGTGCTCAATTAAGTGCTTTCTCCAAGTCTCTAATTCAGACAAAACATTAGGGGAAAATTCATAATATAAGGAACGCTTCCCTCGAATAAGCTCGACGCGGTGCAAATTTAAATTAGTCAAACTTTAATGTAAATATCAAACATCAAATTAAAAAAAACAAACAAATAAAACAACAGCAAGTTCACTGCGAAAGGCCTCAATTTCAACTATTTACCAACAATACATGAGTGGGACCAATATATCTTGATAAGTTAGAGCTAGACCAATATTTTAATTTTATAGCTTTTAGATTGGAAAAAAGAAATATCATGAGTGAAAATTTAAAATTATGATCATTCGATAAAATTTATGAGTTATCATACTGTGATAGTGATTCATTTTGGACTTGCATAGGATTATTTGATCCTTTCTCTTTAATAGCATTGAAATCATTAAAAAGAAGAAGAAGAAGAAGAAGGTACCACGAGTCCGCACAATTCATTAAAATTTGTGAATAATTTTAATTAATTTTCATAACTTGCACAATTTAAAGATATTTTAATCCAATTTTTTTATTAAACTTAAGAGGTCACAATTTCCAAAATATCAAAAGCAAGGATATAATTTGAATATCGGCACAAAAATATCTTATATGTTCAAATCATCCGGTAAAATTTAGGGGTTGTTGGTAAGGAAGAGATTTATTCATATTATAATATTTTTAAAATTATTTTATATATAATTTTATACATTATATATAATATTTGATTATTATATTTACATAACTCTAACCAACAATCAAACGACTATTTATGTTATAAGGTATGTCCGAGTAAAGCCCAAATTCTTGAGCAATCGTGAAGCTTAAACTGGTGCCTTTTCTGGCGGCTAACCCTCCTCCTTCTTCCATTGTCTAACTTTTTATGGGAGGCGGATTCAAGATTTGAGCACGGAAACATTACTAACTTTAATACACGAAGTTCGTGTTGTTGTATAGTCTATGCAATTGAGTTCCATTAACGTCGGGGATTAATACCATGAACACCTTAAACTTTTTTGGTACAAAAACAATCCAAATTGACAATAAAATCACCCATTCACTTCATCAACATCGTCCAAATTTATCAAAATCCTTCTCTTCTCTCTGTTTTAGAACCCCCATTAAAGCCTCTTCTTCATCTTCTCCGTTACTTCCATCCCAAATCCCTAAAACCCCTAAATCCTTAAACCCTATAAACCCTAACAACCAACCCTTAACCCCATGTTCCTTTTCAATTCTATTCTCATATCTCAAATCCAAAATAATCGCCACCATTACAGCTACTTTCCTTTTCTTCATGCAATTCTCTTTTAACCCGAAATCCCCCATTGTTGTCTCTTTTCCTATGAAGCAATCAGTTTCCAAACTGAAAACTGAAAACACCTTCGAAAAAATCTTGCTATCTAACCCGAAAAACATCCGTTCTCTGAGAAAACTGATGAAAAAACAGATTAAGAATAGAGAATTTATGGATGCAATTATCACAATTGACAAGAAGAAAATTGAGGAATATATTGTAAATGCTTCGTTGAAGAAGAAAATGGAGATGTGTTTAGAGGAGTTTGATAGATTGGTAATTGTTTGGGATTACATATTTTCGAGTTTGGACATATTGATAGGAATTGTTTGGGGGTACTTATTGGTAAGGTTGGATAGGTTGGATATTTTATATTATTCTTTCTTTATTGTTTTTTTTTTTCTTTAGGTATATAGGTTTTTAGTTTTTGGCTTATAAATTTGTTAAACATTCGATAATCAAATCAATGAAATAATTGTAATTTAGCGATTTAGTTTTTGGTTTAATCATAAAAAATGTTCATCTATTTTTTTTTAGGGTGAAAATCGTTTACACCCCCTAACTTTGCTTTAAAAATCAAACACCCCCTCAACTTTGAACAATAATCGTTCTTCCCCTTTATCCTATGCAATATCTATTTTACCCTTAACATTTTTAATTTTTTATTTATGTAATATCTTTTTATATTATATTTTTTTTTCTTAACTTAAGTATTTACCATTTTTAGTTAAATTCATTAACATTATTAATAAAATAATCATTTTACAAACTAATCACAAAATTTAATGCTATTTTTTATGATTGGTATTTTTATATTATATGCATTAAGTGGGCGTTTGATCATGAATTTTTTTTTACGTTATTTAAAAAATTTGGAGTTGGAGTTATGTTTGGCCATACCTTTTTTGAAAGATTTTTTAGAATTCAAAGTGTTAAATACAACTAAAAAGTGAAAACAAGTATTTAGGTGTTTTCACTTTTTCAAATACAACTTCAAGTTGTATTTGAAAATTTTATGGCCAAACAATTTTTTTTTTGAATAATTTAAAGTGAAATAATTTTTTGAAAAATAGTGAAAAATTCTTATGGCCAAACGGGCATGTATGTCTATATGTAATTATGTATATAGATGCATGTTTTTTTCGTTCTCTCTCTGTTATTCTCTAATGTCTACATAGATAAATGAGTTTTGGTTGTCAATAATAAAATATTTTCTAAATTATAATTTAAAATTTATAAACAACAATCATTTAGTTTTATATATATACATTGAAATATATTTATAAAGTTATAATTACCTGTTATTTTTACTTGTATAATTAGATATTAGAGTTTTGATTATTATTAATATTTTTTTTTTTTTGCTCATTTATTTCATTATGAAATGTCATTAACTTACATATTCAATTAGTATTTTTCACTTTTCTTTTTCATCTAAGAAATTATATATATATATATATATATTTTATACAACATATGTTATATAGATTTTAAAAAATAAAAATTATGATTACAAAATTTTTTTTAAAAAAAAGATATAAAGCTTGATAATACAAGAGCAAAATAGGCATTTAAAAAATTCAATTAGGATAAAGGAAGGAGAATGATTATTGTTCAAAGTTGAGGGGGGTGTTTGATTTTTAAAGCAAAGTTCGGGGGTGTAAACGAATTTCACCCATTTTTTTTTATTATCTTATTTTCATTTATTTCATGTGGCAAATTTGGAAGACAAGAAATTCAATGAAAATATTTATGAACCCAATGAAATAATAAATGATACGCTTTTTTATTTTTATGGATATGAAAATAATTTGCTTACTATTTGTTTTCTTACGCATGTACCTGATTATACTAATGATGAAAATATTATTGTGAAACAAGATGATATTGTTATGTTTGCATATGTTAGCTCATAAAAGGAGAACAAGAGGAATTGGAGTGATGAATATGGATAGTTGTGGTAAGTTGCTTCAAACCTTTAATAACCCAATTTGATTTGTTGGGAAGACCATCACTGCTGAAGCACTAGCAATTCGTAAAAACGCTATAGATAATGGATGGTCAAAGGTGCAAGTCTTATCGAATGTGAAAAATGTGGTGGATATGATATCGAAAAAAAGTGTAGTTTCATGGGAGATCGAGACTACTTGTAAAGACATTTCGAAGCTTGTGAGTTTATTGAAAGATGTAGATGTTCTACATATTCCTAGATTTTGAAATATGATAGAGTACAATTTAGCAAATTTTTCTATTTCGTTGTACATAAAATTGTTTGGATTTCTACTTTTCTTAATTGAATTGTAATTGATTCTATTATATTATTTAACTATTTGAGACCATTTATGCATTAATATGGTGAAGTTGTTGGTTGTCAGAAAGTAAAATAAAATTCTGAACACGGTAACAAATTCTGAAAAATACTATATAACTTTTGCATTACTTAATTCGTATAGAACTTATGTTCAGTGAAGCAAAAATTCAATTTTAAAAGATAAAAATTCTAAACTCATGCCAAGCGAATTAAGTCTATAGAACTTATATCGAGTGAAGCAAAAGTTTAATTTTAGAAGATAAAAACTCTAAACTCATGCCAAACAAATTAAGTCTAGATAGATAAAAATATTTTGGGCCATAATTTTTCATTAAATGAGCAATAAGCGAAAAAAATATTTAAAAATCACTTTAAAATAAGTGTAAACAACATAAAACACACTAGTTTGATGTCTAATTATATTTTAAATCAGTATTTTTAAAAATTACATTTTACCCGAAACTTTCACAAGCTTAGGCGTGTATCTACAGTAAAAAAACATGTATCCTAGATACATGTCTAACTAATTGGGGCGCTTTAAAAGGAAGTAACTGATTTGCAATTAATTAGGAGGAAATCACTAATTTCGGTAACTAAAGATATTTTCAGTAATAAATCTCTTAATATAAGGTGGAAATCAAGGTATTAACTTAATATATATTTTGGTTATGTAATTTGAATAATTTTATTTTTATTACTCTTTAAAATAATAAAATAATTATTATCACTCTGTTTATATGTATCCAATAGGTGATTTCATGTATATGTTTATATGTATCCAGTACTAATTTGATGTATTCCGTACATGTATCCCGTGAATTTTGATGTATCCCATGATTTTTGATGTATCCAGTACTAAATTGATGTATCCCGTACATGTGTCCCGTGATTTTTGATGTATCCTATACATGTATCCAGTACTCTTTTAATGTATCCTGTGATTTCTATTACTCTGTTTATATGTATCCAGTAGGTGATTTCATGTATATGTTTATATGTATCCCGTACATGTATCCGGTATAGACAAGTAATATTCATCAAAAAGATACATGTGTCCGTATCTCAAATTCGTGCATAGATGCACATCGAACACCACCGTTCAATAACTACCATCATTGACATGGTGGCGGACGAATCATCCACCACCATCTTAAACCAAAAATTCATTTGGGATTAGTCTTGAACCCGAATCAAAAATCATCCATTGACATCTATGTTAGCGTGTGTACAATATCCAGGAACAACTGTCAAAGAAGAAAGCTACATCATCAATTAGAGAACAAAAAGAGGTTTTCAAGTGTAAATATTTGAACAACTATCAAAAAAGAAAGCTATATCAACAATTAGAGAACAAAAAGAGGTTTTCAACTTTCAACGAGAAGTTGTAAATATTTTTGAAAAAATAAAGAAAAATCGTGTGAAAGTTGGAGTGTTGAATTGAATAAGAAGAGAACTTAGAACTAAACACACCCAGATACATAATATAAGTAGTATATGTAAATTAGTTACGAACCTTGAAGATGGAAGTTTTGGATTGATTCAAAATTGGTGGAAGATCGTGTTGGAGTGGGAGAGAAATTTAGACCGTGATTTGGGGAACTTTGATCTGGTAGAATATTTGATAGAGAGAGAAAAATTACTGTTGAACATGAGATAGAGAGATAGAGAGATTTGGGGGAAGGAGTGATATGGGGCAAATTAATAGGGATGTGCTGAGATACACCTTTTGTTATGAAATTAAAATTTAGTGAGATATGTATAATTATTTTAAAATAAAGTAGTGGGATATTATATAATTATGGTAAAAATATTTGATTAATTATTTAGTTTTTCCTTAAAATAAAGACAATTCGTACAAAAACTTTGAAGTATCACCTCACCTGTGATAAGTATGATTCAATCAAAGAAAAAAAGTACACTTGGGCCACTTTAAGAACACCTCATTAAGAAGCAAAGTACAATTCTCTTTGGATCCTTGTTGAAGAAAAGCCCAAACCTTTAGCCTTCATGAAGCCCAAATCACTTGCCTTCTTGGGATTGTCAACTTTTCTCGAAACTCGTGTCTGCAATTGAACCTCCATTAACGCCGGAGCTATAACAATATTTTACCTAATTATGCTTCATACCAATAGTTTTTATAATAATTGTAACATCATATTAATACAAATTCGTTAGAATAATCTCGGCATATAAATACAATCATAAAATCTCGACATACAAATATAAATCTGTATTGTATATTTTGTGAAATCTCGATGTACAAATACACGCATACAAATATAAATATAGTTCATGTGAAAATAAATAGCAATAATTTTAAATCTTCTATTGTGAAATTCAATTGAATTAAATTATTGATATAAAACGTAATTATGCATAAATATTTGATATGTGATGTAATTTTCCAAGGAAAAAAAGTACATTTGGGCCACTTTAAGAACACCTCTTTAAGAAGTAAAGTACAACTCTCTTTGTTGAAGAGAAGCGAGTTTGGGGCTAAAATTGTCCCTTAACTATTAGAGTAGGTTAATTTTGGTCCTTCAAATATAACTCTGAGCATATTTAGTCCCTTAACTTTACTAAAGTGGAGCACTTTTAATTCCCTAACAAAATTCGTTTAAAAATAATAGTGTTAAACCCACGTGGCACCCACGTGACTTGTAAAATAAAAATTCATAGAGGTTAAGTATTAGCTATTATGAGTATATATTTAATTTTGCACGCTCTTAAACACAATTAAGAAGAAATTCGCACATCCTTCACCAAATTACTAGCTACGCCACTGATTTTAAGACCATTTTGTTACTGCAATTAAGAAAATGGTTATTTTTTTCGAGTGGGCAGATTATTGTGTTCTAAAGTATTGTCTTCAAATATAAATAGCTACTACTACATTAATCCTAAAAAATTAAGAAGACAAAAAAGAAAGAAAATGTATATCAATTAAGAAAGAGATAACACTGTCAAATTTACGCCGTTAGAAAATTATTCTTTTCGTTAATTTTTAACATTATTATGTTAGGAAGACCAAAAGTGTTTCACTTTAATAAAGTTAAGGGACTAAATATGCTTAAGATTATATTTGAGTAACCAAAATGACCCTACTCTAATAGATGAGGGATAATTTTAGCCCAAGACTCAAGAGAAGCCCAAAATACGTAAGTCCTCAAGAAGCCCAAATCATTTGCCTTCTTTGGGATTGTCAACTTTTCTCGAAACTCGTGTCTGCCATTAACGCCGGAGCTCGACAGCTCTCTCACTCTCTTCAACACCATGAACACCATAAACCCTTTTACTGCAAAAACAATCAAAATTGACAAGAAAATTACCCATTCACTTCATCAACATCGTCCAATTTTGTCTAAACCCCTTTTTTCTCTCCCTTTTAAAACCCCATTGTACCCTTCTTTCTTGCCCATCAAAGCCTCTTCTTTAACCCCTAAACCCTTAAACCCTCAAAACCCTCAAAACCCATTTACGTTTTCATTTCTTAAACCCACAATCATTGCCACCATTACATTTACTTCCCTTTTCTTAACAAGATTCTATTTTTACCCGAAACCCGCCTTTGCTGTGTCGGTTTCTCCCGCGCATACTACAGAGGAAAATGTAAACGTAAAGGATTCAGCTTCTGATGAGGAAAATGAGAAGTCCCTTGAAGGTTTCTTGCTGTTGAACCCGAATGATGTTGATGCTCTGAGGAATTTGATGGAAATTCAGATGAAGGGTAGAAAAGTAATTGATGCTATTAGCACTATTGACAAGTTGATTGAGCTAGAGCCAGATGAGGCTGAATGGCCTTTGTTGAAATCCCATTTATATGTTTACAATGGTGACCTTGAATTGGCGAAAATTGGGTTCAGTGAGATATTAAAAAAAGACCCTTTTCGCGTAGAGGCTTATCATGGGTTGGTGATGGTGGCGTCGCAAGAAGATTCAGTTGAGGAGTTGAAAGAAATAAAGAAAAAAGTTGAGGAGGGGATCAAGATGTGTGAAAAGGAGAGTAAAAAGAGTGAGTTGAGGGATTTTATGCTGTTGCTTGCACAAATTTGGGTGATTGAGAGTAAATACGAGGACGCGTTGAAGGTTTATCAGGAGTTAGTGAAGGAGGAGCCAAAGGATTTCAGGCCTTATTTGTGTCAAGGGATAATACATACTTTGTTGAGGAAGAAAGACGAGGCGGAGAAGAGTTTCGAGGAGTATCGAAGATTAGTACCACAAGGGCACCCTTATGCTAGGTACTTTGATGATAATTTGATTGCAACAAAGCTTTTTTCACAGAAGGTGGAGAGTGAAAGATATGGATCAAAGAATTAACTAGATTGAAGGCTATCTACTTCAGTTTGATGATTAAGGTATGATGGGAATCTGGCTACATTGTATGTTTTAGTTTATCTATGGTGTTTGCTTGTTAGATACTATTTAGACTTACTTATCTCTTTGGTTTCAAGATGTAGGTAGTCTTATTGAGGTGTAGCAATAAGTTTCAAATTGAGACACTGGAAAAAAAAATTCTAGTCGAGGGTAGTGGGGTTCCGGCTTTGAACTGTGCAGATGTATTCTCGGTGACATGGTGTAATAATCTTGTTAAGCAAAATTGGAAAGAGAATAATACTTGTGACTTCGTTTTTTCTTTTTTCCTAATGAAATATCAATACTTGTGTTATGTGCTTGTGTCTTATGTGTTGTAGTTGACACTTTGAGGGTGAGGAGAGGAGACTGATCTTACATGGAAAATTTTGCTGCTTATGGAGGTGCAAAGATCACCTCATGAGTGCTCTGATTCATTGAAACAAGTCTAGTCATTTGCATTTTAGCTCCTTTTGCAGTATGTTTATATATCACAACATATCCAGTGTAGTCCCACAAAGGCTGTACGCAGACCTTACCCCTACCCTCAGAGTTACATCGACTGTTTCCGATAGATAACTCAAATCTAGTATAAATTTTGTCCCACACTACACTTCCAATTGAAGCCCAAGATAGGAATTTTACTGTCTTGGAAACGAAAATGATATCAGTTTCTTGAAAGTTGTCAAACTGCGATCTGTCTTAGAAGATCCTTAATGAACAGTTGTCTTTCTGAGAACTATAAGTCTACGTTAATTCAATCCTCGGTTTTTCTCTTTATTATTATTATTATTTTATTTTTATTTTTATTTTTAAAAAATTGGGGGTACTGGAAGGGGAAACAGGGAGGGGAGTACAAGGTGGGGAATCAAACCCTCACCAACAAGGTGAAAGTTCAGGTAGTCAACCAACTGAGCTACTAAGATTCCCTTGGGTTTTTCTCTTTAGCCTTATGTGTTTTGATGTTTTTCATTGGGGGCACGGAGGGAAGATTAGGGCTGGGCAAGATACCTTACATTGTTGAGACAGAGATTAGCATGATTACAAGGCTGGTAAATGTTGTCTGAGCTTCAAGCTCGAGTTTTTCAGTTTTGTGTACCATTATAGGTGCTTATGTAGTTTCAGGAATATATGGCGGAGTTCAGCATTAGCTGTTTTATTTTTTGATCAGTAAAAAAGTAGCTTTTATTTATGTAGACACAACTAAAAGTTAATGTTGGTGGAGTTACATACGACCAAATAAAGAACAATAACCATCAAATATATGTATTAGTCAATCATGGCACCAGAGTTTAATATTAGTTGGATCTCCTACATGTATTTATGTATAGCCAACTGGAATAGTTGTTGCTCTGTTTTAAGAGTGTTTAACTCTGTATATGAGTAGTTTTTCGTTTTAAGGGTGTGCTTACAAAGTTTCACATTAATAGTTGAAAAGAAAAAGAAGCTACATATGAGGTGTAGGATACTCTTAACGGGGGAAGCCTTTTGGGAAAACCCGTGTGAGCTTGGTCCAATGCGGGTAATTCATTCTATGTTAAAGTGTATCTTTGGATGAATTAGCCTAACAATACAGTTCCAGACCAAACAACAGTTGTTATTTTGTGAAAGCTTGAGCTTGTAGCATGCAAACTTAGCTATGCATTGTTCTTGGGCTTGATATCAGGAAATGCAGTTGTTGAACTAGAGTACTAGACACAAACTGATATAACAAAGCTTGAAACAAGCTGACAGCTCAAAGACATTATGCCCTTTTCCCTTTTTTCTTCTGGCACTTCCCCATCATAATCAAATACATAATCCACACAAGGACAGAAACACATAAAGAACCAAAAAATGAGAAAAAGACCCTCACTGTTGGATCCTATGTTGCTCCGACTCTCCAAAATGATGCTGCATTTATGTCGGATCCTCCAAAAATGCAATACTTTTGGAAGATTCGACATGCACACGCAGACATTTTAGAAGAGTCCGAGCAACATAGGAACTTGTATGAAATATCATTCATGAGAAGGATGATAAGGAGTGGCAATTAAGTAAAGCTCACTCTTTCTTGCTGCAGTTATTGCAGCACACTCAGTCATGTCCACATCCTCAGGCTTCACACCATCAGGGAGTTTCCAATCAAAGTGATAGAGCAATTTAGCTAGTGGAAGATGAATATTGATCAAACCAAATGAAATCCCAGGGCACCTTCTCCTTCCAGCACCAAAAGGAAGATACTCAAAGTTATTCGCCATGAAATCCACAGAGCTCTGCTCGAATCTCTCAGGCATAAAGATTTCCGCGTCTTCCCAATATTTGGGGTCCCTTCCCATCGCATAAACGTTAACCATCACTCTTGTTCTTAAAGGGATAGTGTATCCATTAATGTTTGTTTCTTCCCTGCATTCTCTTGGAACTAAGAGAGGGAGTGGAGGATGAAGTCTCAAGGTTTCTTTAACAACTTGTTTTAGGTATTTCAATTCCTCAATAACATCCTCATTGAAAGTTTCTTTTCCTTTGAATGCTTCTCTTACCTCAGCTTGTGCCTTTGCTAACAAACTTGGGTTCCTCATCATTTCTGTCATGGCCCATATTGTTGTTGTTCCTGAAGTTTCTGTTCCCGCAGCGAACATGTCCTAAAGAAGAATTAACATAAGTAGCCTAACATATGTGCTTACAAGTAAGAATACTTACAATAATAATTGCTTTGATGTTGTCATTGGTGATTGGTATTTGAAGTTCCCCACTTTCCATTAATCTTAGTAGAACATCAACTAAATCTTCACCTTCAAATGCACCATTTCCCTTTTTACCACTTGCAATATTCTTCTTGTGCTCATTGATAACATCTTCAACAATAGCATCAGCATTTTTGTGAACTTTCAACGTTCTACTCCTCAATCCACTTAGCACATGAAGGATCTTGATTGAAGGGAAGATGTCGGCCACACTAAATCCACCAGCCAATTCCATCAATTCCCTCACTATTCTAATGAATTTCTCTTGATCTTTCAACAATTCCCCAAATGCTGCTTTGCATGTAATTGAACTCTGGTACCATAAAATCGGTTCCGTAACATTTATCGGCTCCCCACGTGTCGATGATCGGATGATTTGCACGAGATGAGTAGCCTCGTCGTGCCTGATGGAACTGAAGGACCGGACGTTCTTGGCGTTGAGGAGTTCCATGACACATACTTTGCGCATTTGTCTCCAGTAGTCCCCATAAGGACTAAACGCGATGTCCGTGCTCTTGTAACATATTATGTCGACGGATAATAGTTTAGGCCTCGATGCTAAAGCGAGGTCATGAGTTTTTAGTACCTCTCGCGCCTTGTCCACAGAAGAAACTACAACCATAGTAATTTCCCCTAGTTGAAGGTGCATGAAAGGACCATATTTTTTGCCCAAGTTTGTGAGTGCATGATGAGGAAGTCCACCTTCTATTGGCAAGTGATGGACACTTCCTAAAAAGGGCAATTTCCATGGTCCTGGAGGAAGTTTTTTGTTTGAGTTTCTTGATTTTTTCCATTCCACTAGTAAGTAGTAGATAGAGGAATGAGAAAATGAAGTTGAATATTGGAAATTGCAACTCCATTAGATAGCAAAAGCTAAGAGAGGGGTGTCTCTCTCAATTCTCAAGTTCAAAGCTTTGTTGTATAGGCTTTCTTTTGACCTAATATATATTATTAATATAATATATCCTTAGATCTAGAATAATATATCACATGATTGATGTATATATTAACCATTATACAGCCGACAATGACAATATATCCTTAGAAATGTGATTTTTTTTTGTGATAATAACTACTCTCTACGTTTTTTAAGTTGTCATGTATTTTAAGTATAATTGTTCCTAAATATTTGTCCATTTAAAAAATCAAGAGAGAACATCAAGAGAGGGAAGAGCCTTCAATTTAGGTTAGACCAGTCTCATCATTCACACAATTTCCCCGTCAATCGGTTGATCATGCGAGTACACATTAAATCAGCGCATATGACAAAGCCACTTCTACTGAGAGCAGACCCACCACAGCTAAAATTCGAGTTGAACTAGACTTGGCTAAGCCTAGAATCAGAGAAGTCCTTATAGAGATTAGAAATGCTGTAAATCCCAAAAAAGGAGTGCGCCAAGTCCATATAAGCCCCGTGCCTAATTGGAGCGTGGACCGGGAGCCCAGATGAACACAATAATGAGGAGGGTTGGCAAGTGGTGGAAAGGAAAAAAGGCAGAGGGAGAGAGAATAAAATGATGGATCAAGAAAGCAAAAAAACATGGAATACAATACCATAAGCCAGCAAAATGACCAAAGTATCCAGGAAGACAATGGCCAAGATGAAATTATGAAACTATAGTGATAGGATCCTAATTAATACATAACCTTCTAATAAGATGCTTGACATATATTACACACAACATATTTCCAAACCGTAGAGCCCCCGAAACAAAGAGCGACGATCAATTATCCTCTCAAAATTCATATTGATTAATAGATCTTCGCGTCTCGCCACATATTGCATGACAAGGCTGCTATTAAATTAGAAAATTCCAAACATCCGAGCTACACATTACTCATGTTAATTTGTCAGCAGCACCACCGGATATGTATTTTCAAACTTGCGTCTAATGACTATCTTTAAAAGACAACAAAACAAATTAAAAGTGTTTTACTATACTTTCTACTATATATAAGCCGTGAAGAGGGACGAACAAAGCAATATTGCATTGTACAAAATGCTATCACACATGTATCTAAAGCTGAGTCCTTTTTCATTGTATTCTTTTCCCCTTCTACTATGACACGTGTAGCTCATGATTTGATATTACTACTTCAAAATTCAAACATCCTGGACACCTTAATGCTCTTACACGTTCTGATCTAGCAATATCCGAAGGGATATATAAGTCATTTTAAGGAACCATATTAGCTTCACCTATTCTCTAAAGTCTACTAGATGCAAGACACGAGAAATTTGAAGAGTGAATCAAATTGTTTGTATGGTTTAAATATTTTAAATTGTTAATTATTGTGATTTATAATACTTGTTATATAATTTTTAGATAATATATATTACTCTCGCCATCTCAATTTATGTGACACTAATGAAATTTGGAGAGTTAACATAATCTTTTTATACCTCTTTTAGATTTTTGTATGGTTTTAAATATTTTAAGTTGTTAATTATTTTGATTTATAATACTTTTACATAATTTACAGATAATATATGATACTCTCTATGTTCCAATTTACGTGACACTGATGGAATTTGAAGAGTTTGCCAGATTTTTTATATAGTTTTTTCATATTTTAAGTTGTTTATTATTGTAATATATATAGTACTTTTTGCGTAATTTTTAAATTTAAATGGTGCCGCATAAAATGAGACAAAAAGAATACTAATATAAAAAGAGGAAGTTAATTTTGACTAAAAAGAAAAAAAAATAGCACATAAATTGAGATAAAAAAATTAATGACTAGAAGGAATAAATAAATTTATTTTTGTGTTTTTAGGGGAAAATTAAAGGAATATTATGCGAAAATAAATTGTAAGAGGCGATTGTGTCATATGTAATTTAGAGATAATCCTATGAAGTATCATATCGAAAAAGAAAATACACTCTCTATCTCCCTTTCCTATTCCCTATTTATTTAACAAAAATACTCCCTTTACTTTATTTTACTTGACCAATATTTATATGACACTTTTCTTAAGAAAATAATATTAGGAATTTATTTTGTTAAATTAATATTATTAATTATATATTAAAAATTTAAATTTAATTATTAATATTTTATGTAATCATTTAATAACAAAAATAATATTAAAAAATGATAAACTTATCTTGACTTCATAAAAGGTGGGAGTATACATATACTTTAATTGTTATTTATATATGAAATTAATAGAGTTGATTCCTAAATAAAAGAAGCATTTTAAATTAATAAAACTAGAAAAGTTAAAAGTTTAATTTATTTTTTGTATGCTGAAAAAGAATATTATCATGTTTTCTTAGTTAGATATAATTTAACATTAACTTTTTATTTCTTAGTGAAATAATTTATGATAACATAAATATATAATTTATTTTGCAGCATAAATTTTAATTATTTTTTATTATCATATTTTATTTTCGATCAAACATCGTCATATAAATTAAATAAAAAATTTATTGGGCCCGTGCATAGCACGGGTGTCCATTTCTAGTACTATATATAAACGACCAAGCTGTACGAACATAGCACCAATTATTTGTACATAAAGCAACTTTTGTAGTACTTTGAGCACTTCTATCTCTTGCATACGTGTTTATTAATTAAGCCTCCATGTGTTCATCTTTAATTTCTCCATTTTCCCTCAACCAATGACTTGCTTTTAAATTTTAATCTATCAATTTTTTTTTTATTTCCTCCGTTTACTTTTACTTGTCCACTATATTAAATATAAATATTCATTTTTACTTGATCAATTTGTAAAATCAAGTTATAATTTATAATTTTATACTTATTATTAAATATTCTTCATTTCCTAACATCTAGATGACTTATAATTAATAAGAGTGATATAGTAAAATTATTATCTTATTTATTATTTCTTAAGGAGTGTGTAAAGTCAAACATGAAAAAATAATGATGGACGGATGGAGTATTCTTTAAATTCAGTTGGTATCCCTCTATTTTAATTAGTTTGTCTGATTTTAATTTGAAATGGAGTTTAAAAAAATAAGAAACACTTTTTGAATCTTATGGTCATAAATTAAAGATATGTATAATGTATCGAAATATTTTTTAATTTTGTGATCTTAAACATGTCATGTGAAAAGTTGAAATTAAAAAATTATTAATTTTATTTTTTATTTTTAAAACGAACTAAAAAGGATAATAAGACAAACAAATTAACACGAAGGGACAACATTAGTTTGCACATACATGTATTTATATTTGACTGTTCTTGACTAATGCAAGTCTTTAATTTTTGAAACCTTTATTCATCTTCTGAATTTATCAATGATTTAATTTGTTTGGTTCTTAATTTAATAGGAGTAATCTTTTTTTTGTTTTGTTTATCCATATTTTCTTGTGCAATTTGTACATATGCATGAATTATATTCTCTCCTTTCACTTTTATTTGTAAATAATAAACTCTGTACATCTCTTAAGAAATATAATAAATAAAGTTTAATATAATAAATATGAAGTTTATGTTTTATTACGATATCCATATTATTGGTGTATCTATTAATGGATTTGAAAAATTATTGAATGAGTAATTAATGCTAAAGGTTAAAATAAGAAAAAGTAATTGTTTTACTCTTGTTATTTTAAATAAAATAGTTGACAAGTAAAAGTAAACGAAGAGAAGTATATTTTTGTTTAGCCTTTAATTTCTTGTTGATTTCCTTTTAAATCCACTTTTACGATTATGAAATACTACTAACATTCATAAAGTGTTTGATAAAATTTCTTATAGGAAAATCATATTGAATCTCTAAGGATAATGCACTGGTACTTCTGTAAAAGTAAAATAGAACAATGCTTTTCAAATTAAATGTATATTTGATCTAAAATCGTATTTTTTTTCTTAAGTATAGATTAATTTAGCTACAAGTACTATGTAGGCACACTAAAGCTTGAACTTTTCTATAGTTTCATTATTGAATCTTATTTTTTCCATCACCTTTTTAAGCAAAAATGTTGAAAATATATCAATTGATATGTTGAGGCAGGCAATTCTAGTACTATTGATAAGTGGCTAGAAGCAGACAACTGTTCGTCAATGGTTCATTGACATCTCTGCTTCTAGCCGAGGGTATTTTTGAAAATCCTTCATTTCAAGTTATTTATCTTACTTTTCTTTTTAGTTTGTTATGTATTTAAAAATTACGTAAAAAGTATTATGAATCACAATAATTAAAAAATTGAAATATCTAAAAAAACATACTCCCTTCGTTTTAATTTGTTTGACCTACTTTTCTTTTTAACGCTTTTCTTTTTTAGCAACTTTTTAATTCCAACTTTCTACATGACATGTTTAAGACAAAAAGATTAAAGAGCATTTTGATACATTTGACATTTTCTTTAATTTAAGATCACTAGATTCAAAAGTCTTTTTTATTTTCTTAAACTCCGTTCAAGTCAAAATAGATCAAACAAATTAAAATGGAGAGAGTATTATTTAAAATGTGTGCCAAATCAATAGTGGACCAGTAAAGATAAACATAACGAGTAATCTACTAAAACAAGTTAAATTACCTTCTTCTTTTTTTTCACAACGAGCACGTTATTAATTATTTCCACAAAGCATTAATCTTCATACAAAATGTGATATTACGGAATAGAAGCGAGTACATATATATAAAATAACATTATTGGCATACATTCCAGAAGTTCAGTGTAGAGCCAGAACACTTGGGAGGCAGTACTACTACTACAACAACAACATACCCACCGTACCTTTACTCAAAGGTGAAGTAAAGAGGCCGGCTCACGACAGAAAAGACCAGAAAAAGATGTAACAAAAGTACAAGAGATGGTGACACTTGGGAGGCAGTGACAAACTTAAAGAGCATTGAGGATTTCATCAGCACCGGAGATGGTGAACTCCCCTCCAGATTCAATGTTAGCTACTTTCACCTCAAGGTCATCAACCAAAAGAGCATACCTTCGTGATCGAACACCAAGCCCCTTTTCAGACAGATCAAGCTCCAGCCCAAGGGCATGGGTGTATTTTCCAGCTCCATCAGCAAGGAATTTTACATGTTTGTTGTCGGGGTAAGTTTTAGCCCATGCCTTCATCACAAAGGGATCATTGACGCTGATGCATAGGATTTCGTCGATGTCCTTTGACTTAAACACTTCAGCCTTGTCAATAAACCCAGGCACATGCTTAGTGCTGCATGTTGGGGTGAAAGCTCCAGGAACGGCGAAGATAATGACCTTCTTGCCCTTAGCAAGTGAGTGTACTGAGACGCTCTGCAGTTGATCTTGCTCATCGAAGTAAGATAATGTACCATCGGGGATGACGTCACCAACAACAATCGGAGCCATTCTTCCTGTATGTTGGTGGAGTGAGGGGGTTTGTTGAGGTTTGTGGTAGGAAAAAAGGGGTATATAAATTATAGTAATAGGGGTTAGGTGGATCTAATAAGAGTTGTCAAAGTCCGCCTTAAAGTCATGGGGACGGGCCGGCTGTCTCTGATTTGGCTACTGTAGACTCATGACTTACGCTAATTTAATTAAAGATATGTCAAATGTGTTAAAATATTTTTTAATTTTGTAGTATTAAATATGTCACGTGAGGGAAAAGATCATTCTTTTTTAAACAATTTTCGCAATTATGGGGACGGGTGTGTATGGCTGGCGCCAGTTAAATGATGGCATTAACGGGTCAGTTTGAATTGATTATTGATCAACATCAAAATCAAATCAATATAATCAGTTTTTAAAATTATAAAATCAAATCAAATCAAAATGTAATATACATTCATCGGTTTGGTTAACATCGATTTGATTTTGTTCGATTATTAATCATACACGAAAATAAAAAAAAATGATTCATTCAAAATGAGAAAAAGACAACAACTCATTCAAAAATGAAAAAAATATATTCTAAGATTACCACATAAAACATAACATGGTATACTTCTTGTTACGTGTTTTTTGGTATTTGATAAATAAGTAGAAAATATTGTAAAATCTAGGCAAACACTGTGGGATAAGATTGGGGGTGGGGGTGGGAAAGAAATAGTCAACGCGGAATACCACTTATAAAACTTTTTTTCTCTACTCTCACCAAAAAAGTCATTTTCATGATTTCCTTAATGAACTTGTTTTCCTATAGAAAATGTGTCTCAAAACATTTTGACCAATCAAACATGATTTTTTTTAAAACCTCCGCATTAAACAAACCCTAAATATAATAGTAAGAACGTGCAAGTCATTACATCATTTGGTATAAACTAAATAAAAGTTGAATTCGAGATAGAGACCATTTTTGGACACATAATTGTTTATTTAACATTTGATGAAAGCAATAAACCAGTTTTTAATTGTATTGTATTCAATTAACACCTGATTGTTATCAATAGAATAACGAAATTGTCTTTAATTAATTTCAGGTCAAACCCATGATGTATTAATAAACCATTAAATTACTGCCGTCAATGATATGGAAAATCATATACTGAATCAATATTGAGATTACAATTACTTAGAGGTGTTAAATGGACCACAAAATTGAATTTGAATGGATCAAAATGGATAAAATTAATTAATGTGCGGGTTATTGATCCTCAAAAGTTTCAAAATGTCAACTGTCACATAATCTAGGAACAAAAAAACAATCTTAGACATTTTTGGAGCATTCTACACGCACACACGAACATTTTTGAAGATTCTGAGCAGCATATATAGATTATATCAAATATCATGATCTTGAGAAGGATAATAAGGAGTGGCAATCAAGTAAAGGTCACTCTTTCTTGCTGCAGTTATTGCGGAACACTCAGTCATGTCCACGTCTTCAGGCTTCACACTATCATGGAGTTTCCAATCAAAGTGATAGAGCAATTTAGTTAGTGGAAGATGAACATTGATCAAACCAAATGAAATCCCAGGACACATTCTCCTTCCGGAGCCAAAAGGAAGATACTCAAAGTTATTCCCCATGAAATCCACACACCTCATGCTCGAATCTCTCAGGCATAAAGCTTTCAGCGTCTTCCCAATACTTGGGGTCCCTCCCCATCGCATAAACGTTAACCATCACTCTTGTTTTTAAAGGGATAGTGTAACCATTGACATTTGTTTCTTCCCTGCATTCTCTTGGAACTAAGAGAGGGAGTGGAGGATGAAGTCTCAATGTTTCTTTAACAACATGCTTTAGGTGTTTCAATTCCTCAATAACATCCTCATTGAAAGTTTCTTTTCCTTTCAATGCTTCTCTTATTTCTGATTGTGCCTTTGCTAACACACTTGGGTTCCTCATCATTTCAGTCATGGCCCATATTATTGTTGTTGTTGAAGTTTCTGTTCCCGCAGAGAATAAGTCCTAATTTCATTAAAACAAAGAAGATTTAACCTAAATATCAGTCCATCCAATCACTTAAATTGAAAATAGCCGGCAAATGTATAATATTTGTATACTAACTAAGAAAGTAATCGGCGAATCCAGATGGCTATTCGGGTAATATCCCTTTATTAGAAATTGAGTAATAGAGAATGAGTTAATTAAAAATATCAAATAATTAGTAGTACTTATCCAAGTTCAAAGCATTTCTTTAATACCTTATTATATTGTCTAGTTTATTTGTTAGTTGTTACATGTGTTCATGTCCTGCAACTCTGCAAAGGGTAGAGGATCGAGTTGCAAGAGATGATCAAGGAAATTCTCTCTGAACATCAACCAGAAATTCATGACTATTACAGAACACATCTCCCAAATCCCGGGCCAAGCTAATGCTACAATTGCTCAATGTTTTAGGGAAGCTAACCAAGTAGCAGATAGTTTAGCCAAGAATGCCTCTTTGATAAGGGTTAATCTATCTTATTTTGTAATTACTAGAACCTTCCTAGAGCTGTAAGAGGCCTTTTAATTTCGGATAAGAGGCAATTGCCTAGCGTTAGGATTAGATATGACAAAGCTAATTTTTTTGTTAGTTAAGTTATTTTGGTGAAGAGGACGAATTGGTGTATAGTAAGACCAGTGAATCCCTTTCATGCTAAATGATGATGCTTCATCCTTCTTTTTAATGGAGGTGATTAAGAAAAGGGTAGGAATTTTTAAAGCCTTAAGTTCAATCTCCTCAATATAAGGTTAATAGTCAATTCATCTAGTTTTGTGGTTGTTATATTGTGCAATAACGTTTTAAGCATCTAATCAACAATATATGTCCATTTTTGCTTGTAATTTGTAATTTCATAAATGAAAGGAACTCTGTTGACTAGGAGAAATTCGCTTAGCAGAAAAATTGACTTGGTTAAAAAAAATAAAATAGGAATCCCCATTAAAGCGGGAAAACTCACCCTATACCACGAGTTTCCCCAGTATCCAACTTGAAACCTCTCGTTAAGTGTGAAAACATATCCTTCATTTTATCATAGGTCTTGTTGGTAACTAGCTTGTAATTCTATAGAAGAAATTGTGTCAGGATCTGTTTGGAAAGTCATGCCTTATAAATGAATATGAATGTAATTGCATCGTTTGACATGTTTGTCTGGACCAACAGACCCTTAACTATGAGAAATTTGTTTAGCTTGAAGGTTTTTGACTTGGTTATTTCTTTTGAAAAAAGAAACACATGATTTCCTTGATAATAAGAAATAGTTTTAGAGATTTTTCCAATAAGTAAGAATACTTACAATCATAATTGCTTTGATGTTGTCATTGGTGATAGGAATTTGAAGTTCTCCACTCTCCATTAATCTTAGTAGAACATCAACTAAATCTTCACCTCCAAATGCACCATTTCCCTTTTTACCACTTGCAATATTCTTCTTGTGCTCATTGATAACATCCTCAACCATAGCATCATCATTTTTGTGAACTTTCAAGATTTTACTCCTCAATCCACTTAGCCCATGAAGGATCTTGATTGATGGAAAAATGTCAGCCACACTAAATCCACCAGCCAACTCAACCACTTCCCTCACAATTCGAATGAATTTCTCTTGGTCTTTCAACAATTCTCGAAATGTTGCTTTGCATGTAATTGAACTCTCGTACCATAAGATCCGTTCCGTTACGTTTATTGGCTCACCTCGTGTTGATGACCGGATGAATTGCAGGAGGTGTGAAGCCTCGTCGCGCTTGATGGAACTAAAGGACCGTACGTTCTTGTTGGTGAGAAGTTCCATGATGCATACTTTGCGCATCTGTCTCCAATAATCTCCGTAAGGACTAAACACGATGTTCGTGCTCTTGTAACATATTATGTCGAGGGATACTAATTTAGGCCTCGATGCAAAATCGAGGTCGTGAGTTTTCAGTATCTCTCGCGCCATGTTTAGAGAAGAAACTACGACCGTAGAAATTTCTCCTAGTTGAAGGTGCATGAAAGGCCCATATTTTTTGGCCAAGTTTGTGAGTGCATGATGAGGAAGTCCACCTTCTAATGCCAAGTGATGGACACTTCCTATTACTATAATTTATATACCCCTTTTTTCCTACCACAAACCTCAACAAACCCCCTCACTCCACCAACATACATGAAGAATGGCTCCGATTGTTGTTGGTGATGTCATCCCCGATGGTACATTATCTTACTTCGATGAGCAGGATCAACTGCAGAGCGTCTCAGTACACTCACTTGCTAAGGGCAAGAAAGTCATTATCTTTGCCGTTCCTGGAGCTTTCACCCCAATATGCAGCACGAAGCATGTGCCTGGGTTTATTGACAAGGCTGATGTGTTTAAGTCAAAGGGCATCGACGAAATCCTATGCATCAGCGTCAATGATCCCTTTGTGATGAAGGCATGGGCAAAAACTTACCCCGAGAACAAACATGTAAAATTCCTTGCTGATGGAGCTGGAAAATACACCCATGCACTTGGGCTTGAGCTTGATCTATCTGAAAAGGGTCTTGGTGTTCGATCACAACGGTATGCTCTTTTGGTTGATGACCTTGAGGTGAAAGTAGCTAACATTGAATCTGGAGGGGAGTTCACCATCTCCGGTGCTGATGAAATCCTCAATGCTCTTTAAGTTTGTCACTGCCTCCCAAGTGTCACGATCTCTTGTACTTTTATTACATCTTTTTCTGATCTTTTTTGTCGTGAGCCGACCTCTTTACTTCACCTTTGAGGTAAAGGTACGGTGGGTATGTTGTTGTTGTAGTAGTAGTAGTACTGCCTCCCAAGTGTTCTGGCTCTACACTGAACTTATGGAATGTATGCCAATAATGTTATTTTATATATATGTACTCGCTTCTATTCCGTAATATCACATTTTGTATGAAGATTAATGCTTTGTGGAAATAGTAACGTGCTCGTTGTGAAAAAAAAGGTAATTCTTCTTTGGTATGAAATGTCAAGGTAATAAATTTGTGGTAGAAATTTTTGGCAAGCATTAAATGATTTCACAAGATAAAGCTTGACATTTCCTACATTGTGATGTCATATGAGTGACATCAAGAGGAATAATTCATTCCTATAAATAGGTGTCTCTTGGTTCATTTGTAACACACCTCTCACTTGCCTTCTCATATTCTAAGGCATTTGTTTCTTCTTTCTCTCTTGTAGTATTTCACTTGTATTCTTTTGGAGTGAAATAAAATTGGGGTTGGTTGTGTCCGAGGAGTAGGCAGAAAATAAAAGTTTTGCCGAACCTCGTAAATTACTGGTGTTCTTTTTTATTGTTGTCTCATTTACTATTTATTAGCTTCCTTTAGTTATAGTAGTTGTGATTCAATCACTCTATATATATTCGGCTTCCGCAACAATTTGGTATCAGAGCCAAGGTTTTATCTGAGTATGCTCTGTGGTTGCAGCACAGTCTGAACTTCTACATTAGAAAAGAATTACTTTGGTCTTTGGTATTGTTAGCTAATAAATAGTATTTGTAGTAGAAATGGGAGACAAGACAAATGAAGAGTCCACCTCGAGTGTCAATAATACATCGTCATTGGCATTTTCGCTTATGACAAGAATTGTGTCAAATGCGAAATTTGCAGTTGAAATCTTTGACGGGTCAGGACATTTTGGGATGTGGCAAGGCGAGGTTCTTGATGTCCTTTTTCAACAAGGACTGGATATTGCCATAGAAGAAAAGAAACCAGACAACATAGGAGAAGAAGATTGGAAGATCATCAATCGTGTTGCTTGTGGTACCATTCGATCTTACCTTGCAAGAGAACAGAAGTATCCATACACAAAGGAAACTTCTGCAAGTAAATTGTGGAATGCACTGGAGGATAAATTCTTGAAGAAAAATAGTCAAAATAAACTTTACATGAAAAAAAGACTGTTACGCTTCACATATGTTCCTGGTACCACAATGAATGATCATATCACCAGCTTTAATAAGTTGGCGACAAATTTGCAGAATATGGACGTGAATTTTAGTGACGGAGATATGGCCTTAATGTTGTTAAGTTCACTTCCCGATGAATTCGAGCACCTTGAAACTACTCTACTTCATGATAATGATGAAGTATCTCTCAAAGAAGTTTGTTCTGCCTTATACAGTTATGAACAAAGAAAGAGAGAAAAACAAAAAAGGTGGAGAAGGAGAAGCACTGATCGTGAGAGGTCGTTCTCAAAATCAAATGAGAACGAAGAAAGGAAGATCCAAGTTAAAATCCAGACCCAACAAAGATGAATGTGCTTTTTGCCGAGAAAAGGGACACTGGAAGAAAGACTGTCCAAAGTTGAAAAACAAGGCTAAACCTAATAATGAGAAGGCTGTCATGGATTCAAATGTAGCTGATTGTGATGATTCTGATTTCTCACTAGTTACAACGGAGCCATCCAAATCATCTGATGTGTGGTTGATGGACTCAGCTTGTAGCTATCATATGTGTCCCAATCGGGACTGGTTTATTGATTTACAAGAAGGAGAATGTGGAGTTATTCACACCGCAAACAATAATCCTCTTACCGCATATGGTGTTGGTTCAATCCGATTAAGGAATCATGATGGTCTGAGCAGAACATTAATAGATGTTCGATACGTACTGGATTTGAAGAAAAATCTCATTTCTGTAGGGGCCCTAGAATCAAAGGAGTTCAAAGTCATTGCAGATAATAGGGTAATGAGAATATGCTCCGGTGCACTGGTGGTAATGAAAGCAATTCGAAGAAACAATAACATGTACCACTATCAAGGTAGTACAATTATTGGGACAACGGCAATAACATCCAGTGATGACAAGGAGGCAGAAATGACCCGGCTATGGCATATGCGCTTGGAACATGCTGGTGGAAAATTCTTGAAAACTTTATCAGATCAAGGATTGCTAAAAGGAGTAAAGACATGCAACTTGGAGTTTTGTGAACATTGTGTCAAGGGAAAAAAAACAAGGGTTAAATTTGGAACAACTATCCATAATACTAAAGGTATTTTGGATTATATTCACTCTGATGTTTGGGGTGCTTACAAAACACCTTCATTAGGTGGGAAACACTATTTTGTAACCTTTGTTGATGACTTTTCCCGGAGAGTGTGGGTGTATACAATGAAAACTAAAGATGAAGTGTTGGAAATTTTTCTCAAATGGAAGGCGATGATGGAAACTTAAACTGGCAGAAAGATCAAGTGTCTTCGCACAGACAATGTGGAGAATACAAAAATGATCTTTTCAAGAAGATTTGTGAAGACAATAACATCGTCAGACATTTCACCGTCAGAAATACACCATAACAGAATGGAGTGGCAAAACGCATGAACCGAACTTTGCTGGAGAAGGTTCGGTGTATGTTGTCCAATGCTGGCTTGGGCAAAGAATTTTGGGCTGAGGCAATAACATATGCATGCCATCTCATTAATCATCTACCATCCGCTGCTATTGGTGGCAAGACACCATTAGAAAAATGGTTCGGAAAACCTGCAGGAGATTATGGTTCTTTATATGTATTTGGCTCAATTGCATATTATCATGTAAGAGAGTCAAAACTGGATCCAAGATCAAAGAAAACTATATTTATGGGGATTACTTCGGGAGTCAAAGGATACCGCTTATGGTGTCCAGAGACGAGAAACATCATATTCAGCAGGGATGTTACCTTTGATGAATCTGCCTTAACAAATAAAGTAACAATTGAAGATGTCAAACAAACTGATGGTGCTGTAAAACAGGTGAAGTTTGAGGGAAAATTAATTTTCCCAACACAAGGAGCAAACGAGGAAATAACAGAAGATATTCCTCCGAAAGAAGAGCCAGTTGAGGGGGAGATTCTATCCCAAGAACCTCAACCACAACTTGAATCAATAGACACCAGCAAGCCAAAAAGAACAATAAGAAAACCTGCTCGTCTTATTGATATGGTGGCATGTGCAGCCTCAATTGTAGCTGATGGTATTCCTACCACTTATAAAGACGCAGTCCAAAGTTCAGAAGAAGATAAGTGGAGGATTGCCATGAATGAAGAAATGCAGTCCCTTCATCAGAATCACACATGGAACTTGGCTGATCTTCCAAAGGGCAAGAAAGCAATTGGGTGCAAATGGGTATATGCAAAGAAAGAAGGATTTCCTAACCAAGAAGGTGTTCGCTACAAAGCAAGATTGGTGGCCAAAGGATATGCTCAAAAAAAGGGAATTGATTATAATGAAGTGTTTTCTCCAGTTGTAAAACACTCCTCCACTAGAGTTTTGTTGGCTTTGGTAGCACAGTTGAATTTGGAACTAGTTCAGTTGGATGTAAAAACTGCATTTTTACATGGAGACTTGGAAGAGAAAATCTACATGACTCAGCCAGAAGGATTCAAAGTTGCTAAAAAATAAAATATGGTGTGCAAACTTGAAAAATCATTGTACAGATTGAAACAGTCTTCTAGACAATGGTACAAATGATTTGACAAGTTTATGCTGGGGAGGAAGTACGAAAGAAGCAAATATGATCATTGTGTGTATTTGCGCAAGCTTGAAGACGGATCCTTTATATATCTTCTCCTATATGTTGATGATATGCTGATAGCTTCCCAAAGCCAAGTAGAAATTGAGAAGTTGAAGACTCAACTAAGAAAGGAGTTTGAGATGAAAGATTTGGGTGAGGCAAAGAAGATTCTTGGCATGGAGATAAAAAGAGATAGACGTTCAAAGAAACTCTGTTTATTTCAGAAAGAATACTTGAAGAGGGTGCTAGACCGATTTGGTATGAATGAGAAAACAAAGTCGGTTAGCACTCCGCTTGCTCATCATTTTATGCTTAGTGAAGCTTTGTCGCCAAAGAACGAAGCTGAAAGAGAATATATGTCAAAAGTACCATATGCGAATGCTGTTGGTAGCTTGATGTATGCAATGGTTTGCACAAGGCCCGATATTGCACATGCTATTGAAGTTGTAAGCAGGTATATGCATAATCCTGAAAAGAAACATTGGTAAGCTGTGAGATGGATTCTACGGTATATTCATAGTACGGTAGATATTGGTTTGGTTTTCGAGCAGGAAGATGGTCAGTATCTGGTTGGATATTGTGATTCAGATTATGCAGGTGATTTGGACAAACGGAGATCAACTACTGGTTATGTTTTCACTTTTGCAAATGCACCAGTTAGTTGGAAATCTACTTTGCAGTCAACAGTTGCTTTGTCTACCACTGAGGCAGAGTACATGGCAATTACGGAGGCTGTGAAGGAGGCAATTTGGCTTCAAGGGTTGCTTGAAGAGCTTGGTATTGGACAAGAAGACATCACAATATTTTGTGATAGTCAAAGTGCTATTCAATTAGCAAAGAACCAAGTTCATCATGCAAGGACGAAGCACATTGATGTCCGATATCATTTTGTACGAGACATTATAGAAGAAGGTGGAGTCATAGTGCAGAAAATTCGGACTACAGATAACCCTGCTGATATGCTAACGAAAGTGGTGACTGCGGTCAAGTTTCAACATTGTTTGAGCTTGATCAACATTGTTGAAAATTGAAGATCAAGGTTGAGACACAATCAAAATTTACCGTTGAGAGAAATTGAAAATGGAGAATCTTGCCAAGGTGGAGATTTGTTAAAATTGACAAGATTCTTGAAGATGTGAACATTTGAAAGGAAGGTAATTCTTCTTTGGTATGAAATGTCAAGGTAATAAATTTGTGGTAGAAATTTTTGGCAAGCATTAAATGATTTCACAAGGTAAAGCTTGACATTTCCTACATTGTGATGTCATGGATGACATCAAGAGGAAGAGTTCATTCCTATAAATAGATGTCTCTTGGTTCATTTGAACACACCTCTCACTTGCCTTCTCATCTTCTAAGACATTTGTTTCTTCTTTCTCTCTTGTAGTATTTCACTTGTATTCTTTTGGAGTGAAATAAAATTGGGGTTGGTTGTGTCCGAGGAGTAGGCAGAAAATAAAAGTTTTGCCGAACCTCGTAAATTACTGGTGTTCTTTTTTATTGTTGTCTCATTTACTATTTATTAGCTTCCTTTAGTTATAGTAGTTGTGATTCAATCACTCTATATATATTCGGCTTCCGCAACAATAACTGCAGCAAGAAAGAGTGAGCTTTACTTAATTGCCACTCCTTATCATCCTTCTCGTGAATGATATTTGATACAAGTTCCTATGTTGCTCGGACTCTTCTAAAATGTCTGCGTGTGCATGTCGAATCTTCCAAAAGTATTGCATTTTTGGAGGATCCGACATAAATGCATCATCATTTTGGAGAGTCGGAGCAATATAGGATCCAACCGTGAGGGTCTTTTTCTCCTTTTTTTGGTTCTTTATGTGTTTCTGTCCTTGTGTGAATTATGTATTTGATTATGAGGGGAGGTGCCTGAAGAAAAAAGGGAAAAGGGCATAATGTCTTTGAGCTATCAGCTTGTTTCAAGCTTTGTATATATCAGTTTGTGTCTAGTACTCTAGTTCCACAACTCCATTTCCTCATATTAAGCCCAAGAACAATGCATTGCTAAGTTTGCATACTACAAGCTCAAGCTTTCACAAAATACCAACAACTGTTGTTTGGTCCAAACTGTATTGTTAGGCTAAGTCATCCCGAAGATACACTTAACATAGAATGAATAGTCCGCTTTGGACCAAGCTCACACGAGTTTTCCCAAAAGGCTTCAAACGATTAAGAGTATCCTACACCTCATATGTAGCTTCTTTTTCTTTTCAGCTATTAATGTGAAACTTTGTAAGCACACCCTTAAAACGAAAAACTACTCATATACAGAGTTAAACACTCTTAAAACAGGATGGAAAGAGCAACAACTATTCCAGTTGGCTATACATAACCACATTTAGGAGATACAACTAATATTGAACTTGGGTGCCATGATTGACTTCATTGGTACATACCATACATTTGATGTTTATTGTACTTTTTTTGGCTGCAACTCCATCAACATTAACTTTTAGCTGTGTCTAAATAAATTAAAGTTACTCCACCGATCAGAAAAAAAAAACAGGTAATGCTGAACTGAAAAGATCGAGCTTGAAGCTCAGATAACATTTACCAGCCTTGTAATCTTGCTAATCTATGTCTCAACAACATAAGGTATCTTGTCCAGCCCTAATCTTCCCTCTGTGCCCCCAATGAAAAACATCAAAACACAGAAGCATTGAATTAGTGTGGACGTGTAGTTCTCAGAAAGACAACTGTTTATTAAGGATCTTCTAAGACAGATCGCAGTTTGACAATTTTCAAGAAACTGACGTCATTTTCGTCTCCAAGTCAGTAAAATTCCCATCTGGGGCTTCTGTTGAAAGTGTAGCGGGGGACAAAATTTATACTAGATGATGTAAGAACAATTGATATATAAATATACTGCAAAAGGAGCTAAAATGCAAATGGCTAGAGTTGTTTCAATGAATCAGAGCACTCATGCAGTGATCTTTGCACCTCCATAAGCAGCAAAATTTCCCATGTAATATCAGCCTCCTCCTCACCCTTAAAGTGTCAACTACAACACATAAGAGCCTTCTCATTTCCGCTACCTTCATCTTCTGAACGTGTGTGTTCTTAACTGACCAACACTCTGCCCCATACAATAATATGGGTCTAACCACCAACAATTATTTCGTGAACGCTTGAGCTTGTAGCATGCAAACTTAGCAATGCATTGTGCTTGGGATTGATATCAGGAAATGAACTTGTGTGGAACTAGAGTACTATACCATGATGAGAATATTGAACTGCAGTGATAACAAAAAGTGATTTTATATGAATTGTGAAAAATCATTAAGCAATTTCTTATAATATTGGATGGTGAAGCTTTTTAAACAACAAACTTTGGATTCCATTGGTAACACTGAACTCATTGAACATCACAAGAATATAATGCACAAGTATACACAAACTGATACATACAAGCTTGAAACAAGCTGACAGCTCAAAACCATAATTAGATACATAATTAACACAAGTACAGGAACACATAAAGAACCCAAAAAATGATGTTGCATTCATATCGAATCCTCCAAAAAGGCAATACTTTTGGAAGATTTCGACACGCACACGCAAACGTTTTAGAAGAGTCCGAGGAACACAGGAACTTGTACCAAATATCATTCACAAGAAGGATGATAAGGAGTGGCAATCAAGTAAAGCTCACTCTTTCTTGCTGCAGTTATTGCAGCACACTCAGTCATGTCCACATCCTCAGGCTTCATACCATCAGGGAGTTTCCAATCAAAGTGATACAACAATTTAGCCAGTGGAAGATGAACATTGATCAATCCAAATGAAATCCCAGGACACATTCTCCTTCCAGAACCAAAAGGAAGATACTCAAAGTTATTCCCCATGAAATCCACAGAGCTCTGCTCGAATCTCTCAGGCATAAAGCTTTCCGCGTTTTCCCAATACTTGGGGTCCCTCCCCATCGCATAAACGTTAACCATCAGTCTTGTTTTTAAAGGGATAGTGTATCCATTGATGTTTGTTTCTTCCCTGCATTCTCTGGGGAGTAAGAGAGGGAGTGGAGGATGAAGTCTCAAAGTTTCTTTAACAACTAGTTTTAGGTATTTCAATTCCTCAATGTCATCCTCATTGAAAGTTTCCTTTCCCTTGAATGCTTCTCTTACTTCTGCTTGTGCCTTTGCTAATATACTTGGGTTCCTCATCATTTCTGTCATGGCCCATATTGTTGTTGTTCCTGAAGTTTCTGTTCCCGCAGTGAACAAGTCCTACATTTCATTATTAATCAAAGAAGAATTAACATAAATAGCCGTGCATCCACCCAACTGCTTATAATATGTGTAATCGTATATAATCTATGTATACTGGCTAAGAAAAGTAATCAGCGAATGCAGACGGCTATTTGTGTAAGATCCCTTTATTAAAAATTATTTAGGAATACTTACAACCATAACTGCTTTGATGTTGTCATTGGTGATGGGGATTTGAAGTTCCCCACTTTCCATTAATCTTAGTAGAACATCAACTAAATCTTCACCTCCAAATGCACCATTTCCCTTTTTACCGCTTGCAATATTCTTCTTGTGCTCATTGATAACATCCTCAACAATAGCATCAACATTTTTGTGAACTTTCAAGATTCTACTTCTCAATCCACTTAGCACATGAAGGATCTTGATTGAAGGGAAAATGTCAGCTACACTAAATCCACCAACCAATTCCATCAATTCCTTCACAAGTCCAATGAATTTCTCTTGATCTTTCAACAATTCCCCAAATGCTGCTTTGCATGTAATTGAACTCTGATACCATAAAATCTGTTCCGTAACATTTATTGGCTCGCCAAGTGTCGATGACCGGATGAATTGCACGACGCGTGAAGCCTCGTCGTGCCTGATGGAACTAAAGGACCGGACGTTCTTGGCGGTGAGGAGTTCCATGACACATACTTTACGCATCTGTCTCCAGTATTCTCCATAAGGACTAAATCCGATGTCCGTGCTCTTGTAAAATACTATGTCAATGGCTACTAATTTAGGCCTCGATGCAAAAGCGAGGTCGTGAGTTTTCAATACCTCTCGCGCCATGTCCACGGAAGAAACTACGACCGTAGTAATTTCGCCTAGTTGAAGGTGCATAAAAGGTCCATATTTTTTGGCCAAGTTTGTGAGTGCATGATGAGGAAGTCCACCTTCTAATGCCAAGTGATGGACACTTCCTAGAAAGGGCAATTTCCATGGTCCTGGAGGAAGTTTTTTGTTTAAGTTTCTTGATTTTTTCCATTGCACTAGTAGTAGATAGAGGAATGATAGGAAAAGGAATAAGGAAATGAAGTTGAATATTGGAAATTGAAACTCCATTAGATAGCAAAAGCTAAGAGAGGGGTGTCTCTCAATTCTCAAATTCAAAGCTTTATTATATAGGCTTTCTTTTGGCCTAATATATAATGTATCCTAATGTCAGAGAGAAATGATCCAAGAGTAAGGGTGTGTTTGGTATGAAAGGAAATATTTTCCACGAAAAATGTTTTTGTGGAAGTGACTTTCTTGCTTATTTTATGATATTTGGTAAATAAGCAGAAAATATTGTAAAATTTAGGCAAACACTGTGGGATAAGATTGGGGGTGGGGGTGGGTGTGGGAAGGAGATAGTTTGTGTGAAACTTGTTTTCCCTAATCCCACTAGGGAGATAGTCAGTTTTCCTGATTTTTTTTATAAACTTATTTTCCTAGAAAAATGTGTCACAAAATATTTTTGACCAACCAAACATAAATAAAAGCTACAAAAATCTCCGCACAAAACACACCCTAAATATAATACTAAGATTAAACGTGCAACTGATCAATACATCTTTTGGTATAAACTAAATGAAAGTTGAATTCAAGATAGAGACCATTTTTGGACTTATATTTGTTTCTCGTTTGATGAAAACAATAAACCAATTGTTAATTGTATTGTCTTGTATTGAGTTAACACCTGGTTATTATCAATAGAATAATATATAACAAAGTCTTTAACTAATTTAATATCAAACCATGATGTATATAATAACCATTAATTACACAGCCGGTAATGACATGGAAAATCTTATACGAATCTGTCGAATTGATTTCTCAGATGATTACTCAATCAACAATTATTATCTCAGAAAATTACTTTCTTTGTCGAAGAAAATTGGAATAAACAAGAAAGGTGACTTTCGCAGATAATAACTATTAGTTGAACGACCATACGAGAAATCAATCCCGAATCTGTAGTTTTGATTTGTGATTTATAAGATTTCACTCGAATAATTACAAATACTTCACCTTGTACTATACGTATTTTAGTGATATACGCAAGATTTTGTATTCGCGATCAGTATTGCATATAGACTTATTATAACAATTCGTCTTGTAAATGAATTTGTATGTGGAGCGATAGGGTCCTAATCAATATTTACTTTCTAATTAGATGCTAACATATATTTACGTCATGCTTATTTAGAAGAATATTATTCCTGTCTGGAAAGCCTCCGAGACAAAGAGGAATGATGAACTATTCTTTCGAGATTCTTATTGATCAATAGATTTTTGCGTCCTGCTTATTTATTGCATGACAAAAACTATTCTCGCAGTGACAACTGTTTTATTTGAAACAAACAATTTTGTTTTACCAAATTTTGAGCTATATATTACTCCTCAGTCCTCATGTTAATCTCTAACTTAGAAATAAAAGGCAGGAAAATAAATGTGATGTGATAGTTGGAATTCTACCTTTTAGGTGAATTTGGGATTTGAAATCAAAATTTTAAGTTAAAGTTGAAGTTGAAGGGGTTTGCTCAAAATGTTAAAACAAACATGAAATGTCAAATCAAAACTTTAAATTTGAAGTTCAAATTTCATGTCCAAATGCCTCCTAAGTGTCTCGTCCTGGGTGAGGTTAGACATACGGAAAAGTACATCATAATATGAAATCTTGGGGTTATAACGTGGAAACATAGCCGCATTGTGCAATTGGTACAGTAATATTGCTATCAAAGACAACAATCCCGTCCTACATTCTCAATCTCGAGATTCAAGGCTATTCCTTTCACAACAATTTCAGTTATTTTCCCAAGTTGAATTTCGTTCAATCCATAAACATGTGCAATCCCGTCTCCAACTGAGACCACTCGAATGATCTCAGTCAATGGAGTACAACAGGTTCGACATCTACTACAAAAGAGAGAGTCCACTTCTACGTCTCTGCTAGGCGACGTGTGAAATGACTGAAAGCGGATCTTGTTAAACTAGATTGTGATTAAAAATATTGAATTTTGTTATAACAAAAAGGGCTTACTTCTATGACTGATTTTATATATAAAAAATCAGTAAGCAATTTCATATTGTTTTGGATGGGGAAGCTCGTTAAAACACAAACTTCAAATCCCATTGAACTCATTGATGTCACAAGGATATATTGCATAAGTATACACAAACTACTATATACAAGATTGAAACAAGCTGACAACTCAAAGACATTTTTGGAGGATTCTACACGTGCACACATACATTTTTGAAGATTTTGAGCAACATAGATTATATCAAATATCATGATCTTGAGAAGAATAATAAGGAGTGGCAATCAAGTAAAGGTCACTCTTTCTTGCTGCAGTTATTGCAGAACACTCAGTCATATCCAAATCCTCAGGTTTTACACCATCAGGGAGTTTCCAATCAAAGTGATAGAGCAATTTAGCTAGTGGAAGATGAACATTGATCAATCCAAATGAAATCCCAGGACACATTCTCCTTCCGGAACCGAAAGGAAGATACTCAAAGTTATTCCCCATGAAATCTACAGAGCTCTGCTCGAATCTCTCAGGCATAAAGCTTTCTGCCTCTTCCCAATACTTTGGGTCCCTCCCCATCGCATAAACGTTAACCATGACTCTTGTTTTTAAAGGGATAGTGTAACCGTTGACATTTGTTTCTTCCCTGCATTCTCTTGGAACTAAGAGAGGGAGTGGAGGATGAAGTCTCAAGGTTTCTTTAACAACTTGTTTTAGGTATTTCAATTCCTCAATAACATCCTCATTGAAAGTTTCTTTTCCTTTGAATGCTTCTCTTACCTCAGCTTGTGCCTTTGCTAACACACTTGGCTTCCTCATCATTTCTGTCATGGCCCATATTACTGTTGTTCCTGAAGTTTCTGTTCCCGCTGAGAACAAGTCCTACATTTTCATTATTATATAAAGAAGAATTAACATAAATAGCCGCGAGTTGCCCAACTGCTTAAACTAAAAATAGTAAGCAGATGTATAATATGTATATATAATCAGTGTATAAGATGTTGTAACATAGACTACCTTGTAATTCCATAGAAGAAATGTTATTTCTGTTTGAAAAATCACATTGTAATTGAATTTGAATGTAATTGGTGTAATCATATGATTTGGTATGTTTGAGAAGAAACAATGTTTTCTGTTCCGTTGGTCAAAACTTTTGAAAAATATTTTTGTAGGAAAAGAACTTCCTTAAAAATAAGAAAAATGACCTCCCTAATGGAAGTAGGGAAAACATGTCCCACTAGTGGTATTCCACATTGATTGTATCCTCCCAACCTTTCAACACACCTGTTCTTCACCCCTATCCCCATAACCTCCATTCCCACCACCTCACCACCCCTACCCCTATACCCCCACCCCCACCCCAACCTCCCACAATATTTGTTTAGATTATATAAAAATGCTTTTAGGATAATACTTTTTGCTTACATACTGAACACAAGAAAATAAGTAAGAAATCCACTTATATTTTTCCTAGAAAACATTTTCCTTCCTACCGAACACACCCTTAGAGATTTTTTTAAATTATAAGTAAGAATACTTACAATCATAATTGCTTTGATGTTGTCATTGGTGATTGGGATTTGAAGCTCCCCATTTCCCATTAATCTTAGTAGAACATCAACTAAATCTTCAACTCCAAATGCACCATTTCCCTTTTTACCACTTGCAAGATTCTTCTTGTGCTCATTGATAACATCCTCAACAATAGCATCAGCATTTTTGTGAACTTTCAAGATTCTACTCCTCAATCCACTTAGCACATGAAGGATCTTGATTGAAGGGAAGATGTCAGCCACACTAAATCCACCAGCCAACTCCACCAATTCCCTCACAATTTGAATGAACTTCCCTTGATCTTTCAACAATTCCCCAAATGCTGCTTTGCATGTAATTGAACTCTCATACCATGAAATCTGTTCCGTAACGTTTGTCGGCTCGAGACGTGTCGATGATCGGATGAATTGCACGAGACGTGAAGCCTCATCTCGCCTAATGGAACTAAAGGACCGGACATTCTTGACCGTGAGGAGTTCCATGACGCACACTTTGCGCATCTGTCTCCAGTATTCTCCATAAGGACTAAACGCGATGTCCGTGCTCTTGTAACATATTATGTCGAGGGACAATAATTTAGGCCTCGATGCAAAAGCAAGGTCATGAGTTTTCAGTACCTCTCGCGCCATGTCAAGAGAAGAAACTACGACCGTAGAAATTTCACCTAGTTGAAGGTGCATGAAAGGTCCATATTTTTTTCCCAAGTTTGTGAGTGCATGATGGGGAAGTCCACCCTCTAATGCCAAGTGATGGACACTTCCTAAGAAAGGCAATTTCCATGGTCCTGGAGGAAGTTTTTTGTTTAAGTTTCTTGATTTTTTCCATTCCACTAGTAGTAGATAGAGGAGTGATAGGAATAGGAATAAGAAAATGAAGTTGAATATTGGAAATTGAAACTCCATTAGATAGCAAAAGCTAAGAGAGGGGTGTCTCTCAATTCTCAAATTCAAAGCTTTATTATATATAGGCTTTCTTTTGGCCTAATATATAATGTATCCTAATGTCAGAGAGAAATGATCCAAGAGTAAGGGTGTGTTTGGTATGAAAGGAAATATTTTCCACGAAACATGTTTTCCTGGAAGTGACTTTCTTGCTTATTTTTTGATATTTGGTAAATAAGCAAAAAATATTGTAAAATTTAGGCAAACACTATGGGATACGATTGGGGATGGGGGTGGGGGTGGGAAGGAGATAGTTTGTGTGAAACTTGTTTTCCCTAATCCCACTAGGAAAGTCAATTTTCCTGATTTTTTATAAACTTATTTTCCTAGAAAAAATGTGTCACAAAATATTTTTGATCAACCAAACATAAAAAAAAAGCTAAAAAAATCTCCACACGAAACACACCCTAAATATAATACTAAGATTAGACGTGCAACTGATCAATACATCTTTTGGTATAAACTAAATGAAAGTTGAATTCGAGATTGAGACCATTTTTGGACTTATATTTGTTTCTCGTTTGATGAAAACAATAAACCAATTGTTAATTGTATTGTCTTGTATTGAATTAACACCTGGTTATTATCAATAGAATAATATATAACAAAGTCTTTAACTAATTTAATATCAAACCATGATGTGTTGTAAACAATTGTGTGATAACACAATGTTGTCGTCATGTATTGTGGATGTCCACACTATAACTCCATTAGTGTATAGTTAATCCTCCACTACTCCACACACTATTATGAGTGTAACTCCCTCTCCCCATAACCTTTTTCCCATAACCTCCATAGTTAATGTCATGTTTATGACAACCTTTAGGATGCCTCTATGAACACTATAAATAGAGGCATAATGATTCATACTTGATACACTTGATACTTGGAAGAATAAGAAATACTCTCTTCTTTTGTCTCCTTCATTTCTTGTCTATTTCTTACTTCATATTGTTACTCTTTTAGTTTAGTTTTACAACACGTTATCAGCACAAATTGCTCCTTCTTCATCAAGAACCGGTGGTAGGTACTTTTGGTAAGAATATTTTATGCATATCAATTTGTTCGCATATTGAGTCGATGGTAGAGAAGGTTTTGTTTACATAATTGCATATTAGTGGAAAAAGAGATTTCTTAGTATGATAATTGAGATTATAAATTGAAAGAGGAAATTTATGAGGATTTAAGTGTCTTTAAACAAAATTTAGAACTTCATTTAAATTTGTGACAACATGGTCATATTTTATATATATTCTTGAAACTTAATTTACTTATGTATATGATCACAAAAATGATAATATTTTTGAAGGCTCAAAGGTGAGTCATGTTACACTTTGGCCTATTATGTCAATGATTGAGGGTAAGTCGATGGATTCAAGTCCTATCGCACCAAGAGGGTAAGACATCGGGTTAAAGTCTCGCACCATGATGATAAGATTTTTTGGTTCAAGTCCCATTGATTTATGGCTTAAAACGCTTTTATATGGGTAAGACGTTGGGTTTAAGTCCCTATGCACTATATTGATGATGACTAAAGAAAAGTAATATACTTTCGATTAAAAGTCATAAAATCTGCCCAATTGATTTGCTCCATTCTTTTATGTGAATGTGATAGCAACGCATAATATGTCTGAAAAAGGACAAGTGGCTGAATGTATGAATATGGGTGTGAAGAAAAAAAAAGTAATCATCATTGTGGTATTTGGGTTCAAATCCAATCAAATATGGCCAAACATATGGGTAAGACATTTGGTTCAAGTCCAACACAATATATTTACGATATGATGATGACTGAGCAAATTGATATGCTCTTGATAAAAATTGTGAAGTCCGTCCCATTGAATATGCTCCATTCCATGAATTGAATGTGGTAGCAATATATGATAAGTCTAAAAGATGACCAAATCGCTATTATTATTGTATAAATGAATGTGGACGTGACAAAGGACAAAACTTTGGTCATCCTTGTGATTATAATAAAAGAAAAGAACAATATGGGCTATGTTCTTCAGTTAGTCCTTCAAAACGTGAAGGTACTTTTTGCCATCAAAATTATATGAAAGGCCATTTGACATACAATTTTTGTGGACATAATTTGATAAATTTTATAAATCCTCCATCAAAATAAGAGAATATAAAGTAGTTGTGCACTTTACCTTTCAAAGTGATGTTGAGGTGGATCATATAAATATGATAAATGTCAAGGCATGACAATGAGCTTATAATGCAAATTTATGAAGCACATATATGTGATTATAGTCCATTTCTTGAAGAGAATGTGACTTGTGATAAGCATTGAAAATGTCAACCCATTCTTGAAAGTGAATTTATCGAATGTGGTAAAAATTATTGTGTAAAGACTTGCTTATATATGGTTGGACAAATATCAAAACTCACCTCTACGGAAGGTTTGAGAGAAATGAAAAGAAAATATTTTGATATTAATGGTCATTGGTCAAGTACTTTTAGTACGTCATATATATTATGGTATGTCCTATATATCATGGATTACCAAAAGGTAAAAGCAAGAAATAAGTCTTACACAAATATTGTGGCATATAAATGAACTACCAAAGGACAAAAGAAAGAAATGATTCTTTCATATAAAGGTATTGGTCATGACAAAAAATGAATGTTATTGTGTGGCTACACAAATTTGTCATTGATTGGGTACATATAATTTTCTCCTTAAAGGAGATGTTCGCCATAGGTGTGGTGTTTTGAAATATGAGGTAGTACTCAAGCATTTGATAGCTTCAAAAAAACTAATGTGTTACTACACGATGAAATGAAATTGTTCATGATATTGAGATTGTAGTAAGTCTCCAAAAGAAACTTTTTAATTTTCAAAAAAAAAATAAAAAAATTATTATTGTTTTGAGACTATAAATTATGGAAAGATTTTATATCTTCATATTACTACAATCAAAACAGTTATAAATGTTTATGTGAAAGACTACCGTTTCCCTCTTATTTGTTGATACAAATATGGGCATGGTGATGAAATCTCATGCGATAGTAAACTAAAAGTTTACAAGAAATATATAAGTTGGCATGACCAGTTGACCATTTCGGTTCAAATGTGATGCAAAAATAAGTGAGAATTCATGTGGTTATACATTCAAGATTCTTCAAGAATTCTCTTATGTTGCTTGTTCTCACGATAAAATATTATATCGACTAAGGTTGGGGTTGTACCTCTAAATTTTTGGAACATATAATAAGGTGAATACAGACCCCTTCACCTGCCATGTGGACTGTTTACTATGAAATGAGATGCATCTATGGTTGGTCACATGCACTTTGCTATCAACTTTCAATTTAATATTTGCAAGGTTGTTTGCTCAAATTATTAAATTAAGAGCATGGTTCCAAACTATAAAAGTTGATAATGCTGGTTGATTTAGCATAAATTGTGTGCCTCCAATTATAGCTAAACCGTTGGTTATGAGAATAAATCTCCAAAAGAAAATTTGGTATGAGATGTGTGTAGCAACACTTGTATGCATCAAGCCAATAAAGTTCCCCTATATTGTTGGTTCAGGGTCAGGAGCCAAATAATTCCATCTAAAAATTTGAATGTGCGGTATTTAATTGCTCCACGACGCACAAAGATGGATTCCCAAATAAGATTGGGGTGAGTGTTAGATTTTCTAACACTAGGGGAGATATGATTAACAACTGAAATGGACGATGAATTATCTAGCCTCGTAAAAAAAATATGTGAACTTGAAGTTCAAGAGATAATTCAGTTGCAAAATATTGTAAATTAATTGATAGACGTATTTGTTGACCCTATGCTATAATTCAGTTGTAAATGCTCCAATGAGAAGTCCTTGAAGGACAGGGTCTATGGCATGCCTGAAGCGTGATCGACTAATCGATTCCAAAGGTAAAACTCCTTGAAGAAGGAGAGGAGCAAGTGATAAAAATGGTCATAGTAATGAGGCAAGTGCTTTAAAAGAGCACCATGACATAACTCTTCATAAAACCTTGACAAAGGTTCAGGTACCTGAAAATGATGAAAAAGAAGAGATCGATCTGGATATGTTATGTCGTAATGGAATCGATATCAAATGACCGTCGACGGTATCTTTGATATAATGTAGCGCTCACCATTATAAATGGTAATGAGGATCTTGAATTTAAATCTGTCAAACAGTATGGACAGATAAATTATTGGCCAGATAAAATACGCAATTCAAGTATATTTTATATCACTTGATAAGTGATGGTCTGGACTTAGTCTTTAGACTAAAGTATAATGCCAGTGGGGTACAAATGAATTATTATGCGAAATATAAAATTGTAAGATATAAAGTACGTCTTGTGCCTTGAGGCATAAAGATTTTTCGCAAAAGTCCTGGCATTATTGTTTGGAGATGTATTCTCCTGTTGGTGGATGCAATGAGGTTTCTTTCAATCTAGCAATAGATGAAAAACTTGAATACGTATAAAGAATGATTGTTATGTCTAGCTAGAAGGTAAAGATTGTATGAAAATCCTTGAAGGATTCAAAAAGTTTTAAAGTTATTTCATTGAGTGCCCCAATGATTGTGATATCACTAGAAATAAAGCAAGATCAATTTTGTTCTTATGAAAATAGTTAGAAAATACCATGTCTTAGTACAATTAGTGCACTTATATATCCTGCTATCTATACATGAAATAATATTTTTGATATGCAGGAAAGACATAATTTCACTTTCATGTGAAAATATTTGAGCGAAATTAGAAATTGGAATAGATGATTATTTCTAACCAATATTGTCAAAAGTTTGTTGGATATGGAAATGCAGGAGATTATTTGATCTACAATGCGTTTGATCATACGAAGTTCTCTATTTGCATGTGAGGCCATTGTCATATTATTATATTCTACAAGACAGTCAATGATTGACATTTATTCAAGTCAAGTAAAGATACTAGCAACTTATAAAGTGAGCGCTCTACCATTTGAGCTACATCCTCAACTTATAAAGCAAGTGACTCTACACATAAGAAGATGTGCGATTTTCTTTGAGATTGAGGTTGCAATATTATATGCAGATGATGCTTCTTGCATAGCTCAATTGAAAGAAGAATATATCAGAGAAGACAAAGCAAAGTATATTTCAGCATAGGACTATTTTGCTCAATTTTGGTGAAGTATTTGATGGAGGCATTATCGATCCCAACACTTTGAGAAGTTGAATTGGAATGTATTATCTACAAAATTAAGTGATGTCTTTGTCAGGGAGAGTAAATACGCGCTGCACTCTTTTTTCCTTGGCTAGGTTTTGTCCCAATGGGTTTTTCTGGCAAGGTTTTTAACGAGGCAGCAAACAACGCGTATTACAAGATATGTGTACTCTTTTTCCTTCACTAGAATTTTTTCCCACAAGTTTTTTCCTAGTAAGGTTTTAACGAGGCACATTATCTATCAATGGACATCCAAGGGGGAGTGTTGTAAACAATTGTGTGATAACACAATGTTGTCATCTTGTATTGTGGATGTCCACATTATAACTCCATTAGTGTACAGTTAATCCTCCACTACTCTACACACTATTATGAGTGTAACTCCCTCTCCCCATAACCTTTTTCCCATAACCTCCATAGTTAATGTCATGTTTATGACAACCTTTAGGATGCCTCTATGAACACTATAAATAGAGGCATAATGATTCATACTTGATACACTTGATACTTGGAAGAATAAGAAATACTCTCTTCTTTTGTCTCCTTCATTTCTTGTCTATTTCTTACTTCATATTGTTACTCTTTTAGTTTAGTTTTACAACATGATGTATATAATAACCATTAATTATACAGCCGGCAATGACATGGAAAATCTTATGCGAATCTGTCGAATTGATTTCTCAGATGATTACTCAATCAATAATTATTATCTCATAAAGTTATTTTCTTTGTCGAAGAAAATTGGAATAAACAAGAAAGGTGACTTTCGCAGATAATAACTATTAGTTGAACGACCATACGAGAAATCAATCCCGAATCTGTAGTTTTGATTTGTGATTTATAAGATTTCACTCGAATAATTACAAATACTTCACCTTGTACTATATGTATTTTAGTGATATACACAAGATTTTGTATTCGCGATCAGTATTGCATATCTATATATATTAAAAGCAGAGGACGAAGCATCAGAAGAAGCCAAGTGGCAAGCTACTGAGAAGGCACATGACAGTTTTTAAGACATAGTTTAAAATATTGTAATTTGAATTAAAAGTTAAAAATATTTGAATTTGAAAATATTAATCTTTTAAGAAAAAAAAGATTTTCAGTTAGCTTAAAAGTAACAACAGATAGTTGAGGAGTTCTAAATGAACTCTTACTATTTCATAAACTTATCTCTTTTAAATGTTATACATAAATTTAAAAATATTTAATTTAAATATTAAATAAAAAATAAAAATATAATAATAATAAAATAGTAGCAGTAATACGTAGTACTGTACTGATAGTAGTAGTAGTAGTAACAATAATATGAAAAAAGAAAAATAACTTGATTCCTTATTTATAGCAACTAAAAATAAGGCTTTATCTCCTTGGACTTTATTTTGAAAATTATAATTATCCAAATTTGTTATGAAATAATATAATAAACTAAGAACAAGAAGAATAAAGAGGGAGAAGAAAGAACTTCTTATTTCTCTTGAGAAATTCCTCCTGAGAAATTAAGGGATAAATTACAATAAAGGAAAACCCTTTTATTTATAGGAAAAACTGACTTGATCCCAAAGTTTGGGTTCCTAACTTTTCTCCAAAGAAACCTAAATATAAACATTCACTATAATAATAATACTTTATAACACTCCCCCTTGAATGTCTATTTGGTGGATGATGTGCCTCGTTAAAACCTTACTAGATAAAACCCAGTGGAAAAAATTCTAGTGAAGGAAAAAGAGTACACATATCTCATAATACGCATTTTGGCTGCCTCATTAAAAACCTTACAAGGAAAACCCAGTGGGACAAAACCTTGTGAGGGAAAAAGAGTACAGCGCGTATTAACTCCACCTGATGAGAACATCAATCCAAAGACTTGAATCTTCGCATCCCAATTTTGTGCACCATCTTCTCAAAAGCTATAGTTGATTGAGACTTGGTGAATAAATCTTCCATACTCAAATAAATCTGTTGAATGTTGATATCACCATTCTTTTGGGGATGTGTGAAGAAAAGCTTTGGTGAAATGCGATTCATTTTATCTCCTTTTGTGTTATGAATGCTTCTCAGCTTGTTTCATGAACAACTTTTATCTCAGCATGATTTGATGAAGTATCTACAATAGACTGCTTTATAGATTGCCAAGATATGATGATACTCCCATATATGAACACATATAATTTATTTGAGATCAAACTTTATGTATGCCCTGTATTTCATAACCAATAAAATCTTGACAATAATTGTTAGGATAAACACATTCAATTGAAGTTTTTCATTTGCAATATGCAATAATCTTGTTTCAATATCTCCATATAGGAGTAAAACTATATCATGTCCATAGTTGTGGAAAAATCTATAATTGCACCAATTGCACAAGATATGGTACTTCAAGATCAATCTAATTCTGCAAATTTTTCATTTCAGCAGATAATCTATTGTTTTTGAAAACTCTCCAAGAGTTTCAATTCAAGTCATCGACCTTGATTGATTTAATCCATATGAGGATTATAAATAAGTTTTTTCGAAAACTCGTATATGCTACATGCATTTTAAATCCTATAAGGATTTTCATCTCAATTTTGTCAAGTGACACAACGACATCTTATAGTGTCTAGATTGCAAGTCAAATAGGCTTTACGCTTACCAAGATGCATCCTTCCATGTCACTTGATAAATATTTCTACGCTAGCATTTTTTAATAGACGTAGAATTCAGATCCTCACAATCATTTACAATATTGCGCTATATTGTATCAAAGATGTCATCGCAAGATATTCATAACGGTTCACAATGCGACATAAGTTATTGAGATCTCATCACTTCATTATTTTCATGTACCTGAACCTCTCATAAGGTTTTATGAAGTGTTATGTCGTAAGCTCTTCAAGAGCACATTGCCTCCTTATTATAATCATTTGCTCCTCTTTCCTTTTCAAGGATTATTGCATTTAGAATCGATTAGTCTACCATGCTTCATGCATGCCATAGACTTTGTCCTTCAGGGACATCCAATAGGAGCATTTGCATCTAAATATGAAATTAATTTTGGGTCAATAAATACTTAATGAGGATCATACTGATGATAATTCATAACTATTTCATAGATGCTTATTCTCTCCCCCTTATGTTAGAAAAGCTAACATATATCCTCCATCTTGTTTGAGGAGTTCATCTTTGTGCACCATGGTATATCCATTAATCATATACCGCACTTTAAAAGTAATTAGATGAATAACCTTTGGTTCATGACCGTGAACCAATTGAGAGAGGGGGAATTATCCATAATTTATTCGTTTGACATAATTCAAACCAACACATGAAGCTTTGTTCTCATAAGCAATAGTTCAGCTATTTTATCTGAGGCATTTAATGCCAAACCAGCTTGAATATTGATCAACATTATCAAGATTAATTGTCTTGATTACATAATCTGAAAATTGTGCTCTTAACTCAATTATTTTGAGTAAACAATTTTGCGAATGTCAAACTGCAGGTTGACAATAAGCGTACATGTGACAATCTTATCTCTCATTGATGCATCTATTTAAGATATCACATGACAGGTGAACGGGCCCATATTCACCTTTTATACTTTCAGATTTTAAGGGATCCAATCCCAACACTAGTTGATCCAATCAACTTATCATGAGAACAAACAATATGAAACGAGTCTTGAAGAATCTTTTAGTTCTTCAGTGTACGCCCGGTATTCAATATGCACATCTTCGGGATGGTAAAATCATTCATTCCAACAATAAAATTGTTTGTACTAGTAAACTCCAAGCCAAGAAGTTTACCTTGACATGTGCAATTTTCTTTAGTAAACTTCAAGTTTATTATTGCATGAATTTCAGATTTACTACTTCGAAAGTAAATTTCAGAATAACTCTTCTCCATTATTCTACCTCTTCCGGAGGTGGATTGTGATGTAGTCACAACCAAGTGCACGTTTACATCTATATGCATTACTAAATATTATCACATTCACTTCATGGAATGGATCTATATTTGTGCCAATCAAAATTCTCATTCTCTAGGAATGGAATATAATCGTGCCTTAAGCCTATCAAATTATGATAGCTTAGAATCTCTTTCAAGATATTGCTACTTCATGAGCAAATGAGGCATACATATAATGTAGAGAATCTTTCTCTAACATCTCTTTCAGTATATACCACACTTCAAAACAATTATTGCTTTAGGGGTTATGAAGTACCGTGAAATTTAATCACCTGTCTTTTTTCAGACTAATCATGCATTGCTACTACATTCACATCAAGGAATGGAGCAAATCAATGAAACAGATTTAATGACTTTTGGTCAAAAGTATTTGTCTTAGCCATCATTAGATCATCACGATGATGCATTAGGACCTAAACCCAATGTCTAATTCATATAAAGGTGTTTTAGACTATAAATCAATGGGACTCAAACCCAATATCTTATGTTATCATGGTGCACCAAGACTTTAACCAGATGTCTTACCCTTTTAGTGCGATGAAACTTGAATTCACCGTCTTACCCTCAACTAATGACAAAAAGTCATAGTACATTGGAACTCAGCCCTCGAGCCTTTGGAAAATATTGTGCTCAAGTGAAACAAAAATATTAAACCAATAATAATGAACAAGAGGCTTATATCACTTTACCTTAGATGGCACAATAACCGTTTGTCATTATTAACTAAAACCAAACCACATGAAATTTTGTATACATACCTTAATTAGATACCCTTAACCATTCTCTATCTTTTGCCACATATTATAACTTACTATAGTCACAGACCTTAACATCTCTGGAGTACTATGTTAATGGCTAAAAAAAAAGTTTTCATTAATTTCCACCGAGGCAACGGATGTATCCTCGAAAGTTCTTAGTCTTCGAAATAATATTTTAAAAGGGTATAGTCTCGTGCTGATAACGTGTTATGAAATAATATAATAAACTAAGAACAAGAAGAATAAAGAGGGAGAAGAAAGAGCTTCTTTTTTCTCTTGAGAAATTCCTCCTGGGAAATTAAGGGTTAAATTACAATGAAGGAACCTTTTATTTATAGGGAAAACTGACTTGATCCCAAAGTTAGGGTTTCTAACTTTTGTCCAAAGAAACCTAAATATAGACATTCACTATAATAATAATACTTTATAACAAAATTAATATTGTAAGCTATTTAAATTTTTGAATTTTACTTATAAAGAAGAGTAACAAATTGATCTATTTTTATTCTGATATTGTTTATTATAAAAAATATTTAGATTCATCTCATTGATTTCAAATATTTCTTTCAATTTAAATTTTGTTTTAAAAAATAAGGATAAAAAAGAGTAATAGACTGATCTTCTTTCAACAAATTGATATAATATTTGAATTTGAGTTTAAATAAAATTTGTGTTGGAATGGAGTTCTAACTCCATTATCTCTCTTATATATACTCTGATAATGATAAATATTTTCATCTGTTTTTTGTTACTGTTCATTAGCTTTATTCATGAATTTATTTACTGCATTTTTCATTTTTTTTAAAAAAAAATTATTTTAATATTTTATTTGTTATATGCAGATGTGAAGTGTGAGATCTATCAACTTGAAGCGTGATGTAATGTTTATGGGTATAAAAAAATGCATGTTACAATGAAAATGAGGTGCATTATGAGCCAACGAGTTATGACTATTAAATTTTGTAGATATTCTTAAAGGTATGTTTTGATATACTACACGAGATATAAGACACATTACAATATGAAGATAATTATTTTCAAATTTTTAGATTTTGTTATCATTTGAAAAGGTAAGCATGCTATGAAATTTGGACTGTGTACAGAGAAAATCAATCAAAATAAAGAGAAAAAACAAGATGTAGCCAAATTATCTCCATTACCCTCACTAACTTACAATTTACACATATACTATTATATTTCAACTTAAATTCAAAATTTAACTATAGCAAATCACTAATTCATATTTATTCTTTTTCTTTCACTGTTACAGATCATTTTTATTTTTTGCTTGATTATTTAATTATTTTATTTTTGAATGCAGTATTTTATTTAATTGTGAAATTCAAAAGAAAAAATAATTTACTTGCTTTTTAAAAATTTAATTGTCCTTCGTTACTTATGTTGACTTTATGTCCTTTCGTCTATTTTAATAAGTGTTTTATTTTGCAGGAATAATATTAATTTGTATAGTAATGAGAATGATCACTGATCTGAGATGGTTTAAAAATGGGAATTAGGCTTTTGATATAAAATCACGTGTTTATTAACTTACGGCTAACACACCAACTTGCATGATTATATATATATATCAAATTCTAATTTACTTATATATGCAGATAAAAGAGAAAACTTTGAATGTAATTAAGTCAAGTGGCAAGCTATTGAGAAGTCACTTGAAAATTTTAAGATAAAGATTAAAATATTGTAATAAAAATTTTGAATTGAAAGATTACAAATATTTGAATTTGAAAATATTAAACTTTTTTAAAAAAGATTTTCAGTTAGCTTAAAATTAGCAACACATAATTGAAGAGTTCTATATGAACTATTACTATTTCATAAACTTATCCTTTTCAGATATTACAAAATATATCTAAATATATTAATTTAATATTAAATAAAAAATGTAATAACAATAATAAAAATAAAAAATAGAAATAGTAGTAGTAATAACAACAACAACAATAATAATAATGATAATCCGTACGATTTTTTTTTTTGTTATGAACATCAAATTGTGTGAGGTAGTGGAAAGTGACAAAAATATTTTTAACTTTATATATTAATAAAATGGTGGAGATTAATTTTAATTTTATTACCTTTTGTAGAAAATGATTTTTTAATAAACAAACAAAGAAAGAAAAAATGATAAACATGAAAAAAAACGCGGGGAAAAGAAAATGGCAAAGATAAAGAAGAGTAACAAATTCGTCCTCTTTTATTTCTTTATTTGTTAACTATTAAAATATTTGAATTGATCTCATTGGTTCCAAATATTTCTCTCAATTCAAATATATAAATTATAAAAAAAATATGAATTCTATTTAAAAAATCAAGAATAAGGAAAAGTAATAAACTTATCTTTTCTTAACAAATTGATATGATATTTAAATTTAAATTTGAATGAAATTTGAGTTGGAATGGAGTTCTAGCTTCTTAACATCTCTTGTATATTCTCCTACAATAATATATAATGTTAAACTTTTTTTTTTTTTTTTGTTATTGATCATTAGTTTTATTAGTGAATTTATTTACTGCATTCTTCGTATTCTCATCTTTTAGAAACTTTTTTTGTTTTAATATATTTGTTTTTTATGCAGATAAGTGATGATTGTATTACAGACTATTTTTCTTTTTGCAACTATATACAAGCTTGAATTCAAGTAAGTAATATTTTTCATTCTAATTTTGTTTGTTTGATTTTGATAAAAATAAATACATTTGATTACGTGAGCGAAAAATAAAATCACCTTTTATCGAGAATTTTAGTCAAGTATTTAGCTTTTTAAATGCTAATTTTTGATACCATTTTTATATTATTATTTTATTAAAATAAGTGCTCATATTATCTTAGGTGCTTTTTTGTGATGATTTATTTATTTAATTTCATATTGCGAGAAATTTTGGATAAAAACAAAAAGATCGACTAACATGAAATTTCCTATAGTGCATTTTACTAGTACGTTGCATATATTATCTCCAAATAGATTCACGTATCAATTTGGTATTTTTATGAATTATGTGGCCAAATTTTAAAATTTGAGTTAAAGACAAAAAATTAAAATTAAATAAATACTTGGAATTTTAAACTAAAAATGGTTACGTTTTTTTGGTAATTACACAATTTTATTTACCAAAGTGAGAATCTATGTACAAATTCTCACATTATCCATTTGAACTGGAAAATAAAAATGTTAAAAACTTAGAAATCACTAACTACGCCCACTAACTATAATAATAATAATAATAATAATAATAATAATAATAATAATAATAATAATAATAATAATAATAATAATAATAATGTAATAAAAATAATAATATTTTTATTTAAAATATATGGGAATATGTCATAATAATAAATGTTAAATCACCTTTTAATATAAGAGTTTAGAATATAATTAAACACGATATACACATGTTACACAATAAATTCTTTTTTCATAGAATGAATTCATGATTTTACTTTTTCCATTAATATTCATATTTAAGAAAATTTCGTGCACTATGAAATTCTTAAGACAAAGTTAATAGTTTTTTGAATTTGAATAGATTTTTTTTTTGAAATAGAATATAAGATAAAATTATATTTACATAGAGGTGTAAGTGTTTATTTAAATTTAAATGATAATCACTTCTAACATATTAAATTATATCGGAGTCTTCTTCTAATCTATATTTCATTTATTCTGTTATGCATAATAAATCTTATTTATTCTAATTTCTATATTTTGAAATAAGAGAAAAGAAAACCTATGCATGTTATACAAGAAAAAAGATTAACTCAAAGTTAAATTAGAGAAAAGTAATGTGTGTGGGGTGTGGGGTGGGGTGGGGGGTTATTTTGATTTTGAGAATATAATGAAGTAATTAGATGATATATATATATATATATATATATTATTTTTAAATTTTAAATTGAAAAGATGTTAATAATATAAATTTTTTTTCATAGAATGAAATTCATGATTTTACCTTTTTCCTTTAATATTTATATTCAAAAAAATTTGTACATAATGAAATTCTTTTCAATTTTTAGGACAAAGTTAATAAATTTATTGAATTTGAATAAAAAAAATAAAATTTTAAAATATAATATGAAATAAAATTATATTTGGATAGAGGTGAAAGTGTTTAATTTAAATTTTAAATCATAATCACTTCTAACATATTAGATTATATTGGAGTCTTCTTCTAATTTATGTTTTATTTTTCTGTTACGCATAACAAAACCTTAGCTATTCTATTTTTTATATTTTGAAATAAAAGAGAAGAAAATTTATGCGTGTAAAAACAAAAAAAAATTAAACTCAAAATCAAATTAAAGAAAAGTAATTAAAATACAATGTACAGATAAGGGTGTGTGTGTTTGGGGGGGGGGGGTGATTTTATACTAATTTTGAGAACATAATGAAGTAATTAGATGATACACATATTACTATTCATAAATTTTAAATTGAAAAGATGTGAACAACAGAATAAAAATTTAAAAATAAAAAAATTAATATTAATAATCTAATAACTTTAAATTGTGAACAATATAATAAGGAAAATATGAAATATAATATTTTTTTGACAATTATATGATTATCTTTATTTATATAGATTTGGCAGGAGTAGGGGCAGGAGAGGAGGCCATTTCGTTGAGAAACGATATGATAGTTGGACTTTTTTTTTAAAAGAAAATAATATGATTTAACAAGTTTAAAATAAGACATCTCAATTTAACATTAAAAATAATATTTTAATATCATCCGCGCATCGCTGGTACATATACTAGTAGACTTATTATAACAATTCGTCTTGTAAGTGAATTTGTATGTGGAGCGATAGGGTCCTAATCAATATTTACTTTCTAATTAGATGCTAACATATATTTACGTCCTGCTTATTTAGAAGAATATTATTCCTGGCCGGAAAGCCTCCAAGACAAAGAGGAATGATGAACTATTCTTTCGAGATTCTTATTGATCAATATATTTTTGCGTCCTGCTTATTTATTGCATGACGAAAACTATTCTCGCAGTGACAACTGTTTTATTTGAAACAAACAATTTTTTTTTCCAAATTTTGAGCTATATATTACTCCTCAGTCCTCATGTTAATCTCTAACTTTGAAATAAAAGGCAGGAAAATAAATTAAAGAGTTTAAGTTCTATACAATAGCTATGTAAAAAGTATTTACATAATTAAATTATTTTAAAAGTATATAAGTAACTTTATTTAATAATATTGATTAGTAATTTAAAATAAACAATAAATAACCTATCAAAACAAGTTAAATTATGCAGCTTCTATTAAAAGATCATTAAATCTATCAATGTATAAAACTAAAGTTCAACTTGAGTAGATAAAAGAAGCATGCGGACCAACCCGGGACATGTGTTGGTAGAAAATATAAAGTATTCTCTGAAATTAGTTGAAGTACGCCAACCCATTACACAACACATGGCGTTTGATGCATCAATAATTTCATTGTCTTCTTACGTTATGGATCATCATATAAGAATAGTACTGTACTAGATTTCAATGGGGAGGAAGGCGACAACAACGAAGAGTATTTCGAATCTCGATCAAACAACATAGTGAAGAATTTGGAAAATTTTCAAATCTTCTCTTTTTTTTAGAAGGTCGAGTCATGATTATATTGCCACTGCCAAAAGGTACATTTGAAGAAGGAGGACTATATCTTGCCTTCTTGAGAACAAATAGATACTTGTAAATCAGCTTAGACTATGAGCAAAAAATTAATGCATACAAGTGGCAATAGAGTTGTTACTTTAAGGTGGATCATAGATGATAGCACCATACTTTTTCCTCCCGACTCAGAAAGATGGAAGTATTAACTTATCTTAGCTTCTGTTTATTTTGACAAGTCATAGGATATTATTTTATTTATCTCATGTTACTATTTTAATATAGTTTGAATAAGTCTCCTTATGCTGGAGCAAATCTAGGAGTAGTTGCCTACAGTTTAGTTTAAGTTAGTTGTAGTTCATGTATTTAATGACGGTAAAAATCGTTTACACCCCCGAACTTTGCTTTAAAAATCAAACACCCCCCTCAACTTTGAACAATAATCATTCTCCCCCCTTTATCCTAATTTATTTTTTTAAATACCTATTTTGCCCTTGTATTATCAAGCTTTATATCTTTTTTAAAAAAACTTTTTGTAATCACAATTTTTATTTTTTAAAATCTATATAACATATGTTGTATATATATATATATATATTATTTCTTAGATTAAAAAAAGAAAATTGAAAAACACTAATTGAGTATGTAAGTTAATGACATTTCATAATAAAATAAATGAGCAAAATAAAAAAAAAATCAAAACTCTAATATTTAATTATACAAGTAAAAATAACAGGTAATTATAAAATTAAATGATTGTTGTTTATAAATTTTAAATTATAATTTAGAAAATATTTTATTATTGACAACCAAAACTCATTTATCTATATAGACATTAGAGAATAACAGAGAGAGAATTAAAAAAACATGCATCTATATACATAATTACATATGCCCGTTTGGTCATAAGAATTTTTCACTATTTTTCAAAAAATTATTTCACTTTAAATTATTCAAAAAAAAATATTGTTTGGCCATAAAAATTTCAAATACAACTTGAAGTTGTATTTGAAAAAGTGAAAACACCTAAATACTTGTTTTTACTTTTTTCTATTTCACTTTTTCACTTTTTAGTTGTATTTAACACTTTGAATTCTAAAAAGTCTTTCAAAAAAGGTATGGCCAAACATAACTCCAACTATAATTTTTTAAAATAAAGTATTATTTTTTATTTCATGACCAAATGCCCACTTAATGCATATAATATAAAAATATCAATCATAAAAAATAGCATTAGATTTGTGATTAGTTTGTAAAAGGATTATTTTATTAATAATGTTAATGAATTTAACTAAAAATAGTAAATACCTAGGTTAAGAATATATATATATAATATAAAAAGATATTACATAAATAAAAAATTAAAAATATTAAGGGTAAAATAGACATTGTATAGGATAAAGGGGGAGAACGATTATTGTTCAAAGTTGAGAGGGGTGTTTGATTTTTAAAGCAAAGTTAGGGGGTGTAAACGATTTTCACCCATTTAATGACAGATTCAATAAGATTGTCCTTTGACCTCCTTCTCATTTGGATCTTTTAAGCTTCACCGAGTTAGCTCCATGTCATTCTTCTTAACCTTTCTCATCTATGATTCTAGTTATTGATGCTACTGTTGCAAGAAAATCTGCAGTTTCTGCCATCACTCATGTGATACAATTTAATCATGTTGCTCAGTTACCTATTAAACTACAAGGTAACCTCGATTTCTCAACATAAAAAGCACAACTTGTGATACTACTAAATGGGCATCAACTCATGGGATATCTTGATGAAATCACAACTGCTCCATCACCTACTATTACCCAAAATGATCTTACTGTACCAAATCTCGATTATCAGATCTGGTTCCCTCAGGATCAATTGATCCAACAAACAATGATGGCATCAGTCGATCTTACAATTGCTCCAACTGTTGCAGTATCACCATCTGCTAACAAAACATGAGAACTCCTTCACACTGCTTATGCCAACAAAAGCCATACTCGTATCTTTAGCTTGCGAGATCAATTGCAAAATACCAAGAAAGCTTTAAAAACTATTGCAGAATACTTACAGGACGTTTGTTTTCTCTCCAATGCTCTCAAAGTTCACTACTAAAAAAAAGAAAAATCCACCACAGAAAACCCACCACAAATTCGTGGTCGGTAATTACCGACCGAAAGTGGTGGGTTTTTGAGGTTTTTTTTAAACTACAAAATCGACCAAATGTGGTTGGTTTTCTTAAAAGAAAATAGCGGGAAAATGATTTTTCGACCTTAAATGGTCAAAATATTTCCCAGCAAAAAATTTATTGAAAAAACCGACCTCATTTGGTCGGTTTTTTGAAAAAATAAATAAAAAAATATAATATATATTATTTTAAAATTCATAATATAAATATAAATATAATTTTATTATATAATATGTAATAAATATTATTATTATTAACAAAATCGTCCACTTGTGGACGATTTTTATAATATATAATTTTATTATTAAAAATACCATCCACCTTTGGACGATTTTGTCCTCATTAAAAAATAAATTTTTTTTATTAGAAAAAACCGACCACTTTTGATCGGTTTGTTCTTATTTATTTTGATAAAACCCACCACTTTAGGTCGGTTTTGTTAAAAAAATATATATCTAAAATTATTTTTTTATATATATTATTATTTATTAACATAACAATAATATTAAATACGTTATATTACGTACATATATAATTTTTGAGTAATTTAATTAATCAAGTCCTATATATTAATGGTTCGTCGTCTTGAATATATGTCTCGTCTAGTAATGTACGTATTCAAAAGCTAATTAACCGATCGATAATGATACAAGTAGTATGGAATACGTTGTATTACGTACATATATATGAGGTAATATACGATCGTTGAGAAATGTAATTAACCAAGTCCTATATATATTAATGGTCCATCGTCTTGAATATATTTATATATATATATATATATATATATCTCGTTTAGCTAGATGTATGTACGTATATAGTACGTATTGATCAAAATTATACCGATCGATAATTCATATCCAAGTAGTATGAAATACGTACGTTGTATTACGTACATATGAGTTAATATACGATCATTGAGAAATGTAATTAACCAAGTCCCATATATATATATATATATATATATATATATATATATATATATATATATATATATTATAATATAATGGTCCATCGTATTGAATATACATATGTCTCGTCTAGTGATGTACGTATATATATAGTACGTATTCAAAAGCTAATTAACCGATCGATAATCCATATCCAAGTACGTAGTATGGAATACGTTGTATATTACGTACATATGATTTAATATACGATCATTGAGAAATATAATTAACCAAGTCCTATATATTATATATAATGGTCCATCATCTTGAATATATGTCTCATCTAGTGATGTACGTATATACATAGTACGTATTCAAAAGCTAATTAACCGATCGATATATAATCCATATCCAAGTAGTATGGAATACGTTGTATATTACGTACATATGAGTTAATATACGATCATTGAGAAATATAATTAACCAAGTTATTCTATATATTATAATGATCCGTCGTCTTGATATATGTCTCGTCTAGTAATGTACGTATATATATATAGTACGTATTCAAAAGCTATTGACTAATTGATAATCCATCCAAGTAGTGGAATACCATTATATTACGTACACCCGAGGTAATATACGATTGTTGAGTAATGTAAATAACCAAGTCCTATATATATAGTAATGATCTGTCGTCTTGAATATATGTTTTTGTGTAGCGATATTATACGTATATATATAGTACGTATTCAAAAGCTAATTAACCGATCGATAATCCATCCAAGTAGTATGAAATACGTTGTATTACGTACATATATGAGGTAATATATGATCGTTGAATAATATAATTAATCAAGTCCGATCCTATATATTAATGGTCCATCATCTTGAATATATATGTCTCGTCTTTAGTAATGTACATATATATATAGTACATATATTCAAAAGTTAATTAACTAATCGATAATTCATTCAAGTAGTGGAATACGTTGTATTATGTACATATGAGGTAATATACGATCGTTAAGTAATGTAATTAACCAAGTCCTATATATTACTGGTCCGTCATCTTGAATATATGTCTCATCTAGTGATGTACATATATAGTACATATTCAAAAGCTAATTAATTAGTCGATCGATAATTCATCCAAGTAGTATGGAATACATTGTATCGTAATATAATCGTTGAGTAATGTAATGAATCAATAATGTATCTGAGTTTATGAAATACGTTGATGATTAAAAAAATTTATTAATTATATTAATTTTTTTTAATAAAACCGACCTCAAGTGGTCGGTTTTATCGAAAAATACTTTATTAAAAAAATATTTTTTAGTAAAACCGACCACAGTTGGTCAGTTTTTTTTTAAATTTTTTTTAAAACTTTTTTTATTAAAACCGACCACAGTTGGTCGGTTTTTGCAACTTTTTTTAATTTCTTTTAATTAAAAACCCTCACATTCACTCACACCCTAACACTACTCTCTCTCTCTCCCCGATCGACTAGCGCCCACCACCTTCACACACCCTCACGCCGCCGTCTCCCTCCTCCGCCTCCCCTCTCCTCCGCCTTCCCCCTCCTCCGTCCCCTTCTCTCTCCCCGACAACGTGTAATGATCGGGTTCGTCGTTACGGGTAGTCCAATCGTGCCAAGTTTTAGACTTAGAAAACTCTGAATTTAGGAGTTTGAAATTCTGGGCTAGGCTAGCCTCGACCAGTTTTGGAGCGAGGTAGAGTCTAGAAAAATCCGGGTAAATATGGGTTTAGGTGTCTTGGATTGAGCTAGTTTTCCACGTAGCCAAGACATAAAGGAGTCCGGGGGACTTTTCAGAATCGCATTTGGGTAAGTAGAACTCCCAAAATCGCGTTTGACGTGAAGGGGTTGTTTCAGGACGTCGGGGAAAACAAGTGTGTTGTGAAATGGCCAAAACTGGCAAATTTACGAACTTTCTGCCCGTGACGAGCGCTGTCACGCGCGATACGGCCACCGCTATAGCTGTAAAAATTACCGCTATAGCGGCGGTCAAAGGGCGGTCAACCCACTTAAGACCGCTATAGCGGTAGCCTACCATTATAGCGGGACCGCTATAGGGGAGCGGAGACCGCTATAGAGGGCCGACGGGTTTTTAATGCAGAAACAACTCTCAAAATATTAAGTTTTCACAAGTTTGTTTTGGAGAAGGGCTGGGCGATTTCCAGGCGATTTCCTTCATTCTTCCATCAAAAATCTTCCCTAAGGTAAGGCTTTCGTTCCCCAAACTTGGTAATACGTTTCCTATGCAGTAGAATTTCTAGGAGGGAAATCGGGGAAAGGTTAGAATAACCTAGGGATGGTGGAATTCGGGGAAGGAAGGGGATTCCAAGCATGTGTATTCTTGGGCATTGATAAAAGTACATTAAAATGATCATAGGTTGTTTAATTTCCTATTTTTATCCGTAAAAATGATAGAACTAGGGGAATTAACAGTGGAAAAGCTCGGAAAAAGGGTGGGATGATCATGGATGGCTTGGGGTTTGGGAATTTGGTATAATCCGGGTAATGTGTAGGCCTTGTGTGTTAATTGTATGTATTATGTATTGTTTTTAGACCAAGAACGAGAGAGGAATCCAGAACACGGAAAAACTCGGGTCGAATAGAGCTTGGAACATTTCGAGGTAGGTGATGGCTTATGATTTTCTATGAATGTGTATAATGATGTCCTCATGTCTAAGTGATTGTATGCCTTACATTGCTTAGGAAAATTGTGTGGAATGTCTAGGTTCCTGTTTACAGTCTGTGATTGAACGGTTTACTTGTTGGTTTTACAAGTTGTGTGTGTTTATATATTGCCTGTGGTTGTTGACATTCATTTGGCTCGGGTACCACGCCTGGTACGGGTATATCATTCGGTTGGCACGAGTACCACGCCTTGTACGGGTATATCATTCAGTTGGCACGGGACCACGCCTGGTACAGATTTACTTTATTGCATCTTGCATTGTTTCATTGACTATTGTATTGCATTGGTTGATATTGGTTTCGTGAGTGGACCGGGTTGTTTACTGGATGTAATACTTGTTATTGGTTCCGTGAGTGGATCAGGTTGTTTTACTGGATGTAATACTTGGTAATGGTTCCGTGAATGGACCGGGTTGTCTAGTTAAAGGTGCTAGTGTTGATGGTCCTTGAGTGGCCGGAAACTATTGTATAACTGATGTGTTGGTCTTGGTTTAGGCCGGGTTGAACAATTACCTTGGTGTTGTCTATAGGGGATTCCAGGGTGGGTCCGGGCTAGATGGAAAGGATTGTTATGGTTACATGTTGGTGGATTAGAACTGTAAGAGATGGATTCATGAGGTAACAAGATAGGTAGAGACCTGTAGGCTAGATGTGCCTGTGATTATTATTGCATGTTTTCCATACTCCTTACTTGATATTGTTGTACTTATTATATACTGTTTACTTGAAAACTGGCTGATGATCCTACCAGTACACAGTGGTGGTGTACTGATACTGTACTTGTCTTTCTTTTGGTGAGTACATGAAATCTACCAGCGACTGAGATGTGACCTCGCATCTAGCACCGGCGATTTCTGACTTTCAAAGGTGAGCTGCTTGATTCGAGCTACCTTGGGTTATCTTTAGAGTTTCAGTCCAATTATTTCGGACTTAAAACTATTTCAGTTATCTTTTGGGGTTGCATCCCCGTACTCTAGATTTGGTATTGATATTTGGTACAATGACTTTCAGTTCCTAGGTGGGATTCTCCGCAGGATTATATTAATGATTAGTTTTGGCTTATTTTGATTGTTAGTTTACTTTCTGTTATTGGTTTTAGGCTGTTAGTTAGGCAAGGAGTGGGACTCTATTGGTTCGCTCATCCGAGGGTTGGGTGGGTGCCACTCACAACGGGTTGGGCCGTGACACGACGGTTGTTGCTGCTGTTGCTGAAGATTGCTGCTGCCTGCATCTGCCGCCTGCCGCCGTCGCTGTTGCTGCTCCGGTGGGAGGTCCATCAAAGTAAGTCATTTTAATTTACTTGTTAATTAATTATAGTTATTAAATTAGGGTTTAGCATTGTTAATTTTAGTTACTAAATTAGGATTTATCATTTAACTAGGACTTATCATTGTTAATTTTAGTTACTAAATTAGAATTTATCATTTAATTAGGATTTATTATTGTTAACTAGTTTGTTGGATATGGTGGATGTGAACTAGTGAATTTGAATAGTGAAGTAGTGAATTGAAAATGTGAACTAGTGACTTAGAATAGTGAAGTAGTTACTTAAAATAGTGAAGTATAATGACTTGAAATTATGAACTAGTTACTTAAAATAGTGAAGTATAGTGAGTTCAAATCATGAAGTAGTGACTTGTAATGAATTGGAATAGGGAACTTAGTCTTTAATTTAGTTTGTTTAATTTTTAGAATGATAATGTGTTTGTTTAGCATAAGTGTCAACACTAGTTGATCCTATTGATGATAAAATTGATTTTCTTGCAAGATCAATTTGTGTCCACCTAGTGTTGACACTTAGTCTTTAATTTGATTAGAATGTGGTTGATTAGCATAAGTGTCAACACTAGTTGATCCTATTGATGACAAAATTGATTTTCTTGCAAGATCAATTTGTGTCCACCTAGTGTTGACACTTAGTACTAATTAGCATCCTTGGATTGAGTTTTATTAGCTTGGCACCCAGACCTTGTCCACTTTATTTTTGTCCGCCTTATTTCACTCGTATGGTTGTAGTATTCATTTTAGTTGGTAGTATTACCCTTGTGGCCCCGTGTGGCCTTGATTATGCCTCTGGATCATAGATGGTGGGTTATTTAGAAATGTCTGTGAGTCTCGGACATCGATATCTCGATTATAGAGCTGGTTATGTATGCTGTAGAGCGATTGGAGCCTGTGCAGGGCCGATAGATTTATTTGTGAGCCGTTGGGCTGCTGATTGTGTTTGGCACATCATTATCATGCATATAAACTGAAATTATGAACTAGTGATTTAAAATTGTAAAATTTAGTAAGTTGAAATTGTGAACTAGTGACTTAAAGTTGTGAAGTTTAGTAAGTTGAAATTTTGAACTAGTGACTTAAAATTGTGAAGTATAGTAAGTTGAAATTGTGAACTAGTGACTTAAAATAGTTAAGTGTATTAAGTTAAAATTTTGAACTAGTGACTTAAAATAAGTAAAGTGTAGTTAGTTGTTAGTTAAAATTTTGAACTAGTGACTTAAAATTGTGAAGTTTAGTAAGTTGAAATTTTGAACTAGTGACTTAAATTTGTGAAGTTTAGTAAGTTGAAATTGTGAACTAGTGAGTAAAAATTGTGAAGTTTAGTAAGTTAAAATTTTGAACTAGTGACTTAAATTTGTGAAGTGTAATAAGTTGAAATTTTGAACTAGTGACTTAAAATAGTAAAGTGTATTAAGTTAAAATTTTGAATTAGTGACTTAAAATAAGTAAAGTGTAGTTAGTTGTTAGTTGAAATTTTGAACTAGTGACTTAAAATTGTGAAGTTTAGTAAGTTGAAATTGTGAACTAGTGACTTATAATTGTGAAGTTTAGTAAATTGAAATTTTGAACTAGTGACTTAAAATTGTGAAGTGTAGTAAGTTGAAATTGTGAACTAGTGACTTAAAATAAGTGAAGTGTAGTTTGTATTAAGTTAAAATTTTGAACTAGTGACTTAAAATAAGTAAAGTGTAGTTAGTTGTTAGTTGAAATTTTGAACTAGTGACTTAAAATTGTGAAGTTTAGTAAGTTGAAATTATGAACTAGTAACTTAAAATTGTGAAGTTTAGTTAAGTTGAAATTGTGAACTAGTGACTTAAAATTGTGAAGTGTAGTAAGTTAAAATTTTGAACTAGTGACTTAAAATAGTGAAGTTTAGTTAGTTGAAATTTTGAACTAGTGACTTAAAATAGTGAAGTGTATTAAGTTAGAATTTTGAATTAGTGACTTAAAATAAGTAAAGTGTAGTTAGTTGTTAGTTAAAATTTTGAACTAGTGACTTAAAATTGTGAAGTTTAGTAAGTTGAAATTGTGAACTAGTGATTTAAAATTGTGAAGTGTAGTAAGTTGAAATTGTGAACTAGTGACTTAAAATTGTGAAGTTTAGTACGTTGAAATTGTGAACTAGTGACTTAAAATTGTGAAGTTTAGTAAGTTGAAATTTTGAACTAGTGACTTAAAATAGTGAAGTGTATTAAGTTAAAATTTTGAACTAGTGACTTAAAATAAGTAAAGTGTAGTTAGTTGTTAGTTGAAATTTTGAACTAGTGACTTAAAATTGTGAAGTTTAGTAAGTTAAAATTTTAAACTAGTGACTTAAAATTGTGAAGTTTAGTAAGTTGAAATTGTAAACTAGTGACTTAAAATTGTGAAGTTTAGTAAGTTGAAATTTTGAACTAGTGACTTAAATTTGTGAAGTGTAGTAAGTTGAAATTGTGAACTAGTGACTTAAAATTGTGAATGATATACTTAAAATAGTGACGTATAGTGAATTGAAATTAATATTGCCCTTGCTTGTGTAGATGGAACCTGATCGTAGTTGGATGTATGAACGATGTAATCCTGGTAGAATGGGTGTGAGGAAGGAATTTGCGGATGGTGTGACTCAATTTATAAACCATGCAAAGACACTTCCTTGGTTTTTAAATATTGGAATGTTTCTGTGTCCTTGTGTTGATTGTGATTGTACGAGCTATGAAACATAATTGATTGTTATGAGTCATGTAACACCCCTAAAGATTCTAAGCTAAGACTCAAACCATTTGGGTTAAGTGTAATGGTCTTTTCTTAGTATGGTAGTGCTTTTGATGAGAACCATGTTCATAAGAAACTTCTATCGGCAAATTAAGTTGAAAGCACCCCAACCAAGAAAGTTTTCGTACAGGACTAAACTAGAGTCAACTTCAAATGATCATTGCTCCTAGAATATAAAGAGTTAGGTGGCCTATGACCTACCAAATTAAACGTCTTCTTGCTTCTTTCCAACGCCACTAACCGCACATTAATCCGAGCCTGGAGTAAAAGTTAAGATTAGTTTACCGAGAAGACGTCTGTCTGTCCAGAAGTCAATCAAATTGAGGGAGTTAAAATGGGAGAGAAAATGGTCCATTTTCAGGGAAAACAGTCCTTTCTTCCAACCATTTTCGGAGTCAGAAACTCCAATTTTTCAACAGTTAAAACGGTAGAGACAACGGTCCATTTTCTCAACCGTTCCCTGAACCAGATCCCCGAAAATTTCAACAGTTAAAACTAGTTCTTTTACCAGGTATGTGGGTATTTCAACAGTTAAAACTAGTTCTTTTACCAGGTATGTGGGTTTTTAGTAAGGGTTTAGTCCAGCCCCAATTCAAAAACCATCTTCTACCAGGTATGTGGGTGTTTAGTAAGGGTTTAGTCCACCCTCATGCCCAAAATTCTAGTTCTTCTTCAAATATTCATGGTTTAATAACTAGGGTTCCTACCCAATTAGGCAAATCTTTCTAGAAGTTGATTCTTATGATTTTCACATGATGTACATCTCGTTTTACATGGATTACAATAGTTTGACGGTTTGCATGAGTTTCACCATGATTTGATAAATCAAGAAATTTACCTGAAAATGTAGGACTTGTCTAAAGTGCTATTTTCCTGTAAAATTCAACCTAGACTATCAGTATGAGTTTTTAAAGTATAACTTAGCCAGTTCTTAGCTTACTACAACATTTCATAAAAACAAGAGGTTTTAGACTAATCTAGTCCAGACTCAGAAATTTAGAACTTCAGTTTAAAATGAGCTAATAGTATCCAGTTTAGGAGTAGATTTTAGTATCGAGTTGGGCCAGGATTCAGCGTACCCTCAAGGTCCCAGAACTACGTGCCAACGTAGGTTATTTATCCCTTCAGTTGGGCCTCAAAAATAGTGATCACATCAGCCATGCCTTTATACCCTGGCAAGGTATATTGGGTCCTCTCGATGGGGCGTATACATTGGATTCCACATTTAGCTCATGTGGTTTATGTCGGTTAATAGACTCTCCCACAATATTAGTTTTAGTAAAATGTATTAGGCCCTCAGTTATGTTTATTTCAAGCTTCTAGCATGTTTTCAGTTACTCCTGTATTTCAGCTCTTTTATGCATGATTATACCTTTGGGGCCTATGTACTACAGTTGATTCAGTTTACAGCTTTTCTTTAAGAAATTTAGCATATCTACATATACAGTTAGCTTTTCATATCCCTCATGCTCAGTACATTCAAAGTACTGACGCATACTCTATGTGCTGCAACCTATCATGATACAGGTTCAGGTTCAGGTTCTCAGATTTAGTCCCGCGAGTAGTCCCTACCGGTTCCAGCGCCGCGACAGCTAGTGGTGAGTCCTCATCATCCGAGGACATATTTCCATGCTTTCTAGATTAGTCAGTTGGTTCTGTTTCCAGTATTTAGAGTTAGCTGGGGGCTTGTCCAGATAACTCTAAATACTGGAAACAGAACCAACTGACTAATCTAGAAAGCATCAGTATTAGAGGCTACATCAGCTAACTCTAAATACTCTAAATACTGACAAGTGAACTACATCAGTATTAGAGGCTTTCAGATATAGAGTCAGACTTCCGCTTTTGTAGTTCACTTGATTTTCAGAGAGGCTGTTGTTTCAGACATCTTCAGAATTTTATTCCTTTCAGTTATGACTTATTCAGTATGCTTCCGTTTCTTTAGAATTATGTTCAGTATGCTTGTGATATGCCAGTATCAGGGTTAGCTTGGGGTCATTTATGATCCTAGGTCCCGTGTTATGTCTAGGGTCTAGCCTCGGGGCATGACAAGTCATCTTTATAGAGTTGGGTTTATTCCAGAGTATACAGTTTGGCTATTCATGGTGAAGTTGGTAATAGGTTTAATAACTTTGTTGTTGGTGAAAGTAGTTGGTATGCATAATCTAATAATGTTCAAGATTTTAGGATGTCAGAAATGGTTCAGGATACTTTTGGAATGCATTCCAATCTTGATTTTGGGGAAAATGTTGAAGAAGCTCCTAATGAAGAAGCAAATAATTTTTATGAAAAATTGTATGATGCTAGTCGTCCTTTCTATGAGGGGAGTTCACATTCTCAACTGTCTGTTGCAGTTAGATATTTAAGTATCAAATCTGATTGAAATGTTGCTGAAGGAGCAATGGACTCTATGGCAGACCTTGTTAGGGAATTAGTTGACCCCGATCTAGAGGTTCCTGCTTCTTACTATAAGGCAAAGAGATTGGTGTCTAAGTTAGGACTCTCCTCGATCAGAATTGATTTTTGTGAAAATGGTTGCATGTTATACTTTAAGGAGGATGTCAATCTAGAGTTTTGTAAATTCTGTGAACACCCTCGTTATAAGAGTGGTACTAGTGGAAATAAAATTGCTATTGCCATCGTAGATTCTTGCCAGATAATCATGAGTTTAGAAGAATGAAGTATGCATTTACAAAGAATAAAACAGAACAGGATGGTCCACCTCGAACATTAACTGATCATGATATTTGGGAGAGGGGTAAATATTTGCCAAAGGTTACCGAGGAAAAACTCTACAAATTTCATGGATATGGTGTTTCACATAATTGGACAAAGCAAAGCATATTCTGAGAGTTACCATATTGAAAGGATAATCTACTTAGGCATAATATCGATGTCATGCATATTGAAAAAAATTATTTTGATAACTTGTTCAACACTGTGATGGATGTGAATGACAAGACAAAGGATAATGTTAAGGCTAGACTTGATTTACCAATTCACTGTAGACGGCCAGAGCTACATTTGCAAAAGTCTGTCAATAATAATGTCTTTAAGCCCAAGGCCAGTTATACATTCACATTAGAACAAAAGCGGAAAATATGTGAGTGGGTAGAAAGTTTGATAAGTAAGTAGAAAATATTGTAAAATCTAGGCAAACATTGTGGGATAAGATTAGGGCTGGGAAAGAGACAGTCAACGTGGAATACCACTTATGAAACTTGTTTTTCTCTATTCTCACTAGAGAAGTAATTTTTCATTATTTCTTTAATGAACTTGTTTTCCTATAGAAAATGTGTCCCGAAATATTTTGACCAATCAAACATGATTTTTTTTATAACCTCCACATATTTCACACCCTAAATATAATACTAAGAATGTGCAAGTCATTACATCATTTGATATAAACTAAATAAAAGTTGAATTCGAGATAGAGACCATTTTTAGACACGTTTGTTTATTTAACATTGGATGAAAGCAATAAACCAGTTTTTAATTGTATTTTATTCAATTAACACCTGGTTTTTATCAATAGAATAACATTTTCATATTTAATTAATTTAATGTCAAACCCATGATGTATTAATAACCATTAAATTACAGCCATGCGAATCAATATTGAGATTATAATTACTTAGAGGTGTTAAATGGACAGATCGAACTGAATTTGAACGAATTAAAATGACCAGAGTTAATAAATGTGCAGATTATTGATCCTCAAAAGTTTCAAAATGTCAACTGTCACAGAACCTAGGAATTACAAAGAAGCAACCTCAGACTTCAAGTGGATAGAGGCAATGAAGTTTGAGATTGATGCTTTACATAAACAATTCACACATAGGATATTGTGTCCTTACTAGAAGGAAAAAGTCAACAGGAGAGAGAGAGGGGTTTAAAGCAAAACTACTGGCAAAAAAATATATTCAGAAAGAAGGAATTGACTATCAGAAAACTTTCAGTCCAGTTGTGAAGATGTAAACAGTTAAAATGGTTCTGACTATTGCAGCACAAAGACACTAACATATCCACAAAATGGATGTTTTTAATGCATTTCTTCAAGGAGATCTACGTAAAATTACCTCAAGAATTTAAGATTCAGGGGGAGAAGAATCCGGTATGAAGCAAGCACCTAGACAGTGAAATGCTAAACTGTCTGAAGCACTGTTAAGTTTTTAATTTTAGCAAAGTGAAAGTCATGAATTCATGATCATTCTCTGTACATTAAACAAACCTCAATTGGCCTGTGTTTAAAGGCCTGATATGTCCTATGGAGTTCAAACCCTTAGCCAATTCTTACAACAACCTACGAAGTCTCATATCGAAGCTGCATTGAGGATTGTAAGATATGTAAAAAAAGAAAGCCTGATGAAGGTGTGCTACTGTCTAGTAATCTGAAGATTACTGTCACTGTATTATGTGAAATCAAAATATATGATAGTTGGAACTTCGAATTCTGCCTTTTAGGTGAATTTGAAATTTGAAATCAAAATTTCAAGTTGAAGTTGAAGGTTTGTTCAAAATGTTATAAACAAATATAAATGTCAAATCAAAACTTTAAATTTAAAGTTTAAATTTCATGTCCAAATACCTCCTAAGTGTCTTGCCCTGGGCCGAGGTTAGACACACGGAAAAGTTCATCATAATATGAAATCTTGGGGGTTATAATGTGGAAACATAGCCGCATTGTGCAATTGGTATCAGGAAATGCGCAGTAATAGTGCTATCAAAGACAACAATTCCGGCCTACGTTCTCAATCTCAAGATTCAAGGCTATTCCTTTCACAACAATTTCAGCTATTTCCCCAACTTGAATTTTGTTCAATCCATAAACATGTGCAATCCCATCTCCAACTGAGACCACTCGAACGATCTCAGTCAATGGAGTACAACAGGTTCAACATCTACTACAAAAGAGAGAGTTCACTTCTACGTCTCTGCTAGGCGGTGTGTGAAATAACTGGAAGCGGATCTTGTCAAACTAGACTGTGATTAAAAATATTGAATTTTGTTATAACAAAAAGGGCTTACTTCTATGACTGATTTTATATATAAAAAATCAGTAAGCAATTTCATATTGTTTTGGATGGGGAAGCTCGTTAAAACAAAAACTTCAAATCCCATTGAACTCATTGATGTCACAAGGATATATTGCATAAGTATACACAAACTGCTATATACAAGATTGAAACAAGCTGACAACTCAAAGACATTTTTGGAGGATTCTACACGCGCACACAGACATTTTTGAAGATTCTGAGCAACATAGATTATATCAAATATCATTCATGAGAAGATGATAAGGAGTGGCAATCAAGTAAAGGTCACTCTTTCTTGCTGCAGTTATTGCAGCACACTCAGTCATGTCCACATCCTCAGGTCTTACACCATCAGGGAGTTTCCAATCAAAGTGATAGAACAATTTAGCTAGTGGAAGATGAAAATTGATCAAACCAAATGAAATCCCAGGATACATTCTCCTTCCAGCACCAAAAGGAATGCAGACCAAAGAGGCCTGAGTCAACCCCTTAGCATTCATCATACGTACAATTATAAAAGATTAGCGGAAACAGACCCATTATAGATAAATCCAACTGTATAAAAGGATCAACAATAGTTTCACTAATACCAGTCTACAAAACCTCTATCATCAAGAATAACATCTAAGCCGGGACATGGCCCCGATGATACCATAATACGGAAAATGTTCTCAAAGACTAATAAAAAGAAACATAGGCCTTCCGGAAGTATGGAGGACTCCACTTGCTATTCGAATCCCGAATTTCCTAGTGCTGCACGGAACCACGAGGATAGGTCTCGTAACCTGCATTATGATACGATGCAGCGTCCGAAGACGGTCAGTACGGCAAGTACTAGCATGCAACCCAGGGGAAGGGATATCATAAATTATAAAGCAAGTTATAAAACATAATTCGAAACCATAATCATCAAATATGAGGTAATTTTCCCAAATCAGTAAAACAGAACAATTTCACAATTTCATTACTTCTGGACTAGATGGTATTACCGATATTTATTTCACCATGGGCTTTGTGGGTCCGACCATGGCTCGATCGGCTGAGCCTCCATTAATCCAATTTTGCTGCAAGGATCGGAGCATCATATCATAATCACCTCAAAACTGCATACAGCTGAACAAATCAAGCGTACAGTAAGGAGCCCCGTTCGACTCAGAAGGAAGAGCCTCGTTCGACTCATACCCATGTCTGCAAAACACATTTTTTCAAGTGTGAAGCCCCGTTCGACTCACACCATCTCGGCTAACCATCTAATCCTCTTAAGCCCATATTTTAACATATCAAACGTTTCACAAAACATTCATTTGGGACTCTTAACATTCTTAAGGCATTTATAACTTTGGTATCGTCATACCAAGACTTGCAAGCCATACATATCATGCCATAAATATTTCATAAATTCATACATCATTAGTTTCGTCATTTAAAAGGATTTAAACGCATTTACCATATCCCTCAAAGGTTGAAGATTTCATATTTCATAAACAACACTTTCACAACCGAGGGATGGAGAAATCCTTTTCCTTTTTCATCAAAAGCCAAGATTTAAATAGTAAAATAATTTACAAAAGAATCATTCTGGGGTTCTTTTACGATTATTAAGGCATACATGAGTGGATACTATTATACAAAGACTTGCAACTCACACTTATTGTATTATGCCATTATCATTTATACATCAATCGACCCACATTTAATGATCTTTTATTTCCTTTAACAATCAACTCCCTCTAGGTTATAATTCAATCAATTTAAAGCAATCATTTCAAAACCAAGGGGTTTAAGAAGATATTCCTATTTGTGTCAAAACTCAATTTCTTATGTAGAGAAATAATTTCCATAGTAATCATATCTCAAGGCTTCAAATCTATCCCAAATTCACAAATCCATAATTTAAAGTCACACTTCAAACCATAACCTCAAAATAGTAATTGAATACGGATGATTTCATAAATAAATATTCAAAAGTTCAAGCCAATCTCTTTCTTTGAAAATCCTTCAACTATTTGTACATAATACTAGCATAGTTTTTGTAGTAAGAAGGAATAAATACAATCCTTACGAGTATAGTTGAAAGGAGATCGTTCAACATATCTTTTGACGAAGAACGCTTATGAAACTCTTGAGTTTTTCCTTAGAACTTAGAATCCTAGGCACCTTTGCTTTAACAACTTAGAAAGGAGAAGTAACGCTCATTCTTTTGATTTTAATCGTGCCTTAGGAGGTTTAGAATAAGTGGGGGATGAATCTTGAATGAGGAAAAGACCAAAACACCCTCAAATAGCTTAAAAGAGGCAATTCCCGCAACAATACCCTCGGGGTCCTATTTATAGGCAATTCCAATTAGAATCCAGATTGGATTGGGAAGGAAAACGCGTCAGAAAACGGTCGCTAAAATGGTCCATTTTGGCCACAAATGGACCATTTTTTAGGGCGTTTTAACTTTCAAATTTTTTGAGTTTCTGCCTCCGAAAATGGTCTGTAAAATGGACCGTTGTCTCAGAAAACGGTCTGTTTTCCTTTTCGTTTTAACTCCCAACATTCAACGGTCTTTTGGACAGACAGACATCTTCTTGGTAAACTGATCATAACTTTTTACTCCAGAATTGGATTAATGCGCGGTCGGTGGCATTGGAAAGAAGACTCGAAGACCTTTAATTTAGTGGGTTATTGGCCACCTAACTATTTATATTCTAGGGAAAATGATCGTTTGAAGATGACCCAAGTTAGAAAGTTATACGAAAACTTAGTCGGTAGAGGAGCTTTAAACTTAACTTGAGTTAGAGGTTTCTTAAGACCTTAATTCACGCCCAACACTCTTCCCACACATAGTGATTGACCATAACACCTAGTTACAAGGAAATATTGTTGGGTTCAAGTCTAATTACACGCGAAAACGATTGAAATCCTAGCTCGAAAGTTTGGGGTGTTACAAAATACCCCCATTGGGATCATCCATCCCCGAATGATGATCAAAGACACTTTTAGTATGACATAGGCATGCGAAAGAGACGGTAAAGAATAACATACAAAGGAATTAGAAATAAGTTATGCATAAGTACCTTAGTTAACTTTGTCCGGAGAAGTGAACAAAAAGGGATATCTAGACTTCATGTCCTCTTCCGATTCCCACGTAGCCTTTTCCACTTTCTGATTCCTCCATAACACTTTCACCGAAGCTATTTCCTTGGTCCTTAACTTTCAAACTTGCCGATCCAAAATTTCTATGGGGACTTCTTCATATGACAACGAATCTTTCACTCCAATGTCCTCTATAGGAACTACAAGCGAATGATCACCCACACACTTTTTAAGCATAGACACATGAAACATGGGATGAATAGATGCCAAACTCGTAGGTAACTCCAACTCGTAAGCGACATTCCCAATCCTCTTCAAAATCCTATATGGGCTAATATAACGAGGGCTGAGCTTACCCTTCCACCCGAACCTCATGAATCCCTTCATAGAAGAGACCTTCAAGAACACCCAATCGCCAACGTTGAATTCCAACTCCCTTCTTCTAACATTCGCATAAGACTTTTGGCGACTTTGGGCAGTCTTTAGCCTCTCTAATAGTCTAGCTTCGCCCACCTTATACCAACCAATAGAAGACCTACATCTCCTCCCATAAAGAGCCTCGAATGGAGCCATTTGGATGCTTGAGTGGTAACTATTATTGTAGGTGAATTCAATGAGAGGCAAGCAATCCACCCAACTGCCTTTAAAGTCGATGACGAATGCTCTCAATATATCTTTCAAGGTCTGGATGCATAAGCCATAACTCTCCCATGCTGCATAAGTACATGCCTAAGTCATGTCCAGGATGCATCACAATACACTACGAACCCCTCAATGCCCTCAGGTAAAGTCAATACAGGAGAAGAAGTTAAGAGGTCCTTCAATTTCTCAAAGCAACCTTCACAACCACCGGACCATACGAACTTAGCCTTTTTCTGAGTGAGCTTCGTCAACGGGGCAGCTATAAAGGAGAAATTCTCCACAATCTCCTATAGTATCCCATCAAACCCAAGAAACTCCTAATGTCAGTCGGAGTCGTGGGCCCAGGCCATTTTTTTACTGCCTCAATATTTTGAGGGTCCACATTTATTCTTTTGCTAGATGCAATGTGACTCAGGAAGGCTACCGAGTCTAGCAAAAATTCACACTTGGAAAAATTTGGCATATAATTTCCTCTCCTTAAGAGTCTGAAGTACAATACGGAGGTGGTTGGCATGTTCTTCCTCACTTCGAGAGTAAACCAGGATGTCATCAATAAATACAATAACAAACATATCCATGAATTCCTTAAACACCCTATTCATAAGATCTATGAATGTTGCAGGAGCGTTAGTTAAACCAAAGGACATGACTAAGAATTCAAAATGGCCATACCGGGTACGAAAAATAGTTTTGGGAATATCAGCTTCCCTAACCTTCAACTGATGGTAACCCGAATGAAGATCGATTTTTGAGAAACACTTAGCACCCTGAAGTTGGTCAAAGAGGTCATCAATCCTAGGAAGGGGGTACTTATTCTTCACAGTGACTTTATTCAGCTGACGATAATCAATACACATATAGAGGGACCCATATTTCTTTCGCACGAAGAGTACAGGAGCACCCCAAGGAGAAACACTAGGGCGAATGAAACCTTTATCAAGGAGGTCTTTTAACTACTCCTTCAACTCTTCCAACTCAGCGGGGGCCATCCTATACGGTGGAATGGAAATGGGCCTAGTGTCAGGTAGAAGGTCTATCCCAAAGTCGATTTCCCTATCAGGAGGGACTCCGGGAAGGTCTTCGGGAAATACTTAGGGAAATTCATTAACTATGGACACGGACTGGAGTGGAGGACTTTCAACACTAGAATCCCCGACCCAAACCAGATGGTAGAAGCGCCCTTTGGATATCATCTTTTGAGCCCTAATATAGGAGATAAACTTTCCCTTAGGCCCTACGGGACTACCCTCTCATTCGAGGACCTGTTCGTTAGGGAAACAGAATTTGACTCTCCTAGTCCCACAACCCATATTAGCATAGCAAGAGTGAAGCCAATCCATTCCTAGAATTGCATCAAACTCTATCATATCAAGCTCTACCAAATCTACCACCGTATTTTTAAGCAAAACAGTTACAACACAATTTATATAGACCCTCTTAGCAACAATGGAATCACCGACAGGGGTGGAGACTAAGAAGGGTTCAGGAATATTTTCAGGAGCAAAACCAAAATTTACCGCCACATAGAGGGTCACATAAGATAAAGTGGAGCCAGGATCAAGTAATACATAAATATCACGGAAGAAAATATGTAACATACCCGCGACAACATCTGACGAAGCCTCTGATTCCTAACGGGTGGACAACCCATATAAATGGTTATGACCTTCGCATGTACCCGAAGTAGCACCCTTAGCAAGAGGGGCTGCAGAAGTAGTAGCTTGGGCCTTAGTTACCCCAGAAGTTCCTTTAGCCAAGGGACACTCACGTTGAATGTGTCTGGGCTATTCGCACCCATAGCATGTATGACCACTGTGATAGTGAGATAGCGCAGACTGGACCATAGTGCCCTGTGACTGAGTGCTCGGCATTCTAGACCCATGATTATGCTGGGATCGTTGATCGCCCGTATGTTTAGAGGCTGGTGCACTTGCAGATGAGTGAGCATGACCCCAAGATCTCTTTCTGAACCGATGTTTGTCCCCCTTACTAGCATGTTGATGGTCTGTTTCCTGATCCGCAGGCCTTGCCCTCTTATTTTGGCATTCTTCCGCCTCTGCTTGCCTTTTCTCCTCTTCCTCAACCTGTTGTATATATACCACTAACTTGGGTAGATCCATAGCCTTATTCAACATAGCCGCTTTACATGCCAATACCAAATCACCGGAGATGCCATTAGAAAACTTCCTCATTCGAGCCCTCATGTCAGATACCAACTCCGGAGCATAACGAGACAGTTGGTTAAACTTCAAAGCATATTCCTTGACAGTCATATCATTCTGCCTCAGATTCACAAATTCTTCCACCTTAGCCTCTCTCAATTCCTGCGGGAAGTAGTGATCAAGGAATGCTTCAGAGAAATCTTCCCATATGGCAGGTTCGGCATTTTCACCCTTCATCTCCTCCCATTCATCATACCACTGATAGGCCATCCCTTTCAGCTGATAGGATTCCAATTCCACTGCCTCAGTATCACTAGTATGCATAACCCAAAATATCTTCTCCATTTCGTCCACAAAGTCCTAAGGGTCTTCTTCAGCATTGGACCCCATGAAGACTAGTAGATTCAACCGCATAAACTGACCCACTCTAGAAGCATCTGAAAACCCGGTGTTAGCACCACCACTTCCTGATCGGCGAGACAGAGAGGACACAAGGTGAGCAAGCATCTGCATAGTCTGCCTGAACTCAGCATTTGTAATATCACCCTGTGAGGGCTGGACCCGAGTAGTACCAATCCAGGGAGCTCGAGCAGGGGCATTAGTAGGAGGGGCTGGTGGGTTTCCCATAGGAGCAACAGAACCAGCAGTGTGGACTCCATATCGAGTCTGCATCACGAGAGTAGAGCAGACCTTTTCAGTAGCTGTCCCAGCGGGGATGGAGGTTCCGGCCATAGTTCCTGATCCGGTAGTCCTTTGTGGAGGCATGATCTGGAACGCAGGAAATTTAAGAGTTAGAAAGGATTTTTCCTAGATCCAGGCTCATCTAGCACGAAATAGAGTATAAAGAAAGGGAAACATTCCTAAATGCCTTGTAGCCTCCGCTTTATAAGTGTGGCGCGCTTCACACCCATAAAATGGACTCTACTCAACACGGCTTTGTAGATATCCTAGGAACATGAACCGTGCTCTTATACTAAGTTTGTAACGACCCGAGACTAGGCCCCGGACATAACGGGCAACGCAAACCAAAGAGGCCTGAGTTAACCCCTTATCATTCATCATACGCACAATTATAAAAGATTAGCGGAAACAGGACCATTATAGATAAATCCAACTGTATAAAAGGATCAACAATAGTTTCACTAATACCAGTCTACAAAACCTCTATCATCAAGAATAAAATCTAAAACGGGACATGGCCCCGACGACACCATATTACGGAAAGAGTTCTCAAAGACTAATAAAAAGAAACATAGGCCTTCCAGAAGTATGGATGGCTCACCACTTGCTATTCGAATCCCGAATGTCCTAGTGTTGCACGAAACCACGAGAATAGATCTCGGAACCTACATCATGATATGATGCAGCGTCTGAAGACGGTGAGTACGGCAAGTACTTGCATACAACCCAGAGGAAGAGATATCATAATTTATAAAGCAAGTCATAAAACATAATTCGAGACCATAATCATCAAATATGAGGAAATTTTCGAAAATCAGTAAAATAGAATAATTTCACAATTTCATTACTTCTGGACTAGATGATATTACCGACATTTATTTCACCATGAGCTATGTGGGTCTGACCATCGCTCGATCGGCTGAGCCTCCATTAGTCCAAGTTTGCCGAAAGGATTGGAGCATCATATCATAATCACCTCAAGACTGCATACAGCTGAACAAATCAAGCGTACAGTAGGGAGCCCCGTTCGACTCATACCCGTGTCGGCAAAACACGGTTTCAAGTATGAAGCCCCGTTTGACTCACACCATCTCAGCTAACCATCTAATCCTCTTAAGCCCATATTTCAACATTTCAAACGTTTCACAAAATATTCATTTGGGACTTTTAACATTCTTAAGGCATTTATAACTTTGGTATCGTCATACCAAGACTTACAAACCATACATATCATGCCATAAATATTTCATAAATTCGTACATCATTAGTTTCGTCATTTAAAAGGATTTAAATGCATTTACCATATCCCTCAAAGGTTGAAGATTTCATATTTCATAAACAACACTTTCACAACCGAGGGATGGAGAAATCCTTTTCCTTTTTCATCAAAAGCCAAGATTTAAATAGAAAAATAATTTACAAAAGAATCATTATGGGGTTCTTTTACGATTATTAAGGCATACATGAGTGGGTACTATTATACAAAGACTTGCAACTCACACTTATCGTATTATGCCATTATCATTTATACATCAATCGATCCGCATTTAATGATCTTTTATCTCCTTTAACAATCAACTCCCTCAAGGTTATAATTCAATCAATTTAAAGCAATCATTTCAAAACCAAGGGGTTTAAGAAGATCTTCCTATTTGTGTCAAAACTCAATTTCTTATATAGAGAAATAATTTCCATAGTAATCGTATCTCAAGGCTTCAAATCTATCCGAAATTCACAAATCCGTAATTTAAAGTCACACTTCAAACCATAACCTCAAAATAGTAATTGAATACGGATGATTTCATAAATAAACATTCAAAAGTTCAAGCCAATCTCTTTCTTTGAAAACCCGTCAACTATTTGTACATAATACTAGCATAGTTTTCGTAGTAAGAAGGAATAAATACAATCCTTTCTAGTATAGTTGAAAGGGGATCGTTCAACATACCTTTTGACGAAGAACACTTATGAAACTCTTGAGTTTTTCCTTAGAACTTAGAACCCTAGGCACCTTTGCTTCAACAACTTAGAGAGGAGAAGTAACGCTCATTCTTTTGATTTTAATTGTGCCTTAGGAGGTTTAGAATTAGTGGGGGATGAATTTTGAATGATAAAAAGACCAAAACACCCTCAAATAGCTTAAAAGAGGCAATTCCCCCAACAATACCCTAGAGGTCCTATTTATAGGCAATTCCAATTAAAATTTAGATTGGATTGGGAAGGAAAATGCGTCAGAAAATGGTCGCCAAAATGGTCCATTTTGGCCATAAACGGACCATTTTTTAAGGCGTTTAAACTTTCAAAATTTTGAGTTTCTGCCTCCGAAAACGGTCTGAAAAATGGTCCGTTTTCCTTTTCGTTTTCACTCCCAACATTCGATGGTCTTTTGTACAGACAGACGTCTTCTCGGTAAACTGATCATAATGTTTTACTCCGGAATCAAATTAATGCGCAATCAGTAGCGTTGGAAAGAAGACTCGAAGACCTTTAATTTGGTGGGTCTTAGGCCACCTAACTCTTTATATTCTAGGAGAAATAATCGTTTGAAGATGACCCAAGTTAGAAAGTTACACAAAAACTTAGTCAGTAGAGGAGCTTTTAACTTAACTTGAGTTAGAGGTTTCTTAAGACCTTAATTCACGCCCAACACTCTTCCCACACATAGTGATTGACCATAACACCTAGTTACAAGGAAATATTTTTGGGTTCAAGTCTAATTATACGCGAAAACGATTGAAATCCTAGCTCGAAAATTTGGGGTGTTACAATATCCCCCCATTGGGATCATTCGTCCCTCAATGATGATCAAGGACACTTTTAGTATGACATAGGCATGCGAAAGAGACGGTATGGAATAACATACAAAGGAATTGGAAATAAGTTATGCATAAGTACCTTAGTTAACTTCTTCCGGAGAAGTGAACAAAAAGGGATATCTAGACTTCATGTCCTCTTCCGATTCCCACGTAGCTTTTTCCACTTTCTGATTCCTCCATAATACTTTCACCGAAGCTACTTTCTTGGTCCTTAACTTTCGAACTTGCCGATCCAAAAATTTTATGGGGACTTCTTCATATGAAAACGAATATTTCACTCCAATATCCTCTATAGGAACTACAGGCGAATGATCATGAAACACGGGATGAACAGATGCCAAACTCGTAGGTAACTCCAACTCGTAAGCGACATTCCCAATCCTCTTCAAAATCTTATATGGGCCAATATAACGAGGGTTGAGCTTACCCTTCCACCCGAACCTCATGAATCTTTTCATAGAAGAGACCTTCAAGAAACCCAATCGCCAACGTTGAATTCCAACTCCCTTCTTCTAACATTCGCATAAGACTTTTGGCGACTTTGGGAGTCTTTAGCCTCTCTCGAATGGTCTTAACTTTTTCCATGGCTTGATACACGAGGTCTGGCCCCAACAGTCTAGCTTTGCCCACCTCATACTAACCAATAGGAGAACTACATCTCCTACCATAAAGAGCCTCGAATGGAGCCATTTGGATGCTTGAGTGGTAACTATTATTGTAGGTGAATTAAATGAGAGGCAAGCAATCTACCCAATTGTCTTTAAAGTCGATGACGCATGCTCTCAACATATCTTTCAAGGTCTGATGCATAAGCCACAACTCTCCCATGCTGCATAAGTACATGCCCAAGTCCTGTCCAGGATGCATCACAATACACTACGAACCCCTCAATGCCCTCAGGTAAAGTCAATACAGGAGCAGAAGTTAAGAGGTCCTTCAATTTCTCAAAGCTACCTTCACAACCACTAGACCATACGAACTTAGCCTTTTTCTGAGTGAGCTTTGTCAATGGGGCATCTAAAGAGGAAAAATTCTCCACAATCTCCTATAGTATCCCATCAAACCCAAGAAACTCCTAATGCCAGTCAGAGTCGTAGGCTCGAGCTATTTCTTTAACGCCTCAATCTTTTGAGGGTCCACTTTTATTCCTTCGCTAGACATAATGTGATTGAGGAAGGCTACCGAGTCTAGCAAAAATTCACACTTGGAAAAATTTGGCATACAATTTCCGCTCCTTAAGAGTCCAAAGTATAATATGGAGGTGGTTGGCATGTTCTTCCTCACTTCCGGAGGAAACCAGGATGTCATCAATAAATACAATAAAAAACATATCCAGGAATTCCTTAAACACCCTGTTCATAAGATCTATGAATGCTGCAGGAGCGTTAGTCAAACCAAAGGACATGACTAAGAATTCAAAATGGCCATACCGGGTACGAAAAACAATTTTGGGAATATCAGCTTCCCTAACCTTCAACTGATGGTAACCCGAACGAAGATCGATTTTGGAGAAACACTTAGCACCCTGAAGTTGGTCAAAGAGGTCATCAATCCTAGGAAGGAGGTACTTATTCTTCACGGTGACTTTATTCAGCTGACGATAATCAATACACATACGGAGGGACCCATCTTTCTTTTGCACGAAGAGTACAGGAGCACCCCAAGGAGAAACACTAGACGGATGAAACCTTTATCAAGGAGTTTTTTTAACTACTCCTTTAACTCTTCCAACTCAGCGGGGGCCATCTTATACGGTGGAATGGAAATGGGCCTAGTGTCAGGTAGAAGGTCTATCTCAAAGTTGATTTCCCTATCAGGAGGGACTCCGGGAAGGTCTTCGGTAAATTCATTAACTATGGACACGGACTGGAGTGGAGGACTTTCAACATTAGAATCCCTGACCCGAACCAGATGGTAGAATCATCCTTTGGATATCATCTTTCGAGACCTAATATAGGAGATAAACTTTCCCTTAGGCCCTACGGGACTACCCTCCCATTCGAGGACTGGTTCATTAGGGAAACAAAATTTGACTCTCCTAGTCCTACAATCCATATTAGCATAGCAGGAGTGAAGCCAATCCATTCCTAGAATTGCATCAAACTCTATCATATCAAGCTATACCAAATCTACCACCGTATTTTTAAGCAAAATAGTTACAACACAATTTCTATAGACCCTCTTAGCAACAACGGAATCACCGACAGGGGTGGAGACTAAGAAGGGTTCAGGAATATTTTCAGGAGCAAAATCAAAATTTACCGCCACATAGGGGGTCACATAAGATAAAGTGGAGCCAGGATCAAGTAACACATAAACATCACGAAAGAAAATCTGTAACATACCCGCGATAACATCTGGCGAAGCCTCTGATTCCTGACGGGTGGACAACCCATATAAATGGTTATGACCTTCGCATGTACCCGAAGTAGCACCCTTAGCAAGAGGGACTGCAGAAGTAGTAGCTTGGGCCTTAGTTACCCTAGAAGTACCTTTAGCCGAGGCACACTCATGCTGAATGTGTCCGGGCTGGCCGCACCCATAGCATGTATGACCACTGTGATAGTGAGATGGCGCGGACTGGACCATAGTGCCCTGTGACTGAGTGCTCGGCATTCTAGAGCTATGATTATGCTAGGATCGTTGATCGCCCGCAGGTTTAGGGGCTGGTGCACTTGCAGATGAGTGAGCATGACCCCAAGATCTCTTTCTGAACCGACGTCTGTCCCCCTTACTAGCATGCTGACGGTCTATCTCCTGATCCGCAGGCCTTGCCCTCTTATTTTGGCATTCTTCCGCCTCTGCTTGCCTTTTCTCCTCTTCCTCAACCTGTTATATATATACCACTAACTTGGGTAGATCCATATCCTAATTCAACATAGCCTCTTTACATGCCAATACCAAATCACCAGAGATGCCATTAGCAAACTTCCTCATTCGAGCCCTCATGTCAGATACCAACTCCGTAGCATAACGAGACATTTGGTTAAACTTTAAAGCATATTCCTTGACAGTCTTATCATTTTGCCTCAGATTCATAAATTCTTCCGTCTTAGCCTCTCTCAATTCCTGCGGGAAGTAGTGATCAAGGAATGCTTCAGAGAAATCTTCCCATATGGTAGGTTCGGCATTTTCTCCCCTCATCTCCTCCCATTCATCATACCACTGATAGGCCACCCCTTTCAGCTGATAGGATGCCAATTCCACTACCTCAGTATCCCTAGTATGCATAACCCGGAATATCTTCTCCATTTCGTCCACAAAGTACTGAGGGTCTTCTTCAGCATTGGACCCCATGAAGACTGGTGGATTCAGTCGCATAAACTGACCCACTCTAGAAGCATCTAAAAACCCGGTGTTAGTACCACCACTTCCTGACCGGCGAGACTGAGAGGACACAAGGTGAGCAAGCATCTGCATAGTCTGCCTGAACTCAGCATTTGTAATCTCACCCTGTGAGGGCTGGACTCGAGTAGTACCAGTCCTGGGAGCTCGAGCGGGGACTGTAGCAGGATCAGTAGCAGGGGCATTGGAGCTGGTGGGTTACCCATAGGAGCAACGGAACAAGAAGTGCGGACTCCGTATCGAGTCTGCATCACGAGAGTAAGGCGGACCTCCTCAGTAGCTGTCCCAGCAGGGATGGAGGTTCCGGCCGTAGTTCCTGATCCGGTAGTCCTTCGTGGAGGCATGATCTAGAACGCGGGAAATTTAAGAGTTAGAAAGGATTTTTCCTAGATCCAGGCTCATCTGGCACAAAATAGAGTATGAAGAAAGGGAAACATTCCTAAATGCCTTGTAGCCTCCGCTTTATAAGTGTGGCACGCTTCACACCCATAAAATGGACTCTACTCGACACGGCTTTGAAGACACCCTAGGATCATAAACCGTGCTCTGATACCAAGTTTGTAATGACCTGAGACTAGGCCCGAGACGTAATGGTCAACGCAGACCAAAGAGGCCTGAGTCAACCCCTTAGCATTCATCATACGCACAATTATAAAAGATTAGCAGAAACAGGACCATTATAGATAAATCCAACTGTATAAAAGGATCAACAATAGTTTCACTAATACCAGTCTACAAAACCTCTATCATCAAGAATAACATCTAAGCCGGGACATGGCCCCGATGATACCATAATATGGAAAAAGTTCTCAAAGACTAATAAAAAGAAACATAGGCCTTCCGGAAGTATGGAGGACTCCACTTGCTATTCGAATCCCGAATGTCCTAGTGCTGCACGGAACCACGAGGATAGGTCTCGGAACCTGCATTATGATACGATGCAGCGTCTGAAGACGGTCAGTACAGCAAGTACTAGCATGCAACCCAGGGGAAGGGATATCATAATTTATAAAGCAAGTTATAAAACATAATTCGAGACCATAATCATCAAATTTGAGGTAATTTTCCCAAATCAGTAAAATAGAACAATTTCACAATTTCATTACTTCTGGACTAGATGGTATTACCGATATTTATTTCACCATGGGCTTTATGGGTCCGACCATCGCTCGATCGGCTGAGCCTCCATTAATCCAAGTTTGCTGCAAGGATCGGAGCATCATATCATAATCACCTCAAGACTGCATACAGCTGAACAAATCAAGCGTACAGTAGGGAGCCCCATTTGACTCAGAGGGAAGAGCCCCGTTTGACTCAGAGGGAAGAGCCCAGTTTGACTCATACCCGTGTGGGCAAAACACGATTTTTCAAGTGTGAAGCCCCGTTCGACTCACACCATCTCAGCTAACCATCTAATCCTCTTAAGCCCATATTTTAACATTTCAAACATTTCACAAAACATTCATTTGGGACTCTTAACATTCTTAAGGCATTTATAATTTTGGTATCATCATACCAAGACTTGCAAGCCATACATATCATGCCATAAATATTTCATAAATTCGTACATCATTAGTTCCGTCATTTAAAAGAATTTAAACACATTTACCATATCCCTCAAAGGTTGAAGATTTCATATTTCATAAACAACACTTTCACAACCGAGGGATGGAGAAATCCTTTTCCTTTTTCATCAAAAGCCAAAATTTAAATAGTAAAATAATTTACAAAAGAATCATTCTGGGGTTCTTTTACGATTATTAAGGCATACATGAGTGGGTACTATTATACCAAGACTTGCAACTCACACTTATCGTATTATGCCATTATCATTTATACATCAATCGACCCGCATTTAATGATCTTTTATCTCCTTTAACAATCAACTCCATCAAGGTTATAATTCAATCAATTTAAAGCAATCATTTCAAAATCAGGGGGTTTAAGAAGATTTTCCTATTTGTGTCAAAACTCAATTTCTTATATAGAGAAACAATTTCCATAGTAACCGTATCTCAAGGCTTCAAATCTATCCCAAATTCACAAATCCGTAATTTAAAGTCACACTTCAAACCATAACCTCAAAATAGTAATTGAATACGGATGATTTCATAAATAAACATTCAAAAGTTCAAGCCAATCTCTTTCTTTGAAAACCCTTCAACTATTTGTACATAATACCAGCATAGTTTTCGTAGTAAGAAGGAATAAATACAATCCTTGCTAGTATAGTTGAAAGGGGATCGTTCAACATACCTTTTGACGAAGAACGCTTATGAAACTCTTGAGTTTTTCCTTAGAACTTTGAACCCTAGGCACCTTTGCTTCAACAACTTAGAGAGGAGAAGTAACGCTCATTCTTTTGATTTTAATCGTTCCTTAGGAGGTTTAGAATAAGTGGAGGATGAATCTTGGATGAGTAAAGGACCAAAACACCCTCAAATAGCTTAAAAAAGGCAATTCCCGCAACAATCCCCTAGGAGTCCTATTTATAGGCAATTCCAATTAAAATCCGAATTGGATTGGGAAGGAAAACGCGTCAGAAAACGGTCGCCAAAACGGTCCGTTTTGGCTACAAACGGACCATTTTCGAGGACGTTTTAACTTTCAAATTTTTTGAGTTTCTGCCTCTGAAAACAGTCTGAAAAATGGACCGTTGTCTCAGAAAACGATCCATTTTCTTTTCCTTTTTAACTCCCAACATTCTACGGTCTTCTGGACAGACATACGTCTTCTCGGTAAACTGATCATAACGTTTTACTCCGGACTCAGATTAATGCGCGGTCGGTGGCGTTGGAAAGAAGACTCGAAGACCTTTAATTTGGTAGGTCTTAGGCCACCTAACTCTTTATATTCTAGGATAAATGATCATTTGAAGATGACCCAAGTTAGAAAGTTATACGAAAACTTAGTCGGTAGAGGAGCTTTTAACTTAACTTGAGTTAGAGGTTTCTTAAGACCTTAATTCACGCCCAACACTCTTCCCACACATAGTGATTGACCATAACACCTAGTTACAAGGAAATATTTTTGGGTTCAAGTCTAATTACACACGAGAACGATTGAAATCCTAGCTCGAAAGTTTGGGGTGTTACATCCCCACTCTCCATTAATCTTAGTAGAACATCAACTAAATCTTCACCTCCAAATGCACCATTTCCCTTTTTACCACTTGCAAGATTCTTCTTGTGCTCATTGATAACATCTTCAACAATAGCATCAGCATTTTTGTGAACTTTCAAGATTTTACTCCTCAATCCACTTAGCACATGAAGGATCTTGATTGAAGGGAAAATGTCAGCCACACTAAATCCACCAGCCAACTCCACCAATTCCCTCACAATTTGAATGAACTTCCCTTGATCTTTCAACAATTCCCCAAATGCTGCTTTGCATGTAATTGAACTCTCATACCATGAAACCTGTTCCGTAACGTTTATCGGCTCGCCACGTGTCGATGATCGGATGAATTGCACGAGACGTGAAGCCTCATCGCGCCTAATGGAACTAAAGGACCGGACATTCTTGACCGTGAGGAGTTCCATGACGCACACTTTGCGCATCTGTCTCTAGTATTCTCCATAAGGACTAAACGCGATGTCCGTTCTCTTGTAACATATTATGTCGAGGGACAATAATTTAGGCCTCGATGCAAAAGCGAGGTCATGAGTTTTCAGTACCTCTCGCGCCATGTCAAGAGAAGAAACGACGATCGTAGAAATTTCACCTAGTTGAAGATGCATGAAAGGTCCATATTTTTTGCCCAAGTTTGTGAGTGCATGATGAGGAAGTCCACCTTCTAATGCCAAGTGATGGACATTTCCTAAAAGGGCAATTTCCATGGGCCTGGAAGAAGTTTTTTGGATAAGTTTCTTGATTTTTTCCATTCCACAAATAGTAGATAGAGGAATGATAGGAAAAGGAATAGGAAAATGAAATTGAATGGAAATTGAAACTACATTAGATAGCAAAAAAGGTGTCTCAATTCTCAAGTTCAAAGCTTTACTTGTATAGGCTTTCTTTTGGCCTAATATATAATCAGGGATAATGATCCGAGAGTAAGGAAGAATATGTTTTCCACGAAAAATATTTTCCTGAAAAAATATTTTTTGATAGTTAATAAGTAATAAACAAAAAATATTATCCCAAAAACATTATTTATATATAATATTGACAAACACCGTGTAGTAGGATTGTGGGTGGGAGGGTGGAGTGGGGCTGGGGTGGGGGTGGTGGTGCAAAGGAGGTAGTCAACGTGGAATATCGATAATTTATGAAACTTCTTTGCCGTATTTACATTAGAGAAGTCATATATATTTCCTATTTCTTATAAACTTATTTTTCTAGAAAAGCTATGTTTTGAGACATTTGAGCAATCAAACATAAAATAAAATTGGAAAATCTCCCCACAAAACGTACACACCCTAAAGATAATAGTACTAAACGTACACACCCTAAATGAAAGTTGAATTCGAGATAGAGACCTTTTTAGACACATATTTAATTTGTTTATCTAATGTTTGATGAAATTAATAAACTAAACCAGTTTTTAATTGTATTGTATTAAATTAACACCTGATTATTATCAATAGAAAAACGTTTTCGTATTTAATTAATTTAATGTCAAACCCATGATGTATTAATAAACCATTAAATTACAGCCGTCAATGATATAGAAAATCCTATACGAATCAATATTGAGATTATAATTATACGTGTTAAATGGATGGGTTGAGTTGAATTTGAACGGATCAAAATATGCTAAGTTAATAAATGATTGGGTGAATTATTGACCCGCTCAAAAGTTTCTTGGGCTGAAATGAGCTAAAATGCGGGTCATAATTCAATCCTCTCAATTCTTACTAAGTTTTAATTGTTTTATTTATTCTTTTATAAAATTTTGATACCTAATAAACCTATTTTTTTAATTATTGCTATATATAATATATCAGATAAAATTGTATCTTTTTTAAAAATGTTTTAACAAAAATTTTCATGGATCAATTTGAATTACATATATGTCCAATGTTTTATAGATTGAGTTGAGCTAATAAATAGACGTGTCAATAATCTGTCAAAACTTGAACGAATTGGGCGGCTTATCTTCTCACGAGTTAATTTTGCCACCGCTACAATTACTTCACCTTGTACTATACGCATTTCAGTGATATACACAAGATTTTGGAGCCATAGGTTCCTAGTTGATGCTTACTTTCTAATTAGATGCTAATGTATATTATACACATACCATATTTAAAAGGGAAAGAGAACAAATATACCTTTTAACTTTGCGATTTAGAGTAAATATATATCTCATTAAAAAAAGTGATACATATATATTTTCTTCATCTTACAAATAGTGCATATACATATAGTTTGATAAAAGTAGATAGTTTTTTTTAAAATCTTTTTTAAACATAAATATTGTAAGTCTTTTACAATCTTCAATATTATTTTAAGTGAAACTAAAATTGAAAATTTACTACTCCATTCGTTCCTTTTTAATTGTCATGTTTCATTTTTTGAGAGTCAACTTGGCTAATTTTTAAAACTAAATTAGATTAGATTAAGATTAATTCAATACTTTAAAATTAAAATTTAGATATTCAAAAACTATATGAAAAGTACTATAAGTTGCAATTTTCCTTTTTTCAATATGATTAAAAATTATATTTTAAAATGTTGATCAAAGTTTATACCGTTTGACTCTAAAAAAGAAAACTATGACAAGTAAAAAGGAACGAAGGGGTATATTTGGCCCTTTTCCCAATAAAAGAAACTATATAGCCGAAAAGTAAAACGGACAAAGTTAACCAATAAATGAAAATAAAAGGGTATATTTGGCCCTTTTCCCATAATTTCAAAAATATGATCATAATGATTAGTAAGATTGACAACAAACTATTAAGAAAAATTCAATTAATACTAATACTTATATATATATATAAAACATTGAATAATTTAGGGTTGAGTCGCCCCTTCCTAGGAGTATATGTGAACCTGATTCTTATTTGTGTAGGATTTGATACAACATTATAAATAAGTAAACCTAATTATGATTTGTGTAGGATTTGATACAACATTATAAATAAGTAAATCTAATTTTTATCTGTATAGGATTTGATACAACATTATAAATAAGTAAAACTAATTCTTACCTGTGTAGGATTTGATACAATATTATAAATAAGTAAATCTAATTCTTATATGTGTAGGATTTGATACAACATTATAAATAAGACATACAGTATGCGTACCTCCATTAAGTAAAAAGTGATCGATCATCAAAAAAGAAGGAGAGTTATAAGTTAAGCAAACAAAATCAAGAACAACAACAAGAAGAGGAGAGAATAACTATATAATGATGTTCTCTCGTGAAGAAGATTTGTTGCCCAAACAACTAAAATGGGTAGAAGGGGATGCAGAATTCTTGAGGAATCGAATGGCATTCTTGAGATTTGGGCGTGAGACATCGTATAAGGGAAACTATTATTATAGTAACAGGCAGAAATACATTTGTAGTTACAAGATGATGAGCAATAATGAAAGTGCAATTCATAAAATCAAGAAGTGGCTCAATTTCAAAAAGAAGAAGATCATGAATAGTACTTCAGTGAAAAATGACGACATGTGCATTAAGAGAAACTCAATTTCCGAGTTGTTAAACGACTATTGCCCTAGGAGAATTCAATTTCTGAGTTGTTAAACGACTCATCTCCAGGAGAAATTCAATTTCCAAGTCGTTAAACGACTCGTGCCCTAGGAGAAACTCACTTTCTAATTTGTTCTCTTGATGTTCAAGATTGAATATAAGGTGTGTGAGTATTTCATTTAGAAATATAGGAAGTGTATCTACAAATTAGTCATATTTCAAGGGTTTTATTGTAATTTAGTCAAACTTCAACACGTATTATATATGCTCTTGTTTAAGTTATTGAATTTTCTGCAGGACTTGGTGAAAAATCCAATTCGTTATTCTTTGTTCTATTAAACTTCAGAAAATGCAAAATTAACTTACAGATTGACAACTTTGAAATAAAATACCAAACAATTCAATGCAAAAACACAATTAGACAAGCACAAAGCATAAAAAAAAATAGTCTAAAGAGTAAGAGAAGGTTAACTGTTGATCACAATTCACAATAACTTGAGTATGTTAATTAGAGTATCATTTTTACTTGTATAATATCTCGTATTACTTTTAATTACGAAAATAGGTCTAGATCTTCAATATTGTAGGGATTGTTATTCTTTAGAAAAGAGTCTGGGACCTAGATGACACATTTTTTAATAAAAAATATTTTTTTTTAAAATCGTTCCGGCTTAAACGATTTCCTAAGCCGTTTCTATGTTTTGTTTAGAAATCGTTTTAGTGTAACCGATTTAAAAGTTGATTTTTTTTTTTAAAAAAAGGCTCTAACATGAAAAAGTTCCAAGTGAACTTTTTTTTAAATAGATTTAATTATATTTTTAATTATGTACAAATTTCTATTTCAAATATCATAATAGGATTAAAAAACACATACTAAGAGTCAAACGTACTATCCTTTTTTATGCTTATGAAAAATATTAAAGTTAACAACGTTAGAAATAATACTATATTTTAAAATTATTTAATACTCTTATAATATACAAACACAAAAAGACAAACCCGCCTCACTTTTAGTACTAAGTTTACACTGATGATCAAATGGATAAATGAAAGCAAAGAAAAAAATTTAAATATACAAATACTTTATGAGAATGATGATATCTTAAATAATGAAGCTAGTATATTTAAACTATGTATGATATGCAAATAAACAAAAAAATGACAGAAAAAAGGCTCACTTGGAACTCGTTCACGTTAGAACGTTCTTTTTAAAGAAAAAATTAAAACTTTCAAATTGTTTACACGAAAGCAATTTTTTTTTTTTTTTTAAAAAAAAAAACGGAAACGATTTAGGAAATCGTTTGTGTCAAAATAATTTTTTTTTTTTTAAAAAAAGAATCAAGAAACTCGTTCAAACGAAAACGATTTTGTTTAAAGAAAAATAGACCTTGAACAAAACATTTTAGTATAAACGTTTTGCCCTTTTTGATTTAACTATGGAATCAGTGCCCTTTTGATATTTTTAATTAAAAAATGCATGAATCATATTTTTAGGAAATACTCTCTCTGTCTTATATTAGTTGTCCACTTTCTCTTTTACATGCTTTTTAAGAAATCAAAAATAAAAGAGGATTTTACTAATTTACCCCTTAAGAATTTTTTTTTGAAACTTTACAAACTTATTTACACTTTAATTAATGGTAAGGATAAAAAAAAATGTACTTAATTCTCTCTTGATTTGGTAATTAATGGACATACAAGTAATTTGAGACAATATTTATATTAAGGTGGATAACTATTATGGTACGGAGGAAGTAGTAAAATTTTAGGGAAAAGTGTCAAATATACTTCTCTACTTTCATTTATTGACTAACTTTGCCCTTTGTTATACCATCCGGCTATATATACCTCTGTCCTTACTAAACTTAACAAAAATACCCCTAACTTTAACGAGTTTCCCCAAATCAGCCTCAATTGTCCAATTTCACTTAAAATTACCCATATTTAATTGGTTTTATCTTTTAACCCGACCCACTAAACTAAACTAAATAAGTAAATCTTATCTGTATAGGATTTGATACAACATTATAAATAAGTAAATCTAATTCTTATCTATATAGGATTTGATACAACATTATAAATAAGACATACTATATGCGTATCACTATTAAGTAAAAAGGGATCGATCATCATAAAAAGGAGTTTTATAAGCTAAGCAAACAAAATCAAGAACAAGAAGAAGAAGAAGAAGACAAGAGAATAACTATAATGATGTTCTCTCACGAAGAAGATTTGTTGTCCAAACAACTTAGATGGGTAGACGGGGATGCAGAATTCTTGAGGAATCGAATGACATTCTCGAGATTTGAGCGTGAGACGTCATATAAGGGAAACTATTATTATAGTAACAGGCAAAAATATATTCGTAGTTACAATTTGATGAGCAATAATGGAAGTGCAATTCAGAAAATCAAGAAGTGGCTCAATTTCAAAAAGAAGAAGATCATGAGTAGTATTTCAGTGAAAAACGGCGACTTGTGCACTATGAAGAAAAACTCAATTTCTGAGTTGTTAAATGACTGTTGTCCTAGGAGAAACTCAGTTTCCGAATCGTTAAACGACTATTACTGCCCTAAGAAGAACTCAGTTTCCGAGTTGTTAAACGACTCATGCCCTAGGAGAAATTCACTTTCCGAGTTGTTAAACGACTCAAGCCCTAGGAGAAACTCACTTTCCGATTTGTTTTCTCTTGATGTCCAGGATTAATATTGGATTTGATTTAGAAATATAGGGAGTGTATCTACAAATTAGTCATATTTCAAGGTTTTCATTGTAAGACTTGGTGAAAATTCCCCAAACGTTCGTTATTCTTTGTTCTATTAATCTTCAGAAAATGCAGATCGACAAACTTTGAAATAAAATACCAAATATTATTGAATTTTGGCGTTTGCTTTCAAGAATTATTGACTTACAATTCAATGCCAAAATAAAATAAAATTAGACAAGCTAGTACTATAGAGTAAGAGAATGTCAACTATTGATCATAATAAAACACTTCCATAAAGCAATATTAACAACTTGTTTAATTAGATGATTGTTACATATCAATTCATAATGTATCATATTGTATCGTACTGTATTGTTTTTATGAATATAATATTTCGATAGATTGTATCATTTCTAATGTACCAACAATCTAAAAAATAAATTTACAGTATTACAAGAAAAAGTAAGGTACGGGATGTAAGGTAAAGAATGAAATAAGATTATTAAATCACAAGAGCAAAAAGTAAGGTAATGCGATCACACCAAATCTGTATTTACATAAAATAGAATTTTCCATCATTATATAATAACAGAATTGAAAATATGATTAAGTAACAATCAAAACATTATATTTAAAGTAATACGATACAATACAATAAGTACCCAACCATCCAAACATTGTAATGTCGTTATTTGTGGTTCCCAAAATTGGAATCAAATCCAAACATCGTCAAAATTACGGGACAAAGACCAGAAAACAACAAAATGGAAAGAACATATGAGGCATATATGTAAAATATTTGACCCTTTCTCAAAAAAATTAAAAATATGTGCGTAATGATGGGTAAGATTGACAACAAACTATTTATATTTTATATATATATAACATTGAATAATTTAGGGTTGAGACTCTCCTTCCCAGGAATATATGTAAACCTAATTCTTATATATGTAGGATTTGATACAACATTATAAATAAGTAAGCCTAATTTTAATCTGTGTAGGATTTGATACATAAGTAAACCTAATTCTTATTTGTGTATGCATTATAAATAAGTAAACCTAATTCTTATCTGTGTAGAATTTGATACAATATTATAAATAAGTAAACCTAATTCTTATCTGTGTAGGATTTGATACAGCATTATAAATAAGACATACACTATGCGTACCACCATTAAGCAAAACGTGATTGATCATCATTAAAAGGAGAGTTATAAGCTAAGCAAACAAAATCAAGAACAAGAAGAAGACGAGAGAATAACTATATAATTATGATGTTCTCTCGTGAAGAAGATTTGTTGCCCAAACAACTTAGATGGGTAGACGGGGATGCGGAATTCTTGAGGAATCGGATGGCATTCTCGAGATTTGAGCGTGAGACGTCATATAAAGAAAACTATTATTATTGTAACAGACAAAAATATATTTGTAGTTACAATATGATGAACAATAATGGAAGTGCAATTCAAAAAATCAAGAAGTGGCTCAATTTCAAAAAGAAGAAGATCATGAGTAGTACTTCTGTGAAAAATGGCGACTCATGCACTAAGAGAAACTCAATTTCCGAGTTGTTAAACGATTGTTGCCCTAGGAGAAACTCAGTTTGCAAATTATTAAACGACTATAACTGCCCTAAGAGAAACTTAGTTTTCGAGTTGTTAAATGACTCGTGCCCTAGGAGAAACTCACTTTCTGATTTGTTTTCTCTTAATGTCCAGGATTAACATTGGATTTGATTTAGAAATATAGGGAGTGTATCTACAAATTAGTCATATTTCAAGGTTTTTATTGTAATTTAGTCAAATTTCAATGCGTGTTAATATATACTCTTGTTTAAGTTATTGGATTTTATGCGAGACTTGGTGAAAATTCCCCAAGTGATCGTTTTATTCTTTGTTCTATTAATCTTCATAGAAAATGCAGATTATATTGACAAAAACTTTGAAATAAAATACCAAACATTATTGAATTTTGGCGTTTGCTTTCAAGAATTATTGACTTATAATTCAATATAAAAAAAACACAATTAGACAAGCTAGTACTGTAGAGTAGGAGAGTGTCAACTATTGATCACAATAAAATACTTCCATAAAGCGTTATTAACAACTTGTTTAATTAGATGATTGTTACCTATCATTTCATAATGTATCATATTGTATCGTAGTGTATTGTTTTTATGGATACAATATTTGCATAGATTGTATCATTTCCTATGTACCAGCAATCTAAAAAATAAACTTACAATAGTACAAGAAAAAGTAAGGTACGAGATGTAGGGTAAAGAATAAAATAGGATTATTAAATAACAAAGGGCAAAAAGTAAGGTAACAACGCGATCACACCAAATCTGTCTTTCCATAAAATAGAATTTTCCATGATTATATAATAACGGCATTGACAATACGATTAAGTAATAATCGAAACATTGTCTTTAAAGTAATAGTACGATACAATACAATAGGTACCAAATCATTGGCAGTTCCCAGAATTGGAATCAAATCCACACAGTCAAATTTACAGGACAAAGACCAGAAAACAGCAAAATGGAAAGAACATATGAGGCATCTACCTAGATATGGCTCATGTATTGGCACTCTAGCTGCTATTACAGTGGGAAAAACAAAAATGTAGAGGAATAAAATGATTTACTACCATTTGGCTCTATACATGCTATATACTATATAATATATGTATATATATACTTCTAGTCGTATTACTTCCCTTTTCTTTCATCTTCATTTAAGATACGATTGTGAAAATTCATTGCTCTGCTAATATCTGGTTTCCTCTTGTGAGGGTCATGATTAGCAGTGTTGCCTCTCACTTCTTTCACCACCTGTAGCTATTTCGTCACCGTAGTAGAGTTTAACCACTAAGTTCGGGATGGATTGGTGTGTTTCCTCTTCGCCTAGGACACCAGAATATCGAACCATGAACGAAGAAAGACATGAGAGAAAAGCATATTGGCTAGTGATTGTGAGGTCCTAATTCTTGACTGGAGGGGACACCAAAGGCCTCTGCCCTTCCATCCCTTGGATAGATAGTGAGAAAACTTTGCACGCCTCCGTTATCTTTTGGGAGGCCTACGCCCCATAGAAACTGTCCACCTGAGACTGTCCCTTGGCCCGTAGGTCCTGACACAAGGTTAGAATTCTAACCCTTCCAGAGTGGTATCTCACTGATGGCTCGGGCCCTCCTCGGAAGGAGGCCTTCTTCGCCTTCCACCTAAGCTGCACAGGAAAGGCCCAAAGCCAATCCCGGGGAACAGTGAAGCTTCATAGGGTCTTTCTGTCCAGGTGCAGGTAGTCTGCTCTTCACATACATGTCTATTAGAGAGCGTTAGTGTATATGCATCAAATAAATATGACTTACCTCCGCGAGTTCTAACATGGTGAACTTTCCCGGATTTCCTAAGTTGAAAGGACCGATATACTCGCCCTCCATCAGAGCCACCAATCCATCAACCTTTCATCAACATAAAGTTAAATATCATTTTTTATGATTCAACGAAACCGATTACAATGCCGATGATGATGAAGAGGAGTCTTTGCTCTTTGAGCAAGTAACTGATCGATCTTGGAAGAAATCTGTTGCGTTTAAGGGACTTTGGTGAGTAAGGCCTCCTCCTCCTCCTCGTCTTCTTCTTCTTCTCCTTGTCTTCTTCTTCTTCTTTTTCTCCTCCTCCTCGTCGTCTTCTTCTTCTTAACGTAAAGTTCAGTTTCAAAACCCCCAAGTTATATCGTAAGAGGCATAACTTAATTCCTACAAAACTTATGTTGAGTGAGGTAAAAGTTCATTTTCAAAACCCATAAGTTACGCCATAAAAGATATAACTTAATTCCTACAAAACTTATGCCGAGCGAGACAAACTTCTCTAAACTTATGTCAAAAGAATTGGGTCATAGATAAGATACTTTGGTTCACAAATTTTAATAAAATGAGCAACATAGATAAAAAAATTAAAGACCATCTAAAAGAGGAGGCAATCTGTTCAAAGACTTGATTTTGTTACATTGATGACTTGTTAAAACAATTTTTCATTTGATTGGTTTAATTTTCTATTCTATAAATAAATAAAATGATTATTTATTAGTAGTAGTATTTATTTAGAAATATAATATATATGCTTTTCCTCAAATGAAAATAATACATTTTTTTTTTTATTTTCCACTCGAAGTCCAATATTCGTGTATTGTTGGGCCCATTTTGGAAGCTCCCAATATGCTTTTTTTCATTCTCAGAGACTCAAACCAACGCTCCCAATAGGATTTTTTTTCATTCCCTAGAACTCATACCTAAAACTTCTAATTAAATATGAGCAGATCTCAACTATCCCATCACAACCCATATTTATAATAATACTGATAATTTATTTGTTTATACAAAATTATTATAATTATTATGAGTTAAGTGTAATTACACTCCGCCACTAAAAATTGTGTACTTTCTCATAGCCACTAAAGTTAAAGCAAAAGTTAGAAACCAAATACTATAACTAACAAACAAAAAATCCGAACCTTTGGTCTCGTTAAGAATATGGTAATAATCAGTACGGCGGCGTCAACATCATTTTACATTAACCGTTTTAACCACCTTCACCACCACCCGCGGCGTCGCCTCCACTTATCTTTTTCCGTCTGCCGTCGCCCCTAATTTCCTTCATTTTTCTTCAATAAACAAAACAAATAGATAAATTAAAACTCCATTGATGGACTCGTAAAATAAAAAAAGAAAAAAAAACTATAAATGGCTTCCATCAACCAACAAGGTAATGGCACCAATTTTTTTCATCATGTTGTCGAAAATAAAATAAAATTGATTCGATTATATATTGTTGGATCGGGATTGAGACGTTGTTATTGTTGAACCATAGGATTATGTTGCTCGGACTCTCCAAATATGATGCCACACCTGTGTCGAATCCTCCAAGAATATTGCAATGCTTTTGGAGGACCTGACACGCACCTGTAGACATTTTTGAAGAGTTCGAGCAACATAGCTGTAGGATTATATATTGTGTACGTTTCATGTTTTTTTTTTTTGGATTTGCGTGATTCAGGTGGGATGGATCTGGAAATGGGGCTACCACCGGCCCCACATCCAATTTCCAACATGAATTATGCCGGTGAGCCATCACCGTCGCCGTCGCCACGAGCACCGGCACTTGTGGTGTCACATTCAAGCAAAGCTCTGATTCCATCAAATTCAGGGAAAGCCCTGTTTGTGTCAAATTCAGGGAAAGCATTACTTTTATCAAATTCAGGGAAAAGGATGGATCCATCAGGGAAGAAAAAGTACGTGAAGCAGGTGACGGGGCGACACAACGACACTGAGCTGCATCTCGCGGCTCAGCGCGGGGACGTGGGTGCTGTGAGGGAGATATTGGGGGAAATTGATGCACAGATGTTGAAGACAATGGGCGGGGCGGAGTTTGATGCAGAGGTAGCTGAGATAAGGGAAGCAATGGTGAATGAGGTAAATGAATTAGGCGAAACGGCGTTGTTTACTGCTGCTGAAAGGGGATATATTGATGTTGTTAAGGAGTTGCTACCTTATAGTACGAAGGAGGGGATCACGGCGAAGAATCGTTCTGGTCTTGATCCCTTGCACATTGCTGCTAACCAAGGTCACCAAGGTAATAAACATTTGTGTGTGTGGCTTTGAAGAATTTTTATTAAGAGTATTCATGAATTGCTTGGTGTTGGTACAAGTTTGTGTTTTATAGATGTTTTTATACTTCTTGTTGGTCCTTTAGTCTGAATGCATTGTTTTTGGCGTTAGATAGGAGGTTATGGAGGAGGGTAGTAGGTAGTTGTCACACTTATCATTCCATACTAGTAATCATAGTATTACTCTTGTTGTTTCTTGTCCTTCAGTTTCTGTTATTACATGTTGTTTCTTGTACTTCGATTATAGTATCATTTTGTGGTAGTTATTGATCCTCTTTTCAAATTGTTTTATTATGCTTTATATAGTATTTTGCCATGGCTTCTTCACTTCCGTTATTTCTTTTTCCGGACTGCTTTGTTTTGCTTTTCCTTGAGCCGAAGGTCTATCGGAAACAACCTCTCTACCTCTCGAGGTAGGGATAAGGTTTGCGTACACTCTACCTCCCCAGATGTCACTTGTGAAATTGCAACCAAAAAATTATTTTGAACCCACAAAATTCATTCTGTGTCCTTAAGGAATTTAATCCTCTCACAGTATCTGAGGTGTTGAATTATTTCCTTCCAAGTAAGAACGGAATATACCTTTGTTTGAAGAGCGGTACTTCAAATTCCAGCAAATGATCGGAGGTCAAGAACCAAGCAAATCACACGACACTGCTTTTGGTGTCTGAGATCACACCAAAAACCCAACAACAAGAACATTAAATAACTACTTAAGATCCACAGATAATTACAAAATGTCTCACTATATCAGGCTAGTTTTACTTGATGAAATCCAGGTCCTTGATTAGAGTGTTCTTTTATATTATTTTGCTGCAAGGTTCTCAGAGATCATGATTGGTGGCAGAAATATTAAACAATATTGCATCATTTAGTCTGACAACTTATGTTACTCCTCTGTCTCAATTTCGCTTTTCGAGATTCAAACTTCTTAATTGCTAAAGCATGGAAAATGTATGTGCAGCTATTGTTAAGTTACTGTTGGAGCATGAGCCAGAGTTGAGCAAGACACTTGGCCAATCAAATGCAACTCCTCTTGTATCTGCAGCCACAAAAGGGCATACAGCAGTTGTCCATGAATTGCTTTCCAAGGATTCTAGCTTGCTAGAGATATCAAGATCCAATGGCAAAAACGCGTTGCATTTATCTGCACGCCAAGGCCACGTGGATATTGTTCAAGCGTTGCTGGAAAAGGATCCGCAACTGGCAAGAAGAACCGATAAGAAAGGACAGACTGCACTACACATGGCTGTAAAAGGCGTTAGCAGCGAAGTGGTGAAGCTGCTTCTGCAAGCAGATCCAGCTATTGTAATGCTTCCGGATAAGTTTGGCAATACTGCATTACATATTGCCACACGGAAAAAGCGGTCAGAGGTAATCACTACTGTTTTAGTGTCTGCATCTTCTTCTTTTGATGGCGTAAAGCTATGATTCATTGTTCTACCTGGCCTAAGGGATAAGGCCATCTTAAAAGTTTCTCTCCCCAGCTTCGGTTTTATCTGATTTGAGCACGCTCAAATTTCGTTTTAGATACATCTACTGGAGAAATTGTAGGTACATTTCGAAATTGTGTCTTACTAGGTGTAGCTGAGATACCATAGGCGTTTAAGTAAATTATTACTGTGGAGTAAACTCTCTCTTCACTTCATGTCAAACTCCTTTTATTTAAAAGTTCTAGAGATCCCTAAAGCATTTTTAGACATCCTTGAATAATTTTTATACAATGCTATAGAATTTATAACTTGGTCTTTAAAATTTAGGCATAATACAAAGAATAGGCTCTCAAACTTGGCCTCAACTGGCAAGTAAACAATCCAACTTTGGGAATACACCTCTAGACACCTCAACTCGTCTTCACTGTGCCTCGTGGACACCTAATGTTGACGTGACACATAAATTTTGGAGGTGTCTAGATGATCATTTTGTAAGTTGGAGTGTTCAACTGACACATTGGAGATGAGTTGAAGTGTCTAGATGTGTATCCTCAAAGTTGAAGTGTTTAGTTGCCAGCTGAAACCAAGTTAAAGTATCTATCTATGTATTATGCCTAAAATTTATAGTGATGCACCGAGTCAGCAAAGATGTTTTTCAGAATATATAGAAAATAATGATATGTAGAAGAATGGGAATGTTTTGATGAAATTAGTTAGTGTTACATCCAAAGTTCTCATTATAAATGGAGAATATTAGGTTCCATACTTTCTTGGGATAAGAGGTCAAGTTTTTGACTGTAACATAGCTTATCAAAGGAAACTAGTCTTTACAAGACACTGGTAATGTTAGGCATTAAAGAATCTGTGATTTTGAATTTAGCTTTATATGACTGCAGATAGTGCATGAGCTCTTGATGCTCGACGACACAAATGTCAATGCATTGACAAGAGAACACAAAACAGCTCTAGACATAGCTGAAGGGCTTCCTATGTCTGAAGAATCCACAGAACTAAAAGAGTGCTTGACACGTTATGGTGCTTGTAGAGCCAATGAATTGAATCAGCCTCGAGATGAGCTTAGGAAGACTGTGACGGAAATTAAGAAAAATGTCCACTCCCAGCTTGAACAAGCTCGAAAGACTAACAAGAACATGTCTGGTATTGCAAAGGAGCTTCAAAAGCTCCACAGAGAAGGAATTAACACTGCTACCAATTCTGTAACTATTGTTGCCTCTCTTTTTGCAACAGTAGCTTTTGCTGCTATATTCACAGTTCCTGGTGGTGATCTTGCTTCTGGATACGCTGTGGCGTCCAACAACCCCTCATTTAAGATTTTCTATATCACGAATGCTCTTGCACTCTTCACGTCCTTGGCTGTGGTGGTTGTACAAATCACAGTAGTCAGGGGGGAGACAAAATCGGAGAAAAGGGTTATTAAAGTGATTAACAAACTAATGTGGTTGGCCGCGGTTTTCACTACTCTGGCCTTTGTATCTGCCTCTTATGTAGTTATTGGACGGCGTAATATATGGGCTGCAATTTTTGTTACTGTTGTTGCAGGAATCATAATGGCAGGGGTTTTAGGTGCCATGACTTATTATGTTGTGAGGTCTAAAAGGACTCGTAAAATCAGGAAGAGGGAGAAGTTTGCGAGGACTAGAACCAACTCATTTCCTCAAACGGAATTATCCGATTCAGATATTAATCCAATGTTTGCTCTCTGATTCAAGCTAGTGGTTTCAGAGTCTCTGTGTGTGTGTGTGTTATCTCAGACAAGATAGGAAGAACAGTAATCTGTTGCAGTAGGTCTCTGCTGAAAATATCGAAGCTGCATTTCAGCAGTTTTGTAAACGAATTCATCTCCGGAAACTGGCTGGAAATATTAATGGCAGATGAAGAGAAGAGAAAGCAATCACAGCAGAAATGATTGTGGCTCTGATGAACCTTGAGTACAAGCACTATTGCAGAAGGTTTTTGTTTGTGTTAGAAGTGCACATTATTTGAATTTCTACTAAGCAAATATACATTGTCTTGTATTCTTTTTACATTTCTCTTAAATTCTTTTTTTGTCGATAAAATTTTGCCTTTAGCTTTAGAATTGTTTATAAGAGCTAAAAGAATGTGTCAAATGCTGTAGAGCTAGGAATATGATTTAAGCATCAATTGTATACTCAGTGCTACTTGTTCATAACTCCAAAAATTTACACCTCTTACAAAATATTCTCTTTGACGCATCTAGAGAGTCCATCAAGGATATAACAATGTCTTTTATGTTGAACCATGGCTTCAAAAATGGAGACAAAAACGCATACTAAAAAGGTAAAGCTAAAAAATGAGCATATGACCTGTGGCTGTACAAAGGACTCCAAGCAACTTGTACAACATCATGACATGGCAAGGCAGAGTCAGAGTTAGAAGGGTAGGCTGGTCCATTACGACACTTGGAGAGAGTATGTCCTTGTCTTTGCCTTCATCCTGTATGCACTATGCGTAGGGCATGGGCTACGAGGCAAGTGCCTCCTGGTGCTATTGGCGCTGCCTGCTGATTGGGGATGTGGGGATTGCCTGCGTATGGGCACAGGCATGTGTGACTGGTGGGGCGACCTAGCCATAGGCGTACTTGTCAATTAGCTATGCCAGGGACACGGGGTCATCCATGGCACCAGGATTTGGAAGGCTTGCCAAAGAGCCATGGGGCGTGGCCATCTTGTCATGGGGCATGGCAGAAAACCGACCCAGACATTACGTTTGTTTCATAGCATATCTTAGGTAGGAGAATGCCTATACCATTGAACTTTCTACGTACTGTTTGTATGATTAACTGATTGTTAGCTCTCGGGCTCTTATTTAGCAATTCTCCATTTGCACTGACATGAGGGGTGATGGTTGAAGAGGAATTTGTATGTTCACCAATAGTCTTTACAAGAACAAAAACCATTCTTGAAGTGGTGAAAACGATGACGGTCCCTAATGACTATTTCTCTTTCAAAGCTAGCAGAAACCAGCTTCATGGCTGCATGACAATCAGGACAAATGCGAAGGTTTTTCACCACACGAATGATAGTCGTTTTATCAGTTGCAACAAGTCCGAAAGCAACAGCCATTTTCTCACTGTGGAAGAACAGAGCCTTTTCCTTTTCCTCCTCTTCAACGTCAAAAAATACCTCTCTGGTGCTTGCAACATGGCCTGCCTTCTTGAGTCGTCTATAGATCTCATCTATCATATCATATATTTCTCTGGCCTGAGGGTGTCTTTTCTCTTGGACGCCAAATTCGTGTATTACCCCATTAACCTCAATGGAGCTAATCCCTCGTGATTTACCAATGCCTTTTTCTTTCATCAATTTTCGGACTTTTGATACATCTTCCCACCTTCCTGCATTAGCATATATGTTGGACATAATTGCTAGATAGCCTCCATCCTCAAGGTCAAGTTGGATCAAGTGTTCTATGGCCTTTTCAGCGAGCTCAACATTTCCATGTATCTTGCATGCACCTAGTAAGGCGCCCCAAGCACCCGTGTGTGGCTCATATGGCATAGATTGTATCAAATTATATGCCTCATCTAGCAAACCAGCTCGACCAAGGAGATCAACCATACAACCATAATGCTCCAACTTTGGTGTTAAACCAAACTCTTCAGACATGCCATAAAAGCACTTCCTTCCCTCATCAACCAACCCTGCATGCACACAAGCACACAGAACCCCCAAAATTGTCGCATCATTTGGCCTTTCAGATTCATCTTTCATACGGTAAAAGAAGTTCAATGCAGTTCTACTCTGCCCATTCATCGAGGACCCCATGATCATAGCACTCCAAGCTACAACATCACGTTCGGACATCTTATTGAAGACATCTGCAGCACTCTCCAAATCACCACACTTGCAATACATATCCACCAAAGCTGTCCCAATCACAGCATTTAACTCAGAACACCTCCTATCGATATATGAATGCAACCATTTCCCAGTATCTAGAGCTCCAGCTTGTGCACAAGCAGAGAGCAAGGTTGCCAGGGTAACATCATCAGGCGATAAATTCACTCTTTGCATTTCATGAAAGAATCTCATAGCTTCATTAATCCTCCCATCACGTACGAGCCCTCCAATTACCGTATTCCAAGATACCAAATCCCTACAAGGCATTTCATGAAACAATCTCAACAGACATTCAACTTCACCATTCTTGGCAAGGCAACCTAAAATCGTATTATACATGAGTAAATCCTTAACAGGCGCTCTATCAAAATACTCTTTCGCTAGCTCCAAGTCCCCAGCTTTGACATACCCCAGAATTATAGTATGCCAAATTACAACATCCTTACACGGTATCTTTTCAAACAAATCCCGAGCTTTCCCCATGTCACTAAATTTGTTAACATAGCTCGATAACATAGCATACCACGTTACCTCATCTTTATCCGGTAATCCCTCAAAAACTTTCTCCGTCATGTTCAAATTCCCCATGGCAGTATAAAAATCAACCAAACTAGTACCCACAAAAATATCAAGATCGACCCCAATTTTAAACAATTGCCCATGAAGACTAACTCCTTTGGCAAACTCCATTAAATCCGAACAAGCGCGAATGGCAAAAGGGTAAGTGAATCTATCAGGCTGTACACCGTTCACCCGCATTTGATCAAAATAATAAAGGGTGTGTCTCGGAGACCGATTCTGTTGAAACCCTCTTATGAGAGTGTTCCAAACAAAGGAATTTGGTTCAGACATTTCATCGAACAGTTGGGCTGCATACGACATGAGTCCAAGAGAAGCGCAATGGGTAATGAAGTTTCCAATGGCGAAATTGCTATGGTGAAGGCCAGTACGGAGGAGGTATACATGGAGGGATTTTAGGTGGTTCAAAGTGGATAGCTTGTGTGGAGACTTTAGTAGAGAAAGGGCAAAATGTTTCTGCTGCCATAGTACACTGTAAGGTTCATTCATTGGCGCCTTTGACTGTTAAAAGTCTGTTAATTGCCAATAAGGGGCACCCCTACAACCCCCGGGGTGTATTTAGGTGGAGAAGTATGGGTTCACGTGAAGTCGGGATTCTTTAATACTCACTCTTGAGTCTGAAACAGTTTATCTGTCATCTTATTAAAAATGGATGATCTAAAGATAGCTATTGTTTTAAAAATTAAGTTACAGTTAGTTGTTTGTTTTTATTTTTACCCTTAGTCATAAATATGGAGAGATATTAATATAGTGTAAAAAGAGAGAAGTATTAAATATTGAGGAGTAATAAATAAGGATAGTTTAGTCAAATTATACTCTAGTTAATGATTTTCGTAAGCAGCGTGTAAATTAAAAATGTGACAAGTAAAGTGGTCCAAAGAAAGTAATGTACTGGAGGTATTTTAGGGTCGAAATCAAATGATTCATTTGAAAGATTATTGTGTAAACAACATAAAACACAGTAGTTTGGTCCCTAATTACGTTTTATCCCACTATTTTAAAATATTACATTTTCCCCGGTAGTTTAAAAAAGAAAAGGCGTGTATCCTTTGTATTTTCGTGTATCCTGGATACATATAACCTCTTCATTAATGGTAAATCTGTTTCTATTATGGCGCTTTAAAAGGAAATAAAATATTTACAATTAATGAGGAGTAAATCATTAATTGTAAATCTATTACTATTAGGGCGCTTTAAAAGAAAATAACAGATTTACAATTAATGAGGAGTAAATCTGCAGTATCCTCATCTCCACAAACAACTGGAGAATTCAAATTTCAATTTAAAATTACTTGGATACACATCAAACCAGCAAGTAACTCCATTATACAAGATACATGTAATAATAGATCTCAAATATCTAAGGATACACATTTAAACAGCAAACAACAATAGGTATACTTGGATACACTGTTAACACTGTATCCAAGATTATAAGCTTGGATACATTATAACAGTGTTAAGGATACTTCCCAATATCTAAGGATACCCATCTAAACAGCAAATAAATATAGGTATACTTGGATACATGTTAATATTGGATACAAGTTTGTAAGCTTGGATACATTATAACAGTGTTAAGGATACATGTTACCAACATCTCAAATAGCAGGTTGCAGTAGTATTGGGATACATGTTAACATGAATTAATCTTGGATACATGTTATCCCTGGATACGAAATGCAAGCAACGTGATAAGTCTTGTGGTACTCGTGGATATTCACATAAAATCATAAGTGTTACTGTGTGCTTTGAAATTTGAGACATATTTTAATTGGGCAGACATAATAATTGACAAAAACCAAATGTTCTTTAATTTGGCACTTCATTGCAAATATTTAAAAGCCTAAAATGCATTCATCCTTTCCATTCTGGTTTAGATACAAGTTGAGTGATTTTAGGCCCTTTTTTAGAGATTATGGTGGATATAATTTTTTAACCATGTAATTTCAATTTAATGGAATAAATGTAATTATTTTAAAGTATTGGGATATTTAGTAATTAGGGTAAGGATGTTTGATTATTTATGTAGTTTTTCCAAGATTATTTAGTTTAGTTTAGTGGGTCAAGACGGATTAAAAAGGGAAATCGATAAAAATGGGTAATTTTAAGTGAAATTGGGCGATTGAGGCTGATTTGGGAAAAATCATTAAAGTTAGGGGTATTTTGTTAAGTTTAGTAACGGCTAGTATAACGAAGGACAAAGTTAACCAATAAATGAAAGTAAGGGGAATATTCGACCCTTTTTCCAAAATTTTAAAATATGTGCGTAATGATTGGTAAGATTGACCTAATCATTACGCACATATTTAATATATCTAAACCTAATTCTTATATGTGTATGATTTGATACAATATTATAAATAAGTAAACTTAATTCTTATTTGTGTAGGATTACAACATTATAAATAAGTAAACCTAATTCTTATCTGTGTAGGATTTGATACAACATTATAAATAAGTAAACCTAATTCTTATCCACGTAGAATTTAATACAATATTATAAATAAGTAAACCTAATTCTTATCTGTGTAGGATTTGATCCAACATTATAAATAAGACATACAGTATGCGTACCACTATTAAGTAAAAAGTAATTGATCATCATTAAAAGGAGAGTTATAAGTTAAAGCAAACAAAATCAAGAACAAGAAGAGGACGAGAGAATAACTATATATATATAATGATGTTCTCTCGTGAAGAAGATTTGTTGCCCAAACAACTTAGATGGGTAGACGGAGATGCGGAATTTTTGAGGAGTCGGATGACATCCTTGAGATTTGAACGTGAGACGTCATATAAGGGAAACTATTATTATAGTAACATGCAAAAATATATTCGTAGTTACAATATGATGAGCAATAACGAAAGTGCAATTCAGAAAATCAAGAAGTGGCTCAATTTCAAAAAGAAGAAGATCATGAGTAGTATTTCAGTGAAAAACGACGACTCATACACTAAGAAGAAAAACTCAATTTTCGAGTTGTTAAACGCTGCTGTCCTAGGAGAAACTCAGTTTTCGAATTATTAAACGACTATTATTGCCCTACGAGAAACTCAGTTTCCGAGTTGCTAAACGACTTGTGCCCTAGGAGAAACTCACTTTCCGATTTGTTTTCTCTTGATGTCCAGTATTAATATTGGATTTGATTTAGAAATATAGAGAGTGTATCTACAAATTAATCATATTTCAAGATTTTTATTGTAATTTAATCAAATTTCAACGCATGTTATATATACTCTTATTTAAGTGATTAGATTTTCTGCGAGACTTGGTGAAAAATTTCCCAAACGTTCGTTATGCTTTGTTCTATTAATCTTCGGAAAATGCAGATTGACAAACTTTGAAATAAAATACCAAACATTATTGAACTTTGGCGTTTGCTTTCAAGAAGTATTGACTTACAATTCAATGCAAAAAAAACATAATTAGACAAGCTAATACTATAGAGTAAGAGAATGTCAACTATTGATCACAATAAAACTCTTCCATAAAGCATTATATATTAACAACTTGTTTAATTAGATCATTGTTACATATCGAAATAATGTATCATATTGTAGCATAGTGTATTATTTCAATGAATATAATATTTGGATAAATTGTATTATTTTCTATATACGTACCAATAATCTGAAAAATAAACTTACAATACTACAGGAAAAAGTAAGGTATGGGATGCAAGGTAAAGAATAAAATAAGATTATTAAATCACAAGGATAAAAAGTAAGGTAATGCGATCACACTAAATCTGTCTTTACATAAAATAGAAATTTTCATCATTATATAATAGCGGAATAGGTGAAAATCGTTTACACCCCCTAACTTTGCTTTAAAAATCAAACACCCCCTCAACTTTGAACAATAATCATTCTCCCCCCTTTATCCTATGCAATGTCTATTTTACTCGTAACATTTTCAATCTTCTATTTATGTAATATTTTTTTATATTATATATTTATTTATTCTTCTTAATCTAAGTGTTTACCATTTTTTTAAAAAAATTCATTAACATTATTGGTAAGATAATTCTTTTATAAATTAATCACCAAATCTAATATTATTTTTTTATGATTGATATTTTTATTACATGCATTAAGTATGTATATATAATTATGCATATAAATGCATGTTTTAATTTTCTCTTATTCTCTAATGTCTATATAGATAAACGAGTTTTGATTGTCAATAATAAAATATTTTTTAAATTATAATTTAAAAATTCATTAACAATAATCATGTAATATGTTATAAATATACTTCTATTTTCATTAATTATTTCTGTATTACCTGCATTGAAATATATTTATAAGGTTATAATTACATGTTATTTTCACTTGTATAAATAGATATTAGAGTTTTGATTATTATAAATAAAAATAATAATTTATTTTGCTCATTTATTTTATTATAGAACGTTATTAACATATATACTCAATTAGTATTTCACGCTTTTTTTTCATCTAAGAAATAATATTTACTTTTTTCATAGAAAATATGTTATATAGTTACAAAATAAAAATTGTGATTATAAAGAAGTTAAAAAAAAGATATAAAAATTGATAATACAGGGGTAAAATAGGTAGTTTGAAAAATCAATTAGAATAAAAGGGAGCGAATGATTATTGATTAAAGTTGAGGAAGGTGTTTGATTTTTAAAGTAAAGTTAGCGGGTGTAAATGATTTCCAACCTAAATTTTATATATGTCCGCTTCAACCACTCTTTCACCTCCCAAAGAGCAAAATTGGCTTGATGAACACAGATGAGGAAGCGGGAGCAAAAAAAAACACTTTTTCTTTAGAATTTCTCACAGAAAGAGGAAAATTTGTTGTTCGGAAGAGAATACAAAGAATTCGCGAGGAGCTTTACTAAATATCTATATTAAAACTAGTAGTTGGATGATGATGCATATAGCCCTCAATTGATCCCAGTATTTTTGGATTTCGACATAATATATGTGTGTGTGAAAATCACGAAAATTGTAAAAAATAATAATAATTTGAATCTAATTTCAAAAGCGTAATAGTTGATCGTAAGAACCTAAAGGTTAAATCCATTAAATGAAAAATTCTACGTCCGCATTTTCATTATAGTACATCCATCCTCTGAAAATTCTGAATATCGGCTTATAATGAACGCCTTTAAAATAATACAACCATTGATTGACCACATAAGAAAAATAAATAACGCAACATGTTGTATCAAATAATATTGGCAATGTATGTGAGAATTTAAAATACTCTTGACTTCTCCCAATGTACTGGTAACTAGACCAATAGAAGAAATGCACCTTGTAACGTTAAAGATAAGAAAAATTTATTTCCTCAGAAATTGATGCTTTAAATGATATAACAGTGTGAATTGATCATGACTACAAAATCGTTTTTATACACTTAAAACAAGAAAAAAAAATTATCTGCATCCGGTGTATACATCAAACTAAAGACGATAAGACAAGTGTCTAGCATATAAACTTTTGTCAGTAACTCCAAGTAAATTGCTCGATTTGGTGTAAGCACCAGTTGCGGGTAAGTATTTTTTCCTTAAAAATTAGACCAAAAATCAGCAAAGGCAGCCCTCATTTTAAGGAGCCTGGAAATGATTATACTGGGCTTGGAACATGTTGTCAGCTTCCAACAACAACATACCCGTTGTGGGGTCTACGGAGGGTAGAGTGTACGCAGTCCATACCTCTACCTCAAAGGTGAAGTAGAGGAGTTGTTTTCGATAGACCCCTGGCTCAAGACAAAAACAGTCTAGAAAAAGACGTAATAGAAGTACAAGAGACAATAGGTAGTAACAAAACAGATGTCAGCTTCCAGAATCAAGAATTAGATCCATCTGTATGGAGAGTGGAGACAAATCTCTACAAGTAATTGATGTCTGAGATGGGCATTTTCCAATAGTTCCATAAGTTAAAATCTTCCTGCGCACACAATGAAAATCCAGAAGAATGTGACAAAATGCCTACTTAGTAAATGAAAAGGTGGTGATTTGTCATGAAAACTGACTAAAGAAAGAACGGAGACGTGCACATCTGAATAGCCAAAACCATGATGGTGGGCACTGGAGATAGAAGATAATAAATTGATGGTTTGTGCACATAACGCGCATTTTATCGGGAAGATAGTTGTCAACTTTCTAAATCTATAGGTGATGTTCGATATGAGAAATTGCGGGAATGGAGGGGGTGAAGAAGAAGAAGAAGAAGAGATGGAGAAAAAACTGAATTCTCTAACTTGGATTTATAGGTGTTAAAACAACATAGATAACACAGAAATATATGTGAACCTAATACTATACGCTTATAGCAGCAAATTCATTAGGCGGCTTAACTATATTTAATATCACAGCATGGATATTAACTCTGACAGAATCTATTTTTCCCCTAAGCAATTGTCTCGTTTTTTAACACTAGAATGACATGCAAACTAACGAGATGATATTACACGAAAAGATGAGAATTGCTTCTTACCTGCTCAGCCATGGATGTCAGTGGGAACATGTCATCGACTAGACTGTGCAATGAAGTATAGGATTTCACATCAATTTGATTATTAATTGATACCTCCCCCTGTAAGTCCACTTTAACATATTAGACAAACATTGTACACTAAATTGACAAATCTGTGGTTGACAACAAAGCATATGGCAGGGATTGCTAACCTTTGGGTTGATTATAAAAATTTTGCCTTTGGGAATTCCAATTTTTCTGTAACTGAATTCATCAGTGTCCCTATTCCCAAACCCCGCATAAAATGGGTTGTAATCTTGTGGGAAAAGTGCTTTGATGTCCTGAAAAGTAAAAATAGCATTAGAAAGGACAACCACAGGAAGATTCCAAAGAATTAGAGTCCACCCGAAGAACTGTCAGCTGGTGGTGCATACCTCTAAACAGGCTATCTTGAATTCATGAGGAGCTCTTCTTATAACTGTCATGACGGAAAAGAGAAGGAGAAGTAAATCAAATCAGATTACATGTAATCCTTCTTAAAGTAGGAAAGTGATTGCCTTCAACACGCATTCAAACACAATTTTGGAAAAGATGACATGGTATCAAATAATATGCAGAAAAATAGACAGAAATCTGTACCATACTTGAGCAACATTTACATCAGACTATCAGAGAATGCACGTGAAGAAAAATTTATGGCATTTAGGATATCAAAAGAATACAACTGAAGAAAATATTGTACCAAGTGTGCTTACTTCCCACTAGATTTAGATGAACTTATAGTGCTGGTGGATCTAATTACGGCGTTCAAGCATTCTTTATGCTCAATGGTCGAAACATATCTATATGTACTGAAAATATTAATGACCTTACCAGAAAATACACCTGCAACATGCAGTAATATAATCAAATTTTCAAGAGAGCATATGTTGGACAACCACAAGTACAGAGACAAAGCAACTAAGCCACTTTTTCTTAGTGGCAAAGCAGCATACGTGCTCTTCAATGTAATCGTCCGCAGCAAACGTCAGTAAATTATTCCGTGAAGAAAGACAGAGATTTTGAATACTTTCATCATAGCCACACACCAAGAAACATGTCCAGCTCTAATGCACAGATCAAGCACTTTGATGCAAACTACAAGAATGAGGAGACATTAGAAGGATGTGGGCTTTACCTTCTCTGTATAATGACGGAAATAAACCATCGGGAGAAATGACAACAGGTCCAGTGGGTAGAGTTTTGCCATCCTACAGAGCACCTTTATAGTCAGAGAGATCTGTTGGATAATCAGACCGCAGAACAATGACAAGACGACCAGAAGCCACATTCAAGGAATTCAAGGTGGCACATACAGTTGAACTAAAGTATCATTAGCAAAATGATCCTCTAAGACACTCCTTTTCTTCCAAGAAGGAAAGAAACAGACACACACACGTACAGGGAGAGAACAATGAATAGTAAGAGAAAAAGTATAAGTAATGAGAAGAAAGGACAAGTTGTGAGAGTTACGACTCAAGCTAATCTGAACACCATGAATCCGACTAGATATGTGAAAATGTGTAAGGGGAAAATTCAACCAACTGTTTCCCCTGGGATTCTGAAGAAAATGTCACTATAATTCAGAAGCCTAGGTACTGGTGTGGTTGATATCTCATGAATGCATATACTATTACCTGTTTGAGATTGAACAGGAAATTCTTGGTCAGATATGCTTGAACAATCGCACGCGCACTGAGAAAGAGTAGCTGATACCCATTTTCCTGCAGTTAAGAAGCTAATACATCTCAACACAAGTATCCATGAGAAACTACTAAGAAAATTCGGGTCAATAGAATTGAGAGGTCATAAATGTTCAGCCTCATTTGTGTCAGATACTCATGCTATTTCATATGCTAAGAAAATGGAAGCATATAAAAACAGAAACGGTAACAGATAACAATTATAACTAATAGTACTACTCACATCTTACTCTTTGACCCCACATTTGTACTGAAGAATATGCAGTATGTTTAAATCAAATAAACCACGACCCAACAGGCGAAACTCGAACAGATCTTACATTAAGTGATAATTATGTGTTGCATTGTGTGACCGCCTCTAAAAGCTTATACTGTGGAGAGTGAACAATTTCATTTACTTATTTTGGCTCTGCTGGTATTGATGAATAGTCTTAAGCTGGTTCTTCATGTGACTGTTGTCACAACCGAAATGGGTGAGCAAACTCATCTCCCGGTAAGTAAAAGCAAATACACTAACTTTTGTGAATAAAGAACTTATTCTGAAATCCAGATTTTTAGTTCTCGAATAAAGCCAAAAACCAAATTCTTAGTCCTCATATAAAGCCACATTCAACTTCAGCATATAATTATCTACTTGGAAAGTGTGGTTAATATGCTATTTGGAGAATATATATATATATATATATATATACATATACTAGTCCTGGGAACGTGCGTTGCACGTTTATCCCAAAATATTTCATATAATTTTTATATTGCAAATGATAAATTTTAATGATACGTATTATTGGACTTTCTTTGTGCTATAAAATAAAAAAACAAAACATACAAAAAAAGTATAGCAGCAGAAACCTAAATATATTGAAAGAATAAGCTACCAATTGTTATGCTTCATCAAGTATCTGAAACTGAAGATGATGGAGAAGAAGAAGTGAGTTAAAGAAGAAGAGGTTATGAAGATTATATTATAAATTATAAAAAATATATATATAACTCACAAGTACAGATAAAAATCTTCAACAAAAACCAACGAAATTTGAGATGCAAATGAGGAATAGTGGAAGAAAAAAAGAAATATGAGAGATATTTATACTAATATGTGTAGTGACTTGAATAATTATGATAGTGACTTTTGGGCTTCTCAACATAAGGAATGAAAAATTAAAATATTAGAGTAATAATGATGACTTTTAGCCTATTATAACTTATAAGTAATAAAAAGATTAACTTATTAATTTAAAAAGATAAATAATTAAGGTTTTTGAATGTATATTTTGTATAGTAATTTTTTTAAGGATGTTAGTGTTTATTAAAAGCATTTGCCAAAACTATGTCTAAATTAAAGTAAAGAGAATTTGAAGAGATGGTGCAACTTTACTCATACATGTTTATTAGGATGTTAAACAGCATTAAAGTAGATTAAGGAAGAAATAATCATTTATGCACTATCAGATGAATTTGGTCTAAATTAGACTTCCTTATTCAACTTTTTAACTTCTCCACATTTTGGACATAATGATCAATTGATGATCTAAAGAATTAAGAGAAGAATTAATGTAATTTTTGAGGGAAAAATTAATGTTCTTAAAATAATGGTTATTATTTAATATTTAATTAATTAGCTATTTAATTAAATTTTAATTTAGTGTAGGGGTAAAATGGTAATCTAACTTTGAAGTTAGGAGCTTCCCACTTTTAATATAAATATAAATAATATATATATATATATATATATATATATATATATATATGTGTAGGTGTGATTGTGGGTGTATACATATACGTATATATGTATGTATGTATGTATTATGTATACACATACATATACATATTACTGTTTTAGAGGAATAATCGAATGTATAGATGCGAAATCTCAAATATGGATCAGAGAAAAGTACCTTGATTGCAGAGAAAAGTCTGGCAGTTCCAAAATGTGTCCAGTCCTTTCCAACCAAAGGCATAAACTGACCAAGAACATCGGACCTGGACATACATGCATCTCAAATGTATGTTATCATATATATCCACATTTACTTCTGAAGAACTAATGATCACTAAGCATACATTTCTCACATAAAATCAGATAAAGTTTACAGCAGCATATTCCTCAATAGGCATCCCCACAAATTATCTGCTCGCCATACAACTCAACTACACATGCATCAGAATTTGCAGTACTTCAGTTCTACTCATTTCCGATAACGTTACACCATCTAACCTTGTCTGACTTTATTGATAGACTCATAAACTCTTAGGTTATAGATATTCTTGGGAGAGATATAAGGGTTATAATTGCATTAAGCAATATCCAACCGAGGCCAGAAGTTCTGCTAATCTATTAACTTAGACAATGGACCATCCATATGCTGTCTAAAAAACAGAACAAGAATCATTCCATTTTTATGCCACAGTTCAAGATAATAAAAACTACAAACTCCATCCCGATTTATGTGGCAGAACTCCTATTTTTATTCATTAAATCTTTAATGACTTAAAAGGGCTTTATAAGTTCAAGTATGCAAAAGACAATCTCCTAGATAGCATGTAAAAGCTATCAATCTTGAAGGCCAAAATTTTTAGTGCAAAACCTTACTTGGTAATAGTCCCATCAACATCAGAAATAACAATTTTTGCGTTCCACTTCCACAAGTATATATGGGATTCAACCTGTTTCAGAAAGTTGCTTGAGCAACCAAAATAAATATGCAAAAGCTACAGTAGACCACATCATTAGAACTAAATATTTTTTAGTGCAAGAAAGGAGACAAACCTTTTGCTCTCCAAGGACTCGGGTTGAGAAAATGAAAGTTACCATATTCTGCCCCTCCTTCAGGTTCAAAGATGTGATTTGACCAGAAGTGGGAATATTTGTTCTCACAAGTTGCTCCCCAGGAGACTCCTTGCCTCCTTGTGTGATTACTGTTTGTTCTATAGGCTGATACAATGAGCTAGATGCAGAATCAACAATGACCTCTTCATTTGATGTACTACAGTTACTGTTCTCAAGTGTCTTAACCCTTCTAAATGGATTTGGCCAGAGAGTCCATCGTCGTCCAGAGGGAACTGAAGATATCCCGCTATCATCCTCTCCTGATTTTGAGGTCTCCTCCCGTTCCACAGGTATGACATCAGCATATTCAACAGGCAATTCCATATCACATTCGGCCATGCCAAGAATGATAGGAGCAGCTCTATCCCACAAAATATAGTTTCCTCTCATTCTGGCAACTAAGTTCTCATTCTTGATTATGGATTCTGAAGAACTTCTGAATTCCTCCTCAGATATGTGATTTGCATCAAAGGCTTCTCTAGCAGCACTAGAACCCATTCCAGCATGAAGCAAATTGCCACAACGGGATATCTCTACTCCTGTCACTATTACTAAAAGTGTGTGAAATTAGTGAGAAGTTGCAATAAATCAAAGACTAAATGTGAAGCTACAATCGTAATCAACAACAAGAGGGACACCCCACTAGTGCTGAATCAGCTTTTGTACCTTTGAGAAAAGCTTCTATAATACGCTTCACATTTTCACGTTGAGTACATTCATCTGATTCTTGCTGGCCACTTTGTATTTCTTCAGCTGCTAAGGATACATAATTCTGTTCCTCGGGGTGTTTATCATTAACAACATGATGGTCTGTTGAGCCATCAGAACCATTAGAATTCATCGCTGATTCGCCTTGCTGAAGGGTTTTACTAGGATTTAGTGAGCTGTTGTCTCCAAGTTTACCAGGAGGTTTCGTTTCTAAATCGCCAACCACTTCCTGGATCTTCACTGGAGAAACCACGTCTGGCTGATTTACCTCGTTCTCAAAATGCGTGCCAGATGCTGGTAGCTCCAAACCTCTGTTGGACACCGCATCTTTCTTAATGCCACATGATGTAACCTCTGCATTGCCATTCTTCACATCCAAATTCACAGGAAATTGACCATCTACTTTAGAAACATCTGTCTGGTGCTCTACCTTACTGCTCTCATTTTTCACATTGCAAGCGTCTGCAGGAGCAATTTTTGGTGACGTTTGATAAGTCAGATACTCATCAGCCCATGTAGCTTCACCTGAGATGAACTCTGAGTTACCATCAGAAAAATCTGTCCCCTGTCCAGGACCTAGATGAAATCTAGGCGTGTCTAATTTGACATCTTCCACATTCCTTTCAGATGATAAGATGGGTGCTTTCAATATATGGCCATCCACACTCACCATAACAACTTCAGAACTGGAGTCCTGCGATTCCAACACCTCCTCAACATTATCCGAATTCATATATGTACTGGAACCAAATTCTTCTACAACCGAATCCTTCAAAGAAGATTGTTCATCCAGAAACTCATAAGATCTCCTGTCGCCATCGGAATCTCCCCTATCTAATCGTTCTATACTTAATGTCACACCTTCATGTCGCGATGATAAATCACCTTTATTAGAGTCATTATCCTCCTTTACACCTTCATTATTATTCACATTATCAAGATCACTAGTATCCACTTCTTCCTTTTTAGCAGAATCCCTTGAATCCCCATTCACCTCATTCTCATTATCAGCAACAACCTCTCTAATAAAATAAGCTTCACCCGAATTATCAAGATACATATGAAAATCGGCTTCTACACCGTTAACTTCAATTCGAACCACTTTTTCAGCCCCTTTAAGAACACCCTGAAATTTACCAAACCGAACATGCCAAGGGGTACTCCTAAAAGTCCCATCATGTTGCTTAACAGCAATTATATCAACTGCTCCACCAAAAGGGTGAAATGGGGTGGCAACTGAATACACACCCTGTGTTATAAAGCTACTAACTTTTCCAACAACATTCATTTGCTCAACTCAAAAACTTAAACCCCAGATACAAAATTATCGAAAACTCCAACTAAACCAATAAAATTTACAAAATCAAGAAACAACCTTAGCACAATCAAATTAATATTGATCCCATAATTCAGCGTGGAAAATGACATCTGCATGCAACAAATAGTAGCAAAATTACAAATTCCAAAACCCAAATTACATGATTTTTTACATCTAAAAGCTTCAAAATACAACACCCAAATGAAATTTTTATTCAGAAATGCCTGGGAACAAAGGATTCATGAAAAAAAATAGTAATAGAAAAACTGGAAACTTACAGATTGAAAATTTCATATGTGAAAAAATTAAATGTAGCCAAGAAAATCTGCAAACTCCAATTATATGTCGAATTGATCCCACCGCTGAATAGGGGTGGAGAAAGAAGAATAAGAAAATATACTTTGAAATTTTTTTCTCTTAGAAATTTTGTTTTATACTTCCTCGTGTGTAATTTATGTGGCACTTAATTCAAACTATACAAATTTTCATCAACATTTCGAAATATATATAGTATTTTTTTATCGTATTAATACGATAAGAATGGTAATTTTATACGTAATAGTTTTTTTTATTATTATTAAAAATATTAAATTTATTTTAATTCGGGCATAATAGATAGATAAATACTTTAACTTGATTTTTAACGGCAACTGAACACTTCAATTAAGAATGCGTGTCTACACCAGAGTCGGAGCCAGATAAGGTTGAGGGGTTCATTTGAATTCTTTTCGACAGAAAATTATATTATTTATACATGGTTAAGATTATATTTTATGTATATATAATAGATATTGAACTCTCTTTGACTTTTTCATGTGTTTACTTCTTCATATTTTGAACCCTTTCATGAAAATATTATCTTCGCCACAGGTCTAGATACCTCAAATCATCTTTATTGTGGCATTTAAACACTTTAATTTACAAAACAATCATATGCATACCTCCAAAATTTATGTATTACATCAGCATCACATATTCATGAAATACAATAAAAATGAATTGAAATATCTATATACGTATTATCAAATTTAAAATATTTAATTATCAATTGACGCTAAACTAAAGTGTCTATGTATGTAGTATGTCAAATAACTATCGAAAAACGAAGAGTACAATGTAAATTGAAAGGAGAGGAGTATGTTTTTGGGATATCACTAGTTTTTTTTTTATTTTGATTTTTCATCTAATTTCTGATATCTACATTGAAGCATGACTGAATTCGGACTTACGTTAGGAAGATTGGAAGGTAAAACATTCACTAACAAAGACAATGCCATATCCAGAGGATTCAAACTCGAGACTTCTTATTACTCCATCACAACCTTTATTGGTCGGAGATTAGTTGATAGAGATAGAAATGTAACGTCAAAGATTTTTTTTCTGCAAAAGGTTGATGAGGAATTGAATGAATTTGGGGAAACCAACCAATTCATAAATTCATATATCTTTTGTCAGAATTATCTCAAAGGATCAAATAATACATCACTTTGATCGAAAACTTGTGTATTTCCTCAAGCTTTTTCGTTATAAAATGAGTAGGATTTGGGAAAAGTTCTACTGAATTAAATTATTTAATATTTTAAAATTAGGTATTTCATCCGTCTCATTTTATGTGTTTAATTTGAATAAGTACGAATTCAAAAAATGTAAGACGATTTTTAAATTTTGTAATCTTAAACTAAATATGTGTTACATATTCAAAATGTCATTTGAATTTGATTTCATAGACATGCCATGGCGTTACTCTAAGACAGTGTTATTAAGTGTAAAATGAAATATTGAGATTTAGAATTTGTTAAATACAAAATGGAAAAGGGTCAATCAAAAATTGCCCCCTTTACTATTCAATGAGGAACATTTTTACCCTTCGTTAGAAATTAGACAGTTTTAAGCACTTGCCATGACTATAAAAGTGAAACATTAATGTCTTTAATGAACTAATTCGTAGTTAGTCCCCCTTTCGGTTCCAACCTAATTAAATTGGCAAATTAAATCTCTTTTATTTTACATGTATTGTAAAACTAAGAACAAGAAGCGTAATATAAAGAAAAAGACAAAAATAATATTATAATAGAAGAGGAACAATATAGATAACTTTTTTCTTTCAAATATCTCAAACATCAAGCTTAGAACCTCTATTTATAGTATTACATTGAGGAACATAATAAGGTGCAATAAACATGGCATTAATCTTTGAAGAGGTCGGGAAGACAATGGAGTTATGGATGATCAATGAGGAGGTGGAGGTTACTACTCATCAATGAGAAGAAATGGTGTGGAGGTTACTATTCATCAATGAAATAATAGTGCGGACATCCACAATACAAGATGACAACATTGTGTTACCACACAATTATTTACAACAATATATTACATTTTCCTTTTACCCGACCCATCCCCATCTATTTTTTAATTTCCAATCAAAATCATAAAATTAAAACTGTTCAAAAATAGCTCCATTGTTACATTGATCACGAAAATTCAAATCTAATCTGTATGTTGTGGTGAAGTTCTAAAGTTGTGTCGTAATTGCTGCTTGGGTGAGATAGTATAGAGAAACTTAACGCCCACCATTAATAGGAAGCTTTGACGCTTGGTCTAAATTAAGGGTGTCAATTGAGCTGGATTGACCCTAAATTGGCCCGGTCTGACTCAATAAGAAACCAACATGGCCCAGTCCTTAATTAAAGGGTTGGGTTGATCTTGGGAGCCTACTATAATCGAAATTGATCGATTCAATTTTTGAACTCGGAATCGGTCAAAATCGAAAATGTCACGTCGTTAAAATAATAAATAATAATAATAATAATAAATAATTTATATTTTATTAATAAATTTAAAAAAAATATTTTTTTCAAAACTGGCTTATATTCTCAATGTAGCATTCAGACCGAATGACTCTATGAAATTACATTGATACTTCTACATATTATGGGTAACGTAGGAGACAAAAATATTTTTAAAATGTAACCAGCCCGGCTCGATCCTGACCGGTATAACTCGAAATCGAACGGATCACTTTGAACCCTTTTGAGACCAGACCAGTTGGACCCGGATAGGACCAACCCAATAATCAACCCGACCGATTCAATTTTTGCCGACCCAGCCCGGTCCACTAGACACCCTTAGTCCGAACACGATAACTAGGTCAAGTATTAAGGTTCTATTAGTTTGGTACTCATTTGGAAGTCATTTTGGCATTGAAAAATACTACTCTCTTCGTCTCATATAAGTTGATCACCTTACTAAAAATAGTTGTACTATATTAATTGTCCACCTTAATAAAAATGAATAATTTCAAAAAATACATGTAGTAAATATACAGCGCAATTTCATGGCCAAAAAGATACATTACATTTTATACCCCAAACTTGAATTTGGTCATTTGTTTAAAGTATTTTTTTTTGTATAACAATGTATATATTTATATATTGTATTATACATTATTGTATATATAATCTTTTTATTTCAATGATTTGCTTCTTCCTCTTCAATTTATAGACACTTATATAATGTAAATACATTGTATAATTATGTATATATAATGTTTAAACAATGTATCTATATTGTATAAGTGCGTATAGTATGGAGAGGAAGAAGAAAATCACTAAAATAAAAGGATTGTATTGTATATACAAGAATATACAATACAGTTACAAATATATACTACAAAACGGACTTCATCTTATTTCTCGAATTCAAGTACCAAATTCATCCAAAAATACCTCAAAATTACACCAAATCATCCAAAATTTCACATATATGCTCCTCAATACATAATCGATCTTTTGCAATTATATCCACTCGAAACAAAACTTATTTACAAAAAATTAATTTTCAAATTTTGAAGCTTGGAGCTTATAACAAAAAAGTGTTATAACACTTTTTTGTTAAAATTAATTTTCAAATTTTGAAGCTTGGAGTTTATAAACTAGTTAGGATATACGAGCAACTAATTTAATCCAAATTCAGATTTACCCTTTCTTGCTGAAAATAATCAAAATTTAGGACTAATATATTATACTTGTCTCAAATCTCAGTATAATATATACGGATTCATACGTGTGATGTAATTGTTTAGGTACATTTCATGACAATTTCATGACTAGCTTTATTATTAGTTTACGGGTTTATTTGGTATGAATCGAAATAATTTTTGTTGAAAAATATGCGACTTTTTATTCATTTTTGGATATTTAGTAAGTAAAATAAAATATTAATTTCAAAAGTTTTTATATAAAATCTAGATAATATATTACGGAGGGGGGGGGGGGGAGGAGGGGAAGGGAGCGGACGAAAAATAAATTTAGAATTTTAAATTTATGAATTCTAGAACACAATAACTAGGTACTTGATAATCACATATACATATTACGTGAATATCTTAACAAAAATATAAAGTTTAGAGTTTAGACTATGATGGATCTGCTCCTACTAGGGATAAGGTGTCCGAGAATGATGAACAGACAATTAATATGGAATATCATTTATAAAATTTAAAAAAGGCAGCCCGGTGCACTAAAACTCCCGCTATGCGCAGGGTTTGAAGAAGGGCCCGACCACAAGGGTCTATTGTATGCAATCATTTATAAAATTTATTTTTCCTACACTCTGTTTGGATGGTTGTTTTCCATGGTTTCATAATGTATGGTATGGTATTGTATGGTATGGTACTGTATTGTAATGTAAGTACAATGTTTGGATAGACTGTATCGTTCACTGTGGTTTAATAATATTTTTAGTGTTTGGTTTGATGGTATGGTACGATATCGTAACTGGTAAGTTTACTAAAATGCCCTAAATTATTATATATGTTAAATTTATTACATTGCTAGATTTTATTTTTTTATAGTAATAAATTTTATTAGAAGAAGAGTATAAACAAGAAGTATACCAACAAATAATTTTTTTTACAAAATAACATGATTTTTTATAATTGACACCAAACATCCAATAGGATAAAGGGTAAAATAGGATTATGTAGTATTAAGTAAGGGCATAATTGGAAAGTAAAATTAAAAAATCATGGGATACCACCAAATCGGTGGTTACATAAAATGGGGCTTTTCATGGTTTCCTAACCATGGAATCAAACCATATCATACCATATATTTAAAGTAACAATCAAAACAAACATAATACTGTTAGTAACCATACCGTACCATATCATGAGAAACAACCATCCAAACAGAGTGTTAGCAGTATAGTAGTATTATTCTTGTTGTTCTTGTCTTTCGATTTCAATTACTATCTGCTATTTTTAGTACTTTGATAACTTAATACTTCATCTGTTTCAATTTGTTTGACCTACTTTCTATTTTAGTCCGTTTAAAAAAGAATGACCATTTTCCTTTTCAGTACAAACAACAACATACAACATACCCAGTGTATTCCTACAAAGTAGGGTCTAGGGAGGGTAGAATGTACGCAGACCGTACCTTTACCTCAAATGAAGTAAAGAGGCTGTTTCCGATAGACCCCCGGCTCAAGACCAAAACGAACCATAAGAGGTCGAAATAAACGTACAAGAGATACACATATTAAAAGGACAATAGGTAATCACATAAGTATATTATAACAAAAAAAGTACTATACCCGGACCACATAAAACCCTAGAAAGCAGCAAAACTGCAGAACAAGAAACTGCAAGAGCAGACCTACAACTACTAACTAGTGCAACAAAACACTGCAACCCTACCTACTAGAATGAAGCAGACCTACCTACTAACCGTCTACCCTAATCCAAGCCCTCCACACCTTCCTATCTAAGGTCATGTCCTCGGTAAGCCGCAACATGTCTAATCACCTCTCTCCAATATTTCTTTGGTCTACCTCTACCTCTCTTGAAACCATCCATAGCCAATCTCTCACACCTCCTCACCGGGGCCTCCACGCATCTCCTGTTCACATGCCCGAACCACCTCAACCTCACTTCTCGCATCTTGTCTTCTACTGAAGACACTCCTACCTTGTCTCGAATATCCTCATTCCTAATCCTATCCTTCTTAGTAAACCCACACATTCATCGCAGCATCCTCATCTCCGCTACCATCATCTTCTGAACATGGGAGTTCTTGACTGGCCAATACTCTGCTCCGTACAACATAACCGGTCTAACTACCGCTCTGTAGAACTTGCCTTTCAGTCTAGGAGGCACCTTCTTATCACACAAGACTCCGGATGCGAGCCTTCATTTCATCCACCCTGCACCAATACGATGGGTAACATCCTCGTCAATCTCCTTGGATAATAGACCCAAGGTACTTGAAGCTACCTCTCCTCTGGATGACATGCGTATCGAGCCTCACTTCCACGTCGGATTCTTGAGACATGCCGCTAAAATTGCACTCCAAATATTTTGTCTTAGTCCTGCTCAACCTGAACCTTTTAGACTCCAGAGTTTGTCTCTAAACTTCCAACTTGGCATTAACTCCCTCACGAGTCTCGTCAATCAAAACAATATCGTCCGCAAACAACATACACCACATATGTCATGTTTAACACTACAAGATCAAAGGACATTGTGGTATATTCCACATATCTTTAATTTATGATCACAAGATTTAAAAGTTTTTATTTTATTAAATTCTGTGCTAAGTCAAAATAAGTCAATCAATTTGAAACAGAGGAAGTATTTTATTGTAGTTAGTGTGAATTTTTATTTTTACAGCATATTTTATCTTTCTATTTTTATTTTTGAGATGAGGGTCTATTAAAAATAGCCTCTTTATCTTTCAAGATAGGATCACGTCTGCATGAATTCTATCCTCCCCAGATTTTATAACTACTTATTGGATTACATAGATGCCTCTCTACCTCACCTCTGAGGTAGTGGTATGGACTGCGTACACTCTACCCTCCTCAGACCCCACGCTGTGGGAATACACTGGGTATGTTGTTGTGAATTACACTAGATAGTTGTTGTTCCTACTCTTCCAGAAAAAGTATTTTCAAAATATTTTGACCAACCAATCATAAAAAAAATAATAGAAAAATCCATATCAAACACACATATTGATATTTACAATTTGGTTTGACCTTCTTAGAATAATGACGTAAATATCCTTGGTTTTAACTTCACAATGAAGTCTTCTAGTTACCTTTTTTCTCCAAACAAGATCCAGATCTAACGCCTGAACCTGAAAGGCTAATTTCGTCATTTCATTACTATCTTCCCCTAAATTTTACTCTTATTCATTTCTTTTTCAGTTCCCCACCTTAATTCCTCCTACTCAACCAAAAATCCCCTCCACATTTCCTCGCCGGCGCTGCCGTCCTCCTCCTCCGTGAACCACCATTGACTCCGCCACTCGCCGTCGCCGGCGTTTCCCAATTTTCCAAAAATGACGAAACTACCCCTCCCTTTCCTCCTTCTCCTCCTCCTCCTCTGTCTCGTCTCTTTCACCACCGGCGAGATAAAAAAACTGAAAATCTCCTCCGATCCACGTTCTATGATCCTTTTCGAACGGTTCGGGTTTACACATACGGGTCAAGCCGCCATTAGCGTTTCCTCTGTCTCCGTTATCTCCACCTTAGCCACACCCGACCCGAGCCGGCTCGGGTTTTTCCTCTTATCTGAAGATGCCCTAATTCAAGTCCTTCTTGAACTTCAACAAAACCCTACATTTTGTGTTCTTGATTCCAAATTCGTTAATCGCCTTTTCACTTTTCGTGATCTTTCTCCACCCCCAAATTCTTCGTTTAACCGATCTTACCCTGTTACTTCTCCGAATGAGTACTCTCTTTTCTTTGCCAATTGTGCCCCTGAATCAGAAGTGTCAATGGATGTTCGTACGGAACTCTATAATCTTGATAATCAAGTTAAGGACTATCTATCTGCTGGTCTTACTCAGCTACCCACGTTGTATTTTCTGTTTTCTTTTGTTTATATTGGGTTTTTAGGGTTATGGGTGTCTGTGTGTTTCCGTAATAAGAAATCTGTTCATAGGATTCATATGCTTATGGCTGCTTTAGTTGTAATGAAGGCGTTGAATTTGATTTTCGCGGCGGAGGATAAGCATTATGTTAAGGTTACTGGTACTGCTCATGGTTGGGATGTGTTGTTTTACATTTTCCAGTCGATTCGTGTTGTTTTGCTTTTTACTGTGATTGTTTTGATTGGTACTGGGTGGTCGTTTTTGAAGCCGTTTTTGCAAGAGAGGGAGAAGAAAGTGTTGATGATTGTGATCCCGCTTCAGGTTTTGGCTAATGTGGCGTCGATTGTGATTGGGGAAACGGGTCCGTTTATTAGGGATTGGGTGACTTGGAATCAGGTGTTTTTGATTGTTGATATTGTTTGTTGTTGTGCTATTATCTTCCCTATTGTTTGGTCGATTAGGTCGTTGAGGGAGACGTCCAAGACTGATGGGAAGGCTGCAAGGAATTTGTCAAAATTGACTTTATTTAGGCAGTTTTACATTGTGGTGATCGGATACTTGTACTTCACAAGGATTGTTGTGTTCGCATTGAGGACAATTGCTGCATATAAGTACCAATGGGTGGCAAATGCTGCCGAGGAGATAGCCAGTTTAGCGTTCTACATGGTGATGTTTTACATGTTTAGGCCAGAGGAGAAGAATGAGTACTTTGTTCTTGACGAGGAGGAAGAAGAGGCTGCAGAGTTGGCTCTTCGAGATGAGGAGTTTGAGCTGTGAAGTTGAGTTCTGGTGGAAGGTGTCCTGTCATTTTTGCGGTTCGCAGCCTAACACTGTGAGTTCACTGAAGTGATAGTTAGGTTTGCTGGGATGAATTATCATTTACTGTTCTTTTACTTTATCATTTTTATTAAACAATATTTTGGGTTGTAGTAATAGCACTGTAATCATGGAACAGTGGTTTTCATTTTTGGATATTGGAAGTTCTTTCATTCACAGTGTTATGTAAACCTCATTTTCATTGATATAGTGCTTTATCATGATTTTCCATTGTTGGTCTTTTCTCTTTCCTTTCCTCCCTTCCGGAAGTTCGTGTGCTTGAATATGAAATTCTAAAGTTTGTTGTTTTCCATTGAGAAATTTAGTGTAGCTGTGCTTATATAGGTTCAGTTGGATGTAGTGACCATGCTGTCTGTCCTGTTATGGGCATTTTGTTCCATCTTTTGTTGTTTGCTTCATGATTTTCCATCACTCCAGGCTGACCAAGCTTTCCAAATATTCCACCTAGCTATGAACGATATGGTATCTGTGTCCTATTTCTTCACTTTGAATTTCTGAGGTGTGATATTTTAATCTTTCTTAGTATATTAGATGGCTTCCATATAAGCTAGATGCATGGTCCGGTCTAGGAGCTAAATGTGGCATATTGAGAGGATCAGAATCAGAACTGAAAGAAGTTGGTCTTGTTCTTTTCTCATCTCTGTCAAAATGGACAACACCAAAGATATGCCAAAATGATCTTTGTTCATTGCAGAAGGTTTTTATTGTTCTTGGTACTTGGTATTTGAGCGTACTAGTCCCTTTACTAATACTAATGAATGAAGGGGTCGAGCTCCCTAATGGAAAGGATTGCACAGGGAAGTCCTAGAATGAGAGGCTAAAGTGTCGGCCAGTCTGTTGCTCCATTGAGGTTGATTGAGCACACAATATCTATCAAGATGTCTTGTGACTGTCCTAGTTATTAAGATAGTTATTGGCTAGGCATCAGGTTAGCTAAAAGTGGCATATTGAGAGCATCAGAATCAGAGCTGAAAGAAATTGGTCTTGTTCTGTTCTCATCTCTGTCAAAATGGCATAGGATCTCACATTTTTCCATAACAACAACAACAACAACAACATACCCAGTGTATTCCCACAAAGTGGGGTCTGGGAGGGTAGAGTGTACGCAGTACCCGTACCTCAGAAGTGAGGTAGAGAGACTGTTTCCGATAGACCCTCGGCTCAAAATAAAACAGTCTAGAAAAGGACAATAATATAAGACTAGGAAACAATAGATAGTAAAAACAACATATAAGTAACAGAAACAAGACTATCACAAAATAATACTATAATTCATCTTTTCGGAACACCAAACCTTACCAAAACTCCAAGAACCAGATACTACACACGTAGCACTATGACTACTAGCACGGACCCCAACACACATCACCCCTACGTACTAGCAAGGACGCATCCCTACCTACTAACATTCTACCCTCATCTGCGTTCTCCACACCTTATCTAGGGTCTTGTCATCAGTAAGCTGTAACTGCGTCATGTCATGCCTAATTACCTCCCTCCAATACTTCTTCGGTCTACCTCTACCTCGCTTGAATCCATCCATAGCCAACCTCCCACACCTCCGCACAGGGGCCTCCGTGCATCTCCTCATCACATGCCCGAACCATCTTAGTCTCACTTCCCGCATCTTGTCTTCCACCGAAGACACCCCCACCTTGTCTCGAATAACCTTATTCCTAACTCTATCTGCCATAACAATACTTTCCAATTTGAAGTGTTGGTATTGAAAATGCTCTGTATTAAAAGAAAAACACCTTGTGGCCTAATGAGCTGTAACTAGTAAGTTATTCTGCACTTGACTTCACCCTGCAACTCAAATTGGTCCCACGAATAATTCATATTGTTGATACCTTCTGTTACTCTCTTTTGTCACTTCCACCTCCAATAATGACTAAACAATACTATTACATGCCATTTCCAATAATATTTACCATCAAGGCCCCAGCAGAAATGATTAAGAACGTGTTTTCTCTTGTAAAGTGTTGTACATCAAACAGTGAGGAGTAATAAACAACGGGGCTTAGGCCAAAGAGCTTATTATCTAAGAATCAGTGGAAGGGAGTAAATCAGGGATGGTATATTGGTGGGAATTCTTACAGTTTTTTATTTGTTGTCTGGACCGTCAGTGAGATCTGAGACCCCTTCCACAGATATAAGGCTAAAGAACCACGATGCAATAGAGTACGTTAATTGATGTGCTGCTACTCATCAGGACAATTCTGGCTTTATGTGAGAATTTGTTTAACTGACTTTTATGTTCAAATCTCTTTTGATCTTCTACACTAGAAAGCTGGCTAAATTAAACAATCTTGACTTGGAAACAAGAGTGGTTATATAATTAGGTATTTTCTGCATGTTGTGTCTAGCATTTGGGGGGTCATCCCTCATTTGTCAGCATATGTGAGCTTCGTCATACCTCCTTTTTTGCTATCTTATCTGTTTTCCTTATCAAAATACAAATGTCATTAGATATCTAGTGATAGTCTATTAGATGGAACGGATACGAAAAATAGAAAGCACCATTACAACTGTGTTCACGCTGGTACAGATTTCCAAAGTTTTTTGACCAAGGCTCTTTCATAAATAGACCATCGTGATAGATTATATTGCATGGAACTTCTGGCTTGACTTTCAATTTTCTGGTTGGTTCCTATACTTTTTTCTAGCTGATATGGTTTCTTGAGATGGCGATAGTCTATTACGCTTCTGAAAATGGTAAATTTCAGCATCATGCTTGTTTTCACATGAATTTAGTTTCCTCATCCTTCTCTCTTTACTCTGCTGATCTTGTGAAGTTTTAAGTTCTTTTACAGATGACATAAACACTCTTTTGCTTTTGAAATTCAGTTAGTATTGTTCTCTCCTAGTAAGTGTTTTGATGATGTGACAGTCGTCGAACATAACCTGTGAAAATTGTAATGCTATTCTCAGAGGTCTGATTATTGGCTAGGACTGTTTCGATCCATTTATTCTTGCACCAATGTATCAAATATTTCATGGCTCTGCTTTTGATCCACTTGTTGAAGCAGTTATGGTGTACTAATCACTTAAACAGAAATGGTAACTTCTGATCATAGAGGGCTTCTTTAGTGTTTGCATATTTTTTACTTAGATGGATGAGGGATTTTGATGATCTGACTGGTGTTTGTTTGGTGTTACAAGATAACATTGATAGATAGGTAAAACTTTGAAGCAGGTCAAAACTTCAAATTGGGAGGGCTATCCTCCCGATGAACTGACCGTACCCCAAACTGACACAGGTGAGCAAGTAGAGTATACTAAAGTGCTTGAAGAACCATGTTGAAGGAATTTGGCAATATGACCGCATAACTTCAGGAGAAGTGGTGCTCTCCTATGTTACAACAACAACATACCCAATGTGTTCCCACAAAGTGGGGTCTTGGGAGGGTAGAATATACACAATCCTTAACTCTACCTCAGAGGTGAGGTAGAGAGGTTGTTCCGATAGACCCTCAGCTCAAGACAAAAACAATTTAGAAAAAAGACGTAACAAAAGTACAAGAAACAATAAGTAGTAACATAAGAATAGATAGTAACAAAACAATAATATTACCACAAAATAATACTATAATCGATCTACCCGAAACAACAGATATCAACAAAAAATCAAGAATAAGAAACTACAAGAGTAACACTACTGCTACTAGTACGGACAATAAGACAAAACACTCTTACCTACGAGCATGGATGCACTCCTGCCTACTAATCTTTTACCCTAGTTCGTGTCCTAACACCTTCCTGTCTAAGGTAATGTCCTCAGTAAGCTGTAACTGCGCCATGTCCTGTCTATTCACCTCTCCCCATTCCGTCTACCTCTACCTTTCAGTAATCCGTCCATAGCCAACCTCTCATACCTCCGCACTAGGGCATCCATGCATCTCCTTATCGCATGCCCTAACCATCTCAATTTCACTTCCCTCGTCTTGTCTTCCAATGAAGTCACTCCCACCTTATCTCAAATTCCTCATTTCTAATCCTATCTTTCCTAGTAAATTCACACATCCATCGAAACATTCTCATCTCCGCCACCTTCATCTTTTTGGGTGCTCTCCGATGTTCTGATTAGAAAAGAAGGTGAACATAGTGGTTGGTTCTCAACTGATAAGTGTGTTACATCAAAGGAGACGTTCATTATCAGCTCATACTTCTTGTGATGCCTGCACATTGAAAGCAAAATTTGAGCAACAAGAAAGCCCACCTAATGGCTAATAGGATATTCGATCCTCTTTAAAACGTCTATTATTGCTATAACTAGTTGTTTGGTTTTGGTTAAAGAGTATAGAAAGGCCATAATTTTTCATTCTCCTTAAATGGTTCTTACACCATCGGAAACAAACTCTCTAACTTTACTCTGAGACAGAGGTAAAATCTACGTATACTTTAATCTCCTAAGACCCCATTTTGTAGGATTATATTGAGTATGTTATTGTAAATGGTTCTTAGGTCTGATAGCGAATATTGAGTGGGAAACCCAAAAAAGAAAAACCCAAGCATGAATATCAAATAGCTTAAATACTTCATTAACACAAGCATGTAAATTGACCCAACTAGAGAAGAATCCACACAAAGATTCAATTACAACAAAGAAGAAAGAGTCAGGGAGAACTAATACATGAAATCAATTTTAAAAAAAAAATAGAATTCAAAACTAAAAAGAAGCTCAATTTAATACTCTCTTCGTTTCATTTTTCTTGGCCATGTTGACTAACCTTATTCATTATGTTTTGATAATCTAAATTTGACTATCATTACTTTATATTGAAAGCAAATAACAATTTTTTATTTTGCTAAAATGAATATGTAATTTTCTTTTCTTTTCTTTCTTTTGGACATCCATGAAACCGTTTAATTTGCCATTTAATATTGTCAACGGCTTAATAAATCAAATGAAAATAACAAAATTAATTTTGGATCTTTCTGCATTGTTAATTTCAGTTATGAAAACTTCAAATTGACTGCAGCTGACTTTTGACTATTATGATTATTTTCATAATGGATGATGAGCAGCTAATTAGAACCTCCCATATATTTATTTTATTAAAAGCTTGATCAAAGACTTTTGTTTTGCAATATAAACATTTTCTTTGGAAAAATAATAGTACTTCTGATGAGTTATAAAAATAATATACTCTGTGGAACCCCACTTGTGGAATTTGGAGAGGGTAAAATATACGCAGACTTTACCACTATCTCGTGGAGGTAGAGAGTTATTTTCGAAAGACTCTCAGCTCAATTGCAACAAATTCAGGTACAAAGAAGAAGAAAACAGCGAAGAAAAATAGCAACTTATAAGAGTAGTATAACACCTGCAGGGAACGAACAAGAACAACAACAAAATAGTGCAATCATTGAAATACAATAAACAGATGATGATAGCTTATAGATATCAAAAGTAAAAACTACAAAAATACGACTAGTATAACGATAAACACCAATAAACCTAGACCTTCGACAAGCAAATCAACACTCTATTACCTACTAACCTCTGATGAGATAACGCAGTTCAATTGGTTCCATCAAGTTATTGACTTAATACCTTTGAATTTTGATCGTTTAGTGGAATAAGGATAATAACTTCGAGATAAAAAGTGAGTTTGTTTTATTCTGTATTTAATTATGACTATTAATTAATTTTATAATTATTTTATCTCATTATTTATACTAAAATGATGAAATTATATGTTCCATATAAAAAGTGAAATAATTAATCTTAATTATGAGATATCTTTATCGTCTATATCCTATCCCACCAACCAAACGACTCCTTAAATAATACCACTCTGCCACTCATATGCTCGATATTTGTTTCTCCAATTTTATTTTTTTTAAATTTCTAAGTCAATCTAATTGTTTTAAAATAAAATTAATTAGCATGATTAAAGCACTTTCACTGCTAATAATGTGAACTTATTACTATAGTACACCACACATGGAGCATTATCTCACTAATACCAAGCGCCACATTTTCCATGCCTCAAACTATATGTCAAACTTTTTAAATTTATTTTATTATTTCACCCGTCCACGTGTATATTTCGTTCGTCTCAATTTACGTAGTCTCTTTTCACTTTTAATCAATCTAAAAATAAAGGATAATACTTTTATATCGAGTTAATGCTAAAAAATATTAAGCCAAGGGTCTATCGAAAATAGTCTCGATAAGGTCTGTGTACATTTTATTCTCCTCGAACTTCACTGTGTAAATTATACTGAATATATTATTATTGATAATACAAAAGAACACCTAAATTATCAATTTTTCACTAATTTTATACCTCAAATATTTATTATTTTATTTACCTACCTAAATTATCACCTTTTCATACCTTAACTATAACTTTCACTGTGTTTCATCGATGATGAGTTGACCTGCACACATTTATTGTCGACTGAAAATGAATATTTGACCAACTCAGCATCGAGGTGTGTTTTAATACAAAGAAAGACAGTGATACTTTAAGTAGGTAATAAAATAATGAATAGTTAAAGTATATAAAATTTACGAGAAAATGATACTCGTAATATAGATATATTTTTGATCGTTAACTCTTTTATATTTAATAATTTAACTTTTAATTTGCATTTTATTCATAAATATCTTTGATTTATTTTAAATTATAATTTTCACTTTCCACTTTTAAATTTCAATTTTAATTAAACGCATCACATAAATTGAGACGGAGGGCTATATATAACCTCTTTTCTTACAATAGCCTTTCATTCCCCACTATACATTACACAAGAAAAAAAGTGCACACAAAAATTTCACTGTCCCTTCAATTAAATGGCTACAGCTGCATCCGACGTGGAGTTCCTGAAGACAAATTCTCCGGCGATGTCCGGCGGCAGAAGACGGCAGCTCTGGCAGCCGCCTAGGGTGGTAGACACCGTGTCATGCCGGCAACTGTACTTAAGGAGCGCTTATACGTTCTCTAGAAAAGAAACTGTTCCTCAAAAAACTAAAAAGTGTATCGGAAAAGTCAGAGAAAGAGTGCTGGCGAACGGCGGCGGGAAAAAGAAGGGGAAATCCCGCCGGAGAAGGCGGCGGCGCGTGAGGAGGTTTGCGGCGGTGAGGACGGTGAAGAAAGTATGTTGTGCGGCGTTGCGCGGTGTTTTCCGAAGGCTGTTATCGTGCACTGATCCTGTTGTTGATGTTGTTGTGGATGATGAAAGTTAAAAAGTCAGTGTTGTGACAGTAATTTTTTCTCTTTTTCTTCTTTTTACCTTTCATTTTTTGACTTTCTTTTTTACTTTTCGTAGCATGGGTTTGAACATAAAATTATGAAATTTGAAGAAAAAAAAATAGTATTTGAAAAAAAGGTCAAAAATGGTATTTGGAAATAGAAATGGTGTTTGGATATGAATATAAATTGAAATTGTTTTTGAATTTTTGTGATTGATTTGGAGTGATAATTACGAAAACTAATTTTGAGATTTTTTTTTGAATTTCGAAAAATTATCCTTAGCCAAAAGGGCACTACTTTGGCCATTTCCTTTTCTTTGGCTATTTATTTATTTTTCCTTAATAACAAGAGCTTTCAATTTCGAATTTTGAATATGAGAAAAGGACTTTTACATAAATAGTTGATTGAATTCATTGTTTACTTTTTCTAGTCGAATATATAGACTATATATTAATTATACATAATTATACACATATTACACGTGAAATATGCACATATTATACATATGTCAGCTATTTTAAGTTTATGCGATTGAATGGACTACTATTCAAGGTTTATTCTTCTATAAAAAAAATTCAGTAAGATGTGTTTTCATTTTTATTAGACTATACGCGATGCAAATTCAATTAGTCGAGGCTCTAATCTCAATATCATACACCACATGGGAAACCAGTTCCTTTAGAAAACATAACAACAATAACAATAACAACATACCCAGTATAGTCCCATCTTTTTGTGATATAAATAAAAATAGAATTACATCATATGTATACTACGTTGATAATTTTTTTTAAAAAATCCACTTTATAATTACATGCTAGTTATTATCTTAATTTCAAGTTGAAAATTAGCCTTGCAATGAAAAATTAGTACATATTATATTAGAGTAACTTACCTAAAACATATATCTTTGGGAGCTAATTACTTTTTTTTCCACCCTAATCTCGTTAGGATACATCGCCTCACCTCGGGATACATCGCCTCGCCTCGTGATACATCCCCAAACCACTCGGATACATCCCAATCTCATCGGATCCATCCCAAACCACTCTGATACATCGACATTCTTTGATTTTACATCGACATCCCGCATGTATCAGAGGGGTTACAACATGTATCCGAGGGTTTGAGATGTATCCGATGAGTGAGATGTATCCGTGGTGAGGTGATGTATCGCGACCTGAGACGATGTATCCGAGTGGTTTTTGATTAACATGTGGTATATTAAATAATTAAAATAAAGTAGTGGGAGAGTTAGTAAATATGGTAAGATATGTCTCTTTACGTAGTTTAACCATTATATTATAGGTTGATTTAATAATTTGATGATGTAAAGAACTATATACATGATCATTAAACAAAACAATTCATAATTAAAAAAGGCAATTGTCATTTATTGTCAAAAAGTAAAATAGCAAAGGTAGAGATGTTACCGTAATTAATGGGTAAAGACGCAAATGATAATGTAAGATTAATTGAAGATTCCAACGGCTATTGACCATGAAATAATGTTGTTTATTACTGTAATTAATGTGACATTAAAAGCCCCCAAAGTGGTTTAACCTCAAATCAAGGATGTGCAAATTTCAATTTAACTGATGAATCGAATCAATAAAATGATATTGATGATTGATATTATAGGCTTAATGGTTTATAAATGATTTTGGATTTCTCTATATTTGCCTATTGATAATCCAATAAGGTCCTATTAAGTGAATAGTGAGGTGATGATAAGAGCCGAAGACAGTGCATATTGATAACTGAAAATAAGAAGGGAAAATTAAATTATAAGAACATTTTCTTATCGATTAAATTAAAACCGAATCGTTAAATATCATTGATCAATTAACCAAAAATCCATAACAGATATTTTATTGATTCAATTATCAGCTAAGCATGTTTCCAAGCTGATAATCTGGAACAAACCCAATCTCTTCACTGTATTAATGAGATCTAGAACACAATTACAACTTTGGAATAGCTCGAACTACTGAATTACAATGAAAATACCGATAGTAAGTAATTAAGGATAGAGATAAGAATGAAGATGAGAAGTTTAGACTCTTGAGAATAGAGATAAGAGGAATCAAACTCTTTTCTTAACAATACACATAACCTTCTTTCTCCCATCAATATGTCCTATTTATCAACTTGAATCCCAAACATAGCCACTTAATTTGGTGTTGGGCTGCTCCGCTAATATTGATCCAGGCCTATTCATAACATAATCAATAAATTGAACTAGTAAAATACCAAACCAAATCAAACCAATCAATTAATATCTATCCCTACCTAAAATCATCAACACGAAAACTAGACAAGGAAACAAAAATTCGTACATTAATTCATATGAATTATATATCAATCTTACTTGTAAAGCGGAAGTACTCTTTATAGGGTATGGTTTAATTCCTTCGATTTATATTAAGTGATATTTTTTTTAATCTAAAATGAATGGTGTTTCGCATAATCAAAAACATATTATTAATTGTTTTCTTTCAAATATACCCCTATCTAGATAAATAGATTTTTATGTAATCAATAAACTATATTAAATAGGTAATACTATTTAATTAATGATAAGTTGGTAAAAACACTTGTTATTTGTAGGAGTGAGTAAATCTCTTAAGAGGCGCGCCAAGCTAAAAACATCACTTAACATAGACCGAAGAGAGTATTATTTTATATACTTCCTCTGTCCCAAGTTCCAATTTATGTGACGGTTTTCGACTTTCAAAAGTCAAACGAATTATTCTTTGATCGTAATTTTTTCATATATCATTTAAATATTTTAAATTATTAATTATTATGATTTATAATACGTTTTCAAATACATAAGTAATTATTATATTCAAATACATCAAAATTGAAAAGTTTGAATCACGAAAAATGAAAGTGGTCACATAAGGGGCAAATGAGTAAAAGTGCCGAGCCAAGCAAAATTGGCGTCAAAATAAAAAAGCTAACGGTTGAACAGAGCGCGAACTGCTCGTCAGTATTTTCCTCACAAGCAAAATGGCGAGCCTTGTTCCGCCATTGTCTCCGATTAAGGAGACCTTTCCCTTCATCTGTCGCACACAAAATCAACAATAAATTTTTACATGTAACGATGCATCATCATCATTCTTTAAATCCTCGAATTCCCATCGTCTTCATTTTCTGTATCTCACTTTTTCTCACATTGATTCCAGGTACTAAATTTTATTTATTTTAATATCATTCCGAAGGAAAGTGAATTGCTCGAATATGAATATGTTATATCCATTCTTGCGAGTTGAGAAATTCTCAGATGGTAACTCAATTAATAGTTATTATCGCAGAAACTCACTTTATTTTTTTTGAAAAAATCAGAATCAAGAGAAAAATGACTTTCTGAGATAATAATGTAATTGAGTGGTCGTATGAGAAATTAACCCTACTTTTAAGATGTTAGAGGGAATGGTCACTCAACTAATAGTTAATTGCGAAAGTCACTTTCTTTGTTGATGGAAATTGGAATCAAGAGGAAAAGTAACTTTCTAAGATAATAACGTAATTGAGTGGTGATCTGAGAAATTAACCCTACTTTTAAGATGTTAGGGGAAAATAAGGTTGATTTCCCACATGGTCACTTAGCTAATAGTTTTTACGAAAGTCACTTTCTTTGTTGGAAAAAATTGGAATCGAGAAGAAACATGACTTTCTGAGATAATAACGTAATTGAGTGGTCATATGAGAAATTAACCCTACTTTTAAGATGTTAGGGGAAAAAAGGGTTGATTTCTTAGACGGTTACTCAGCTAATACTTATTATCTCATAAAGTCATTTTTCTCTATGAAAAAAATTAGAGTCGAGATGAAAAGGTGCTTTCTGATAATAACTATTAGTTAATTGACCATTGAGAAATCAAGCCCGATTCTTGTTCAATCCAGGTCAGTTGGCCTCGGTGTATAGGAGATAAACAATTGATCTTTTTTCGTTTGTTTGTTTGTGCAGGATTAGTCAGAGCTGCAGTTGTTACACTTGATTCGATTGAAATATATAAGAAACATGAATTATTCGGATCGAAACCAACAATATTTTTTCAGTGTAAAGGGGAAAACAAGACAATTCTGCCAGATATGAAGAAAAAACATGTCTTGTATACCTTCAAGGGCGAAGAATCTTGGCAGGTTTATAATGACGGAATCTCTCTCAGTTCTTTGATTTACTTTCCATGGAATTTTCTCCTTAATTGCTATCTTTTTCAGCTCTCTTTCTTTTGAATTTGTTAAGAAGATGAAGAAAGAAAATTGAATGACTGCAGTGTCTCCAATAATTACATATTTGGAAGGAAAACCTTGGAGCAACATTAAAGTTTATCTCCATGTGTAATCTATAGGTCATGGTTCGAGTTGTAGAATCAGTCACTATACTTGCAGCAGGGTGTACCCTGCCTGCTTTACACCCCCTTGGATGTGGCCCTTCTCCGTACCTGCTTGAACACAAAATGCTTCGTGCTTCAGACTGTCATTTTCATCAATAACCATTTGTCACAATGTTTGGTCATCAAAATGCTAGCTCAATACTACTGTCTTAGTTGTAAAACGCCCTTTCATCTTAACAAGTATATTTGCATCTTGCCGGAGACAACGTAACTATCTGGTTGAAAAAATTAAAACCTGTGCAATTGTATGTGGGGAAAAGATCAAATTTTTAAATGTTGCTAGTAAACATGAAATATGGCAACAACCATGCCTTTATTTTCCTGCTAAAATATAACACATTGTGGGTGGGAGAGCAGAGGGCAGAGCTGTTACTCCTTTACGAGATTGGTAAAATTCTTTTTCCTACATTTTGCCAAAGTGTTTGTTCTTTTGCATTCTCAATGGAATTTCTACAGAGATATCTTTGCTAACTTACTTACCTACCAGTTACAAATGTTCAACTGTAACTTTTTGATCTGTAGCACCTGTCCACCTGTGGACTTTACATAACTCTTCTTTTCGATTGCTACCTAGAACTAATTCAGTTGGGTTAATGTGGTTTTGGGGCACCGGGGGGGGGGGGGGGGAGGAGGGGGAGGGGAGTGTCATGTCTTACTCTTTTTGGATGTTGAAATTGTAGTTTTCGATTTAGTTGTTGGGTTGAGAAGCAGTTTTGGGAACTTCCTAGTGGTTGTTGAGTGTTACAAGTGGGTACATTTTAATGGATAATAATTTAACAAAACAAAAGTATAGCAGGGAATGAGATATTTGTGTTGCATGATGGTGGAGGAATAAAATCAGGAAATTAGCATTTGGGACATGGAAGTTGTTGTGGGAGATAAGTTTCTTGGGAGCTGCCCAGGCGATGAGAAATGTAGGTTTTGTCAAGTTAAAGTTTTTTCTGGACCAAGCTGTGTATGGAGGAAATAGCGCTTCAGTCACTGGAAATTTGAGATGGGAATAGGGGAGTTTTTTTTGCCTATGACACTTATCACCTCATTTTTCAATCCTCTAAACATTTTTGTTGCCAAATGACATTCTTCTGAGAAAAGTAACACCCCTTCCACCGCCTCTGAGAAAAAGTAAACAAAAAGATCTGGTAGCTCAATGTTGACTCAAAACTGTGCCAAAATAGTTTCTCGGTCCAAGTACATCCTATCCTCCCCGAACTCCACTTGTGGGATTACACTGGGTATGTTGTTGTAAGTTGTCCTCCATAAAACACCAGAAGAGGAACTGAAGTTTGAAACCAAACGGTAATCTCCCTCTTTAGGTACAGCGAACATCCGTGGCAGAGAAGATTCTAATCATAACTAGTTGTGTTTATTGGCTTTATGCATTGTTTGAAAAAAATTCAATCTTCCTCTCAATCTTCAACTATTACCCGTGTATTTTCAAAAACTATATTTGCTGCTCGAGATCTTCTGACTTTCTGTTGTTGTAGAAATTTTCCAGGTTTATATTTTATGCTAATATTATGTGCATGGCATAAGATATATCTCCTTCCAGAGTTTGACATTGATTAAATTTTATGTTTTAGCCTTTGACAGAGCTTACAGATAAAAAGTGCAAGCGATGCGGGATCTATGAGAAGGACACAATAAAGCCTGATGATACTTTTGATGAGTGGGAGTTATGTGCTTCTGATTTTACTACTCCTCATGGGAAGTGTAGTCATTACTTAAAGAAAGAGTTCAAAGCCACATTTTTGTGTCCAGAGTGTGTCCACCATCATGATGGTTCGTCTTCTAATTCCTTATGTTCTTCTCTTTCTTTATTCGACGTGTTGACACTTGTTTAGCTGATGCAATAGAGGTGAGGCTGTTGATGCAGATGAAGTCATGATACTTTCAATAGTTTTGACCTTTAGATGTTAAAAGAAAAATCCAATTATGTTTTGTAATAGATCTACCCTGGCATATCATAATCGGTATTCAGATAAAGTGCACATCAGAAATTGTGTACGTAGGTTCTCTAATAGTTTCTTAAAGGTAGGGGCGGAGCTAGAGTATCGGCTATGGGTTCGGCCGAACCCAGTAGCTTTATTCAATATTGTATTTGTCTTAAAAATCCATTGAGTATGTACTTATTATTATGACCAAAAAAATGTACATATTATTGATTTAGAACCGAGTAACTCAAAATCCATAAACTTCAAATTCTGACTCCGCCTCTGTAATGGAGGAAACAAGCATACTGCTAACCCCCCTCCCCCCTTGTGGGAAAGAATGGTGTAAAACAGAATATTGAATAAACTTTTGATTTGCATGCAAACGTATGATTAGCGATTTACCCTTTATTTAATATAGTATCTATGAGACATACAAATCGGTTTGTTAAACGTCTCTGGCTAGATTTAGGAATTTGACTATTCCTTTATAAATGGTCTGTTAGGATATTATAATCTGACTTATTTATTATGTTTAACTACTTTGGAAGTCTTGATGAAAGAATACTTTCATGTCCGCTCCATTCACAGAGGCATTTACTTAAATTTTGCTACAAATTCGTTAAGATTTTAGTATCTGGGATATAGTTCATAGTTGAAGTTTTTTCTGCTTCTGCAAATTTGGGCTGTTGGTTAATTTATATACTCAGTACTAATTTTCAGTTTTGTTGCATTGTTACTCTAGCTTCAAATCACTCATCTGGTTCACCAAAAGGCGGAAAGAGAATGCACTGGGCTTTCCTGCTTCTCATATGTGCTTTGGTGTCGATTGTTTTAGTTCTTGGAGCAGTTACTACCTACAAATGTTGGAAGAAAAAAAGGAGGCAGCACGAGCAAGCTCTCTTCTTGAAGCTGTTTGAAGAGGACGATGACATAGAGGACGAATTAGGCATTGGGCCACTTAGTCATGTTATTTAGGAAACTAGTATCATTTTTCATGTCTCAACATACGTGTACATGCTTGACGTAGTTGTATGGTAGAACTTAAATGGGGATTTTTTTTTGTATCAAATCATATTATTCCAAGAGAATGTAGCAGATGTAGGTAGAGCCACGAGCTTGGATATTAGATTAATGTGACAATTGGAGATTTATGAGACTTTTGAATGAAAGTTTTTTGTTTTCAGGGTAAATTGCAGTAAACATCCTTGTAATATGACTCGATTGTTACACCTACTGCATTTTATGATCACATTTACACAATCTGTTGCCCTACTTTTAATAGCTTAAGCTTGTATTGGTATGGTGACTAGAATATTTGTCATAAGATATGTAATTCTACTGGTTTTCGGCTGATCAAGAAGATGTATATGAACAGAGTTTAACTTGATCTGTTGTGCACATGTTATTACAGAAAATCATATTGATGTTTTTTCGCTGGTGTGCATGTTGATTTGTAGCGTACATATTTTATGGAAAATCATTAAGGACCGATAATGAAATAACTTTGATTTGGAATCCATGTTAGCTATTTCTTGCTACACTACCACATTGTTGGGTCTATGTTGGCAAAACTTCAGTGCTGGTGATTATGGATTGATCTTGTGTCGTTGATTTATGCAAGTACTGCTGCATTTCAACATTGATTGTCTTGTTTGACTGGGCTATGTTTGAAGTGATATTCTACCAATATGTACTTGTGGTCACTGTTCGTCTAGCCCGATAATCACTTTACAAAGTAACATGTGTTTTTAAACTTTAAAATTTTTAAGATTAAGTTAATGATTGCCAAGTGGGAGAATGTTATACTTTTACCAAATATCGACTAACATTAACTTAATTATTGCAATTTATTAAACAGACTTACCTGTTTGATTCCTTCTTGGGCCTGAATCACTTCATGTATCGGCGTGGGATGGCAATAGTGTAGGCCCTGTTTGAAGACCTATAAAAACCTACTATCGGGAGGCCCATTAGGTCAAGGCGTGGTGACTATAAATATATGGTTAGGTCCCTCTCATCTCCGTAACCTTATGACAATCACCCCATCTGACTGCTAGTTGTAGGAGGAGCAGTGAGAGGAAGACCTAGCCGGATGTTCCACATGTCTGAAACATGCTTCCGCATTGATAAACAAGACAACTTAACAGGTACACTTCTTAATTTTGCTTTCTTGTGATGTTTTTTTACAAAACATAACAAAATTTTACAAAAAACATAGTAGATGTTAGAAAATTAAAAGCAGCCCGGCTCGTCAAAATTCAGCCTTAAACAGGCAAACTTAGTGCTTCCTTCAACGAAGATCTTCTCCATCTTCGTTCCTCCTTATCTCATCTACTAGAGGCAACTTCTTAAGATCATATGTTTACTCCTTCAATCCAATTTGAAAGATTAGTTACGAATGATAAGCAAAATTACAGCCATGGTTCTCTTTTCATTGCTTTCTTCATCACATTCTTTGACTATAGATTCAGCTTGTGAGCAACTTTCTGAGTAAAAATTTGGCCTCCATGTTGCAGCCATGGCACAAAGATCCAAACTTTGGAGCAGGAGGAAGAAGAACAGAAGGGTAACCATTCTTGATTCTTGGGGCTTTTTTTTTTCAAAAAAAACAAAAACAAAAACTACTGTTTGAAGAACATGTTTGTTTGTTCTAGTACTATTTGGGAAGAAGGTGAAAAGAGAGATGAATGGTCCTAACTCCTAAGGGAAAAATTCCCAATTTGCATGTAAATAAGTCCACAGACGTCATCCCTTCTCATACTTTACACACGGATTATTTTCATTGTGCAAACGGTCCAACACTCCACTTACAACTTTGTTAATTTGCAAATCAGAAATGTCCTCAACAATGAACTGTGAGTGTCTTACCAAGACACAGATATCAGCTCTGGTTCCAGCACCTCCAGGCAATCTAGCAGCAGCATCTCTTACCAAACAAAGGTTAGTAAAATGTGGTGGTCTATTGCGCTTAAGAATATGGTGATAGCGAACCTTTTTTAACGGTTTGCCTCTGCACCTTTTCAGTGGAGCAACAATAGATTTCTGACCTTCAACAGCTGTATATGAGAAAGCCCTGCTAGGTACTCTGTACCTTAGAGCTTCTTCTCTACGGAAATAAGCTCTTATTTCCTCGCAGCAGGAGCGAATCATTTCAGGACTCTTCACAGCTCTTGATTCCTTTAACCTTTCACCAAGTTTAAATGTGCATGATCTACCTTTGGCTATTTGTATCAGAATCTTTGCTGCACGAATGACTCCCTTTCCAGGTATGTCATCAGATGTGTTTTTTGTCTTCTTTGTTTTCTATATGTCCTGATAAATAAATAAAAGTGAAGTCGAAAATCAGCTTAAAAAAATATACTTGTAATATCAATCAGTGTCCAACTAACTACACAATGCACCACCATTTCTTAGCAGAAGCATAAAAAATATACTAATGCACTTGAGAAGCACAAGTAGTGCACATGTTACTCTCTCCTTTTAATTAAAACTTGTGCTTAAAGCATTTTTGGCCAAACTTCTCAAAGGTCAAACTTTTCTTTGTTTTAAAAAAAATATTTATTTTCAAGAGTGAAGGTGTTTGACAGGTTTTTGGTGTAGAAACAAGTGTGTTGAGTACTACCAGAAGTTGTTTCAACCTTTAAGTAGAATAGAAAAAGTAGCTTCTCCTAAAAATAAGTGCTTTTGATTTTTTTCAAGACTAAATTATCAAAAATTGATGTTTACCAACTTAAAATTAGCATTAACTTCCTTTTCTATAGTTTGATGATACGTAAAACATTTCTTGAAAATATTGGTCAAACACAATTTACTAACAAAAGTACTTTTCAAATAATTTAGTCTATACAAACTACTATTCTGCCCAAGCACCATGGAATCTTAGTAGTTCAGTTGGTTTGATACATGAATTTTCTTTCACCTTGTTGATGAGAATTCGATTCCCCACATTGTAATCCCCTCCCTCATTTTTATTCTTTAAAAATACCCTTTCTAAGTACCTTTTCAGAAATCACTTTTAATAAGAAATACTTCTCAAGATAAGTTGATTTTGATACCTTGTCCTAGCACACTACTAGATTTGTGACCAGCAGTTAACATGTAATTATTGCACTTCCTTTGATGTCCATAATGCATAACTATAAATGTGATATTGTATCTCCTTGTGGAAAACACTTTCCTAGAAAATTACTTTCGTCGTACCAAACACACTCAGTACTTTTTGTAAAGTCCAAACAAATCATCATTAGCGGTGGAGCTATAACATTAAATCTATTTGGATGGATCCAATAGCTTATAGGAAATATATTAAATATGTAATTGTCAATCCAACAAGTAAAACGAGTAATGGGTTCGAGGGTAAGTTTAGAGCTCATAAACTTTAAATCTCGATTCCGCCTCTTAGTATCATCTCAATATTCACTCAAGTAGAGAAGTACTTTCATATCTACTTTTGAGTTAAAAGATTAAAAAAACCTTTAATTGTTTTTATTTTTCGAGTCTCATACCTAAATTACTGAGTGTTCCATTACCCCGAACAATAGCTCCCTATATATATTAACAAAATGGTTGATTATGTGGCAAAACATTTGGGATAACTCGTGACAAGGCGCATGGGAGATTAAAAAAAGGCATAAATGGCTCCACATGGTCGTGTCTAAGGGTTTATTAAGCTTACCATTTTAAAAATATATATATATTTCTTACTCCCCCTTAATTTTTAATTAATTTTGATTATTAATTAAAATCCCTAATTAAAGTGGTAATTAGATTGTAGGTTGAGTTAATTAGCCACGTGTAACTTTTTTTAGTTAATTACGAGCGTGTACCAAACATGTCTCTAACAATTCAACCTAGGGTTTTATAATATATAAGGAGCTATATTAAACCTACATTTATAATTTAATATAAACGGAGCTATTAAGGGGTAATGGAAACACCAATTAGTTTAGGTATGAATTAAATTCGAAAAAGGAAATAGTTTAGAAGGATTTTAACTGATTGACTCTCTTTTAAAGAACAAACATTGTTATCCCAGCCTAATCTCAATCTCCAACTCAATCAAAGTGAACATACAAAACTGGGAGGAGCATATACTGAACCCTTACATGCACACATGAACATGCTATATAAAAAAAACATGAAGAATCATCACATCATAAAACTTTAAAAGGGATGAACAGCGTGAAAAAAATTACAAAATAATGATTAATCTCACCTCTAGGTACTTGTTGATGGGGTGGTATGATTGTATCGATGCTTCAGAACTGAATATAGCACATTTGTTGCAGAAATTTGTAAGCAAAAGTTAGTCTTTTTCTTCTGCCTTTTTTTGATTGAGAAAATTTTTAAGTGTTATTTTTCTCTTGCTTGATTTTTAACTGTAAAATAGCAAATGCAAATGAAAACACAAAAAACAATAAAAAGAAGAAGGAAGATTTCGTTCATTTCGAGGTATAAAGGAGGAGGAAGAAGATAATGTTGATGTGGAAGAACATGAGTCATCTGATGAAAACTTAAATCAGATACACACAAGGTGTGTGTGTTTTGTAGATTATGTAGATAGAAGTTAAAAAGGCTAAAAAGGTATATTAATTAGGAGATGAGTGGATTTTAAATACTTTTCTAAATTAAGTTATAAACATTTTCATCTAATTTCCTCTCTAAGTTACATTCTCCCTCCCCCAAAAAATTGAAATTTAAATTACAAGAGTCAATGTATTTAATATTTTGTGTGAGTTTATTATAGGATGATTTTATGTTTTAAAAATGAAGTTTCACTATTTTGGAGGCCACGTAAATAATTCACGAATCACTATTTTTTCTAGAATAAAAAATCTTTGGCGTGATTGTATTTAAATTTTGTGTGGTATACCATAAATAGTACACTTCCTTTCTGGATGAAATAAGAATTGGAGTCAAAAACTTTTGATTTTGACTCCAATGAGCTGCACCCTAGAGAATGACTTTACGTTTGTTTTAGAAGGAAACAAGTTTTTTTTTTTTTAAAAAAAGCATAAGTCCTATGCACGATGTATTGAGACGTTTAAAAGGTAATTGTAGATAGCTTTATTTAACAAACATTAATTGAGAATCTAGAATAAATGGTAAATACCATATTATAGAATTATAGTAGGTATAGTTATATTGATGGTGGTAAAAATATTTACAAGTTAGTGTATAAAATCCTCCTAGATCAATCAGAATCAAGACCTGCAGAGAGGTTCTAAATGGCCTGGCCTAACCAACTGGCAACCACTACAAGCAAGCGGGAAATACAAGATCTTGCATGATTCTCAGTTTTCTACTTCTTATTTCCATTTTTTTGTTTCTAAATTCGCTTGATAGATACTACTATATAAGCTACATTGACTGAGTTCCTATGTTTAAACTACATATATAATGTAATTCAAGGAAGTTTTTTGTTTCCTTTTTTTGATATTCAGTATTCTCTGACGCTCCTTACAACAACAACAACAATATTGCATATATCATTGGCAGCGTAGTAGTGTTGTGGAATGCTGAAATACAAATTGTTTCTGATCAGGATGGCAGCCAATTATCAATGGTGAGAAAAAGTGAATTGAGAGCTACTCTCTCTTGAGCTAAAACAGAGAAGAGAAGAGAAAGGGAAGAAGAAGATATTATTTAATTGTTGTACCAATTACACTTGTGCTCTGCCTTTATATAGAGCTTAGTAATCGACTCTGGAACCTTTTAACTAATTACTTTGATTTACTAATATAACAGCTACAGTACTAACTGTCATTGTACAGCAGCTAACAACTATCACAGTCATAACCAACTAACTAACTAACACAATAGCTATAACTGACTTTTGACAAATGGGGAGAAGATCAGCGAACTCAATATCATTAAGATCTGGTGAGCTATATATATAAATTTTTCGTTTATTACTAGCTAGCCTACTCATAACTGTGTAATTAAATCTCCGCTATTCTACCTCAGGTTCTCAGGTGGTGTAGTCATTGTTTAAAAATGCAAAGCGGAACTCCTTTATGGCATGTACTAGCATTACATCTATCTTTTTCGCGCCATACATTTGCTCGTAGTGCTTCAATAGAAGTAATCTCCTCTTTGAGATTACTTCCTCCCCCCCTCCCCCCTAAAAAAACAGAAATTTAAATTACAAGAGTCGATGTATCTAATATTTTGTGTGAGTATACGATAGGATGATTTTATGTTTTAATAATGAAATTTTACTAGTTTGGAAGCTACATAAATAATTTACTAATCACTAGCTACCTTTTTTTTTGGTTAGAATAAAAGATCTTTGGGATAATTTCAGAAGTCTCCTCCATGTTTTGCCCTATTACACTGACTTTCCTTGTGGTTTACGAAATTAAGTCCACCTCCTGTATTTTGATTTTTTGTAACTATTTTTTAAACCTATTTATTACTAATATAATTAGAGTATATTTTGACATTTTTATCCTCTATTTAAGGAAGATTGATACATTTTTGTATTTTCAAAAAAAAATTAACTTTGAATTTCTCATTTTATTCCACATTATTAGTACGACAAGTTAATTTCAGAAGTCCTTTTTCGAACTTTTTATCTACTTTAAGTGCACAAATTGAAACATCTACTTTAAGTGCACAAATTGAAACGATAGGAGTAAAAAAAAAAAATCTGTAACAAATCTTTCTATGGGTTATTTTCTTGTAGATTCTAAGTCCTTTTTGTCGTTTCATTTTTTATGGCGATGTAGGGATTTTTTTCTTTTTGGTACCAAAAAATTTATATAATACTTATATAGTGATTCCATTTGAGATGATAACATTGCCAAGTTTGGATAGACTATACTAGTAGTGGGGGGTGGGGGGCATCAGGAAAGTTGTCTATTTGCTTAATTTTCGAGGCTTATTCATTTCATGTCGTGGAATTTTATTGAATTATTCAATACAATAGCCTACCCAAAGGAGGCTTATTATTATATATTAATATGATGTTAGAGTGTGAGTTAGTTTAGAAAATTTGTCTGCCCAAAGGAGATGAATTTTCAAATACTGAAATATTTTCTCATTACCTGCCCAAAGGGGTTAATATTATGAAGGCTAAACTTAGTTGCCCATAATTTCCTTATATCACACTCAGCATACTTTTACCCAAAGTTATTTTGAGGCCTTAAAAGAGAATATTTTTGATAGAAAATTGTGTCTTCCCAAAGGGGATAGATTTTCTGTTACAAGAATATTTTTTATTTCCTGCCCAAAGGGGGTAATAATTGTTGAGCTCGTACTATTTTCCGAGAAAAATAGTTGAGTTATATTCTCATACTTTCTAAATCATATCATCTTGTTTTCAAAGACAGATCCAGTATTTGAAGTTTATAGGTTCCTAGTGATCTCAAATTAAGTATAAAGTGTCATACACTACCACTCTGTTGGGTCTATGTCGGGAAAACTTCAGTGGTTGTGATTATGGATTGGTCTTGTCTCGTTGATTGATGCAAGTACTTTTGCATTTCGACATTGATGGTCTTGTTTGACTGGACCATATTTGAAGGGATATTCTACCACTGTGTACTTGTGGCTACTGCTCGTTTAGCCCGAGTGTCATTTTATTAAAAAAAATTATTTTAAACTTTAAATTTTTAAGATTAAGTTAATGATGGCAAATGTGGACTAACATTAACTTAGTTATTGCGGTTTATAAAATGGGCTAAACAAGTATAATTGGTGAGCATAACTTAGGCCGCTTATCTGTCGAATTCTTTCTTGGGCCTATATCTCTTCATGTATCGGTGAAGGCCGGCAATAGTGTAGACCCTGTGAAAGATCTATAAAGCCTATTATGGGGAGGCCCATTAGGTCAAGACTTGGTTACCTATAAATATATGGCTCGATTGGTCTCCTCTCCATTCCTTAACCTGATGGCACCCGCCTCATTCGACTGCGAATTGTTGGAGGAGCAATGAGAAGAAGACGTAGTTGAATGTTCCACAGGTCTGAAACACGCTTCTGCATTGATAAACAACATGGCTTAACAGGTACACGTCTTAATCTTGCTTTCTTATGATGTTTATTTGCAAAACATAACAAGATTTTACAAAATATAGTAGATCCGGGAAAATTAAAAGCAGTTTTCCAAGGATTGGGTTCGGCTCGTCAAAATTCAACCTTAAATAGAAAAACTTAGTGCTTCCTTCAACTAAGATCTTCTCCATCTTGATTCCTCCTTATCTCATATACTGATTGAAACTTCTTAGATGTGTGTTTCCTCCTTCAAGTCAATTTGAAAGATGTGACATGAATGATAAACTTCTATATCCTTTATATGTGTTAATAAGTGCTTCACGCGGCTGATACCGTTTCTGACATTCTTACATCTTTATTCCTAGAAATTGAATGCTTCCCACTGGAACCAGATGAAATTTTCAATGGGGATGATACGACTTGGGATACACAAAGCGGAATAATTTTGACGAAGATCCATTGTCATTAAAGTCTTTGTCAGCCATTAAAGGAGCTCGAAGCTCAAGTTCCAAAATCGCTTTTTCCTCAAACGTACTTCGTTTGAGTGGGTGGTGTACATCGAGAGAAATTCGAATCTAATATTTGGGGCTATTTAGGTAAGATTTGATCTAGTTTTGATCTAAATTTCAGTCCTAATTTGTTAAAGTTTGGAAGTTACCGTCAAATTGTATCAAAATTGTATGACGAGTGGTATGAAAATTATTTAACTTCTATTTATTTGTAGGTCATATTGAAAATGAAGATGAGAATGCAAAAACATGACAAAGAACACATCTGATGACATGCCGGACAAGAAAGTCATTCGTGCAACAAGGTTCTGTAATAAATGTCAAAGGTAGAAAGAGGACATTCTGTTCACTTGAAATATCATATGATTTTTAATTCTGATTCTCAACAACCCAAGCCGATGAAGGCCAAAATAAATACTTCCGATGATGGCGGCGCCTCTTCTTCCACCATAACCACTAGAAGCTCCAATCATCGTGGCAAAGAAATACTCAAGTCGTCTCTTGCTGTCGCTCAAAAACCCAAGTTCAAGAAACCCAAAACACCACCAAAGAAATTGGCAAATGTTTTGGGGTCCTCCTCTGCCGTCATGACCCGCAATGCGAAAGACAGCCAAATTGGGGCCTAGTGCAAACACTGGTTCATCCAATTCCAAGAGAGCTAAAACAACTTCTGATGCAGCAAAGATAAGGGCAAATGTGGAGCCCTCTACTACCTCCGGAAGAGCGAAATTGGAGTCTTCACCTTGCCTTCTTCTCATCAGATACAATCACTCAATCCATGGTAGAGAAATCAACAATCATCTCTGAGGGAAGCACCTCGTCCTCGACCAAAGGAAAAGCTAAGGAAGACACTAGTTTGGCACCCAAATCTAAGCAAGCGAAATTAACAATCTCTGAAAGGGCAGATATGCAGACTTCTGGTGATCTCACCTGCCGGAGCAAATTCCAAGACACTATTTTGATTTCGTAATTTTCCCCAGCGGGTGGGAACACCGGAAGTCTGCACATCTGCCCATTCAGAGATGTTTTTTTCGCTTGCTTGGATTTGTTTGCCAAACTAGTGTATTCCTTAGCTTCTCCTCTGGTCAAGGACGAGGTTCTTCCCTCATAGATGATGGTTGATTTCGATATCTTGGAATTGAGTGATTGAATCTGATGAGCAGAAGGCAAGGTCGAGGACACCAATTTCGCTATGCCGAAGGTACTGAGGGCTCCACATTTGGCCTTCTCTTTGGTGCATCAAAAGTTGTTTTGGCTCTCTTGGAATTGGATGAACGAGTGTTTGCATAAGGCCCCAGTTTGGCTTTGCCTTTCGCACTGCGAGTCACGATGGCAGAGGAGAACTCCGCAACATTTGCCAATTTCTTTGGTGGTGTTTTGGGTTTCTTGAACTTGGGTTTTTGAGTGACAGCGAGAAGTGACTTGAGTATTTCTTTGCCACGACGATTGGAGCTTCTAGTGGTCATGGCGGAAGAAGAGGCGCTGCCATCATCAGAAGTATTTGTTTTGCCCTTTTTCGACTTGGGTTGTTGAGAATCAAAATTAAAAATCATGTGACATTCAAGTGAACGGAATGTACTCTTTCTTCCTTTGGCCATTTATATCAGAATCTTTGCTGCACTAATGACTCTCTTGTCCGGCATGTCACTAGATGTATTTTTTGTCATTTTTTGCATTCTCATTTTCGTTTACTGTATGTCCTTATAAATAAATAAAAGTGATACAATTTTCATACCACTAATCACACAATTTTTATACAATTCGACTGTATCTTTGAACTTCACCAAACTAGATCAAATCTAGCCCAAATTTTAGATTCGAATTCGACTGCCGCTTTGATTTTCCTCTTGTTGTTTCCCATGCTAGCAGTCGAAGAGACCTCACGTTCTCAGCTGAATTCCATCTTCTGAGGACTTTATCTTAGTCTAGAAAGAAGGCAAGATTTCAAGCATTGATCGATCAATTAGACTTGCGGAATGCTGCAAACACTGTACTTGGAGATGAAAGCCACAGGGGATTCTCTAGCGGAGAGCGCAAGCATGCTTCTATTGGAATAGGCATCATTCATGACCCTATTGTCCTGTTTCTTGACGAACCTACTTCAGAGCTTGATTCTACTAGTGCTTATATAGTGGTTAAGGTCATGCAAAGGATATCTCAAAAAAAAGACATTTCTGAATCTCTTTTATTTACCAAAAAAAAAAAAAGGATAGCTCAAAGCGGCAGCATTTTGATCATGAAATTCACCAGCCAAGGAGTAAATTTCTCAAATTGTCACTCATGTTGGTAAAAATTGCATAGTAAAGCCATTTATCTTGTCGTTGTATCAATAAAGTCACTCAACTTAAACTTTGTCTTCAACAAAGTAACTCCAACCGAAAAAACGACCTTCTTGCACCGAAAATCTGTCATGGAAGGGGGCCCATGAATCAACCTGAGTTGCCAACAACATCAACAACAACAACATACCCAGTTAAATCCCACAAGTAGGGTCTAGGGATGATGGTGTGTACGCAGATTACCCCTACCTTCTGATGGTAGAGAGGTTATTTTCGATAAGACGCTCGGCTCAAATAAAGCAAATCAAAAACAGGTATCAACCTGAGTGGCCATTTGAGAAAGTCACAGAATTCTCAACTTATTGGACCACTTGATTTTTCTTTCACATGGTCAGATAGTGTTTTAGGAACCCAAATCCAAAAAATGGAAAGTGGGCAGAGGTCACTTTGGATTTCATTTGTTATTCCTTAAGTTATTAGTAAACCAACAAGCACTTCTTTTTTTGAACTAATGATATTTGGAGCAGGAGGAAGAAGAACAGAAGGATATAAGCCATTGTTGATTCTTGGGGTTCTTTTTCTTTTTCAAAAAAAAAAAACTAGTATTTGAAGAACATGTTTCTTTGTTCTAGTACTATTTGGGAAGAAGGTGAAAAGGGAGATCAATGGTCCTAAGGGAAAAATTCCCGATTTTCATGTAGACAAGTCCACAGACAACATCCCTTGTCATATTTTACACATGGATCATTTTAATAGCGCACAGGGGAGGCTCAAGCATATCGGTGGCCTAAGGCTAAAATTAAATCAGAGGCTTTGAAACTCTAAAAATAATAATTATATATGTTCTTATTTGAAATCTACTTTTTTAGCTTTTTGAGATGCAAAATCGTTAATATTTTTTTATAATCGATTTCATCTAATAATTCTTTTTCAATTAATAATATATCCAATCCATTTAATCTTTCTTGAAACATTATTAATCTTAAGTAAAAATTTATCATTTTTAATTTTTTTAAGAAATTAAATTAAATAATTGCTACAAAATGAGCCCCCCCAAATTTGGGAGCCTAACGGCCTTTTTCTGAAAGCTATCCAGCGGGCCCTCATAGTGCAAACGGTCCAACGCTCCACTTACAACTTTGTTAATTTGCAAATTATAAATGTCCTCAACAATGAACTGTGAGTCCCTTACCAAAACACACATATCAGCTCTAGTTCCAACACCTCCAGGCGATCAAGCAGCTGCATCTCTTACCAAACAAAGGATAGTAAAATGTGGCGGTCTATTGCGCTTAAGAATATGGTGATAGCGAACCTTTTTTAACGGTGTGCCTCTACACCTTTTCAGTGGACCAACAGTAGATCTCTGACCATCAATGGTTGAGGCACTGATAGTGAATTGATCACGGTACTAAGTCCGGATCGAGGAAAATGGATGAGAAAGCCCTGCCAGGTACTATGTACCTTAGAGCTTCTTCTCTATGAAAATAAGCTCTTATTTCCTCGCAGCAGGGGGAATCATTTCAGGACTCTTCACATCTGTTGATTCTTTTAACCTTTCACCTAGTTTAAATGTGCATGATCTACCTTTGGCCATTTGTGTTAGAATCTTTGCTGCACAAATTATTAGTGTCGGATTTTTAAATTTATAAATCAAATTAAACCAATAAAAGTCGGGTTTTCCAACCTCGGGTTTTTTCGGATTTTTTCCGATAAAGTCTTCATACAAATATATAATTAACTTGTGCTTCAAATATTTCTTTAGTCCATGCAAAATACAACTATCTAAGGTATTTCTTAAAAAAACAACATAAAATATATTCATTTTATTTGAAATTTATGAAGTGAGTGATGACAATAAAATATTCAACCAAAAAAATAATGAAATCTCATGAAATAAATATTGCATATTAATAAGTCATAATAAAAATAATCATAATTTAAAAGTATTAAGTCATGCTCAAATAAGTCTAATAAATATTAACTACATGACTAAATATTAAACAGAAAAATAAATTACTTTATGCTTCTATGTAAAATTAAAAAGTAAATATCTAACATGATTGTCATTCCTAGTATTGGATTGAATAATCTTTTGTTAACATTCGTATTGATTTGAGTTTTATTTGAGTTACTAATATCTATAGGTTGTAAAAAGACTTATTGAACCATTTAAAATTCTAAGTTTAAACTTGATATAACATATTGAAAGATAAAAAATATGAAAAAGTATAAGAAATATTTATAAATTACATCACAATAAATATTTTTATGTATAAAATATTTTTAAAAATAGTATATATGTAATATCGGGTTGGTTCGGTTCGGTTTGACTTTTTTTAGTTAAAATCAAACCAACCCAATTATAGTCGGTTTTTTTTTTCAACACCAAACCAAGTCAGACCAAACCACTAGTCGGGTTTTTTTTACGGTTTGATTCGGTTTGCGGTTTGGTTCGGTTTACGGTTCGGTTTTGTACACCTCTAGTGAACATGTCTCTGCTCACTCTCACTTATGTTTGCTTACCAAATTAAAATTAGCAGCAACTTTCTTTTTATAATTTGAAACGTAAAATACAACTTGAAAATGTTGGTCAAAAACAAACTACTAACAAAAGTACTTGTCCAATGATTTAGCCAAATACAAACTGCTACTCTCCCAAATCACTCTTTTCATAAAACACTTCTTATAAGAAGCACTTTTAAAAATAAGTTGATTTCGGCACCTTGTCCAAGCACTCTATTAGATTTGTCACTAGGCGCAGTTAGCCGTGGGGCATGTGAACCTGTAGTCTCTTCATAAAACTAGGCATTTTATGTATACTAGTGTACGTACTCGCGCGATGCGCGGAAAATGTTAGAGAAAAAAAAATATAATAAATTACTATCTTATTTACTTGACCACTTTAAATTTTTATTGTTTGATCAATTGTAAAATTTAAACCATGTGATCTACGATCTTTGATAAGAAAGCCATCAAAGACTGAAAAGTCATTTCCTCAATCTTAAATTACAGATACATGATGCTTCTATCTTTGATGGGTATTATCATAATGATAAATAAGCCTCTCCAAATAATCAAAGGATGTTAAATCCAATCAAGAAGATTTTAGCAGAATGTTGTCAGTGAAAATGAGAAAGCTAAGTAATCTTAAATAATCATATACAATCAGGTGCTCTTGGCCTTCAACACAGTAATCATGTAAATTTAGCAAATTCTTGTGTCATACTCGAGCAAGAATATCAAATTCATCTCAACTTTGTTGCTCCACACATTTAACCTTTTGACTACTATTATAATAATAAATAAGACTGTCCAAATAACGAAGGATGGAGGATGGGGAAGTTAATAAGTTTTTTTAAAAAAAAAACAATTAAAATTAAACAAATAAAAAATTAAAAGCAATAATTACCTTTGGTATGATGACATCTCCATTTTTGAGTCATCTCAAGTCTTTCATCGTTCTCATCACTATATATATTGATATTATTCTTGCAAAATAAAACACTTACTGAAATCAATAAAAGGATTTAAACCAACATAAGTAACAATGGTTAAAAACTTATCCGTACCGGGTGTTTACACCAAACAAATGAATGCATGACATGTGTTTGAATATATACAATTATTACTTAATCATGATTAATTAATATATATAATTACTTTATTAAATCACTTAACTATAATAAGTTACATTAATTTGATGTAAACACCCGATGTGGATAAGTGTTTATCGTAACAACGCCAACCAAATTCAGATAGCAATTGGGTTCATTATATATATTCAGCTAATAAATTACAAAACTGTTGGAGAAATCTCCTATATTAATACATACATTTTATTCTTCGTCATGTACGTGTTAAGATGCTCTACTTGAAACAATAAATAAAACATATATTTTACTATAATATTTATATTAATAAGTGTATAGTCTCTTTAGTTACTGTTTATCTGGATCTAAAGAGACGTACATAAAACTGAGTACAACGTTAGTTAATTAGAAGTAGAGAACGCCAAGTACTCTTATAGGTACTCTCAATTACTCCCTTCATCTCACAATATTCATAATTTTTTTTTAAAAAGTGCGTTATATATCAAGACAATTGAATGCCTTATCACTACCTACTACCTACAATTTTAGTAATTGTGAAAATTTTACTTTTATAAATAAGGATAATAACAAAACGAAAAATAACAATCATCAATATTATTTAATATTTTAAATTAGATATTATTAGATTATTTATGTAACTAACAAAATATTGTATTATCTTACAATTGAAAGTGTATGTGTTAAAAAATTACTTATTCCTATACTATTAACACAAACAAGAAACTAATATAATTAAAAAAATTATAATAGATATTTAAAATAATTTCTCTCGATAAAATAAGTTTAATAGTAAAAGTCCATTGATACCTGCCCTTTTCGTAATTTGTCTCTCAAAAGCACTTTTAGAAAAAGATTAGTCAAACACAATCTGTTTATCAAAATCACTTTTTAAATGAATTAGCCAAACACAAACTGTTTTTTTCGAAAGCATTTTTCTGAAAAGCTATTTTATAAAAGTGCTTCTTAAAATAAGCAGTTTTTCAATCGCTAAGCCAAAAAGGCACTTAAATGATTTTATAGTTTTGGTTTATTTTAAATTTTAAATTTTAAATTTTAGATTTTAAATTATAAAGAAGTTTTAAAATTGAAATGATAAGAAAGTTGTACAGTTTCTGAAAGCAGTTTTTTTTAAATAATGTGTTGATTTTTTTTGATTCATAATTAAAATTTTAAGGAAGTTAACTTAATGTCAGTTGCATTTACTTTTCAAATGTATCCTCATCTTTTTCAATTTAAATTCTTTATGTGACGTTGCTGATTTATTTATTTATTTGAATTTTTTTGATTTATTAATAAAATAATAAAATTGGAAATTTGTGGTGCTGACACTTGGCACTTTTGTCTCTCCTATTCTATATAGATAGATATTTTCTAAATTTAGTATAATATTATCTACCGGCGCTCATGCTATAAGAATATTAAATGGCGCACTTGGTTGAAGGTTAAGTTATTTATCTAGAGGATTAAGGATCAGTTCCCACTAAATACATTTTTTTTTCTTCTTTTTTTAGTAGTGCACACATGTTCTAGAAATCCTAGATTCGCTACTGACAATAATCATCATCAGGAGCAGAGCTATAACATTAGATCTTCGCGAACAAATCCAGTAACTCTTAGGTAGAATTCATTATTTATATTAGGAAGTTTATTGAATATGTATGAATATTTATTTGTCAATTCAACAATTAAAATGAGTTATGAGTTCTTGGTAAGTTCAAAACTCATAAACTTCAAATCTCGATTTCGTCTCTTATCATTATCTCAATATTCACTCAACTCAAGTAGAGAAGTTCTTTCATATCTACTTTAGGCTTCTTTTAAGTGAATAGGTTAAAGAAAACCTAGAGTATCATTGTTTAGCGAGTTTCATACCTAAGTTTAATGGTAAAATTAACCCACCTTCATTTTTAGTTTATTTGGATTATTAATAAGAATCCCTAATTAAAGTGGTATTTAGATTAAGCTGAATTAGTTAGCCACGTTACACAATCATTTTTAGTTTATTTGGATTATTAATAAGAATCCCTAATTAAAGTGGTATTTAGATTAAGCTGAATTAGTTAGCCACGTTACACAATCATTTTTAGTTAATTAGGAGCGTGTATCAGATGTGTCTCTAACAATTCAACCTAGTTTTTTTAAAAATATATATAAGGAGTTGTCGTTGAGGGTAACAGGAACACCCCATATTTTAGGTATGAAATTCGAAAACCAGGCTAAGATGAGTTTTAACCGATTCACTCTCTTTTGAACAACAAAAATTGTTCCAATCCTATTATACAAAATTGGAAATGGGGAATACATATTTTGAACCCTTAAATGCATACATGAACATGCTATTAAAAGAATATGAAGAATCATCATCATCATCACATCGTAAAACTTTAAAAGGGAGGAACAGGGGTGAGGAAAAAAAAAGAGACTAATCGATACATGATTTGTATCGATGCTTCAAAACTGAATGTAGCACATTTGCTGTAGAAATTTGTAAGAAAAAATTAGTCTTTTTCCTGTGCCTTTTCTGGATTGAGAAAATCTTATAAGTATTCTTTTTCTCCTGTTTGATTTTTGACTATAAACTATGAAATACAAATAAAAAAACAGAAACAACAATAAGAAGGAAGAGCTTTCTTACGTTTCGAGTCAAAAAGGAGGAGGAAGAAGATGGTAACGTGGAAGAACATGAGTCGTCTGATGAAGATTCTTCTGGTCTGTACATGATACAGGTCTGGAAGAACATGAGATTCAAAGGCAGTGAGAGTGTTATCCTGGATCCTTCCATTGATGACTTTTTCTAACAATGGAAAGTTCACTATGAAATCTGCCTGGATGCATCTCAGACAGACAAGAAACTGCAACACTATTGACAGAAGTTTCAAGCCATCCATACACTATGTCATTTCTAATATTATGTTTACGCTTATGCAGGTTATGAAGAAACATATCAAAAAAGCCAGATTTGGATAAGACCGGAGAAGCATATGTCAAGCATGTAAAGCCAATTTACACCAAAGAACTATCAACGTTGTTAAGTGGATAAGACCCCCTCCCTTAGTAAAGCTTAATAGACAGTAATGGAAGTTGCATTCAACGTACCTGTGGGAGAGGCTACAAGAATCACTATTTGGGCTTACTGATCAAATACCTGTGGGACAGGGTACAAGCAACATAGCTGAAGCAGCAGCTATTATTTTTGGACAAAGATGGTGTGCTTACAATAATTTCGGATTTGCTACGGCTGAAACAGAATCTCTTTTGTTCACTAACTGCATCAAGGGTGAATGGAAGATTCCCTGATGACATGCTGGACAAGAAAGTGATTCGTGCAGCAATGATTCAGACACAAATGGCCAAAGGAAGATCATGAACATTTAATCTTGGTGAAAGGTTAAAGGAATCAAGAGCTGTGAAGAGTCTCGAAATGATTTGCCCCTACTGCGAGGAAATAAGAGCTTATTTCTGTAGAGAAGAAGCTCTAAGGTACAAAGTACCTGGCAGGTCTTTCTCATAGATGACCGTTGATGGTCAGAGATCTGTTGTTGCTCCACTGAAAAGGTGCAGAGGCAAACAGTTAAAAAAGGTTTGCATCACCACATTCTTAAGCGCAATAGACCGCCTTCTGATGTAGAAGAAAAGGCATTTCTCAAAGGTAACACGGATACTAACTCCATAGTTTGTGACTTTCCAGACAGACAAATCTGAACGATTAGCCAGATTTTAATTCCTTCAATTCTACCCAAAATTTCATGCGCTTTTGGAAAAAGTTAGCCAGCTGAAGTGACAAATCAGAACTGTTAATGGAACTGAGATTTTGTTGATAATGATTCTTCCATCCCTCATCCATGGAATATTTTGCATTAAGGCCACAACAGTCTCATCCAGACTATCAACTTTGTGCTTATATGAATGCTAGAAGAAACAGGACTTGAAGCACCCGAGATTTCAGAACCAATATTGATGAGATTTCTGAAATCTTGTGTGCTTCAAGTCCTGTATCTTCTAGCATTCATATAAGCACAAAGTTGATAGTCTGGATGAGACTGTTGTGGTCATTAATGCAAAATATTCCATGGATGAGGGATGGAAGAGCCATTATCAACAAAATCTCAGTTCCATTGACAGATCTGATTTGTCACCTCAGTTGGCTAACCTTTTCCAAAAGTGCAATGACATTTTGGGTGGAATTGAAGGAATTGAAATCTGGCTAATGGTTCAGATTTGTCTCTCTCGATAGTCACAAACTATGGAGTTAGTATCCGTGTTACCTTTGAGAAATGCCTCTTCTTCTACATCAGACTTGCACTTTGAATTTTCCTTGGGTAATGACTTCATCTCAGTATCGAACTGCAAAAGGTAACTCCTGGAATGACATATGATGGGGTTCACCTTCAAAAGACCCTTGCGGTCGGGCCCAGGGTTCACTCCTGTCATCGAAGATTGACCTGGATAGGGAACAATTGGATGTCTTATAAAAGGGTTCCTTCCTTTCCTTGAAGATTGACCTGGCTCGCGAACAATTGGATGCCTTACAAGAAAATTCTCTTCTTTCCTCGAAGATTGACCTGTTTCGGCCACATTTGGTTGTCTTACCTCAGATTAACTATCTTTCGGAGAAAGGCTGATGAACACTTCATCAAATCTAATTTTCATTTCAGAGTTCATTTTTCTAAGCCTTCTTCTTAATCTTTTAAGAAGGTGTCGAGTCATATTCAAAATCTTCTCCCTGTCTATCTCCATGTAAATAAGTCCACAGATGCCATCCCTTCTCATATTTTACACACGGTTCATTTTCATGGTGCAAACGGTCCAACGCTCCACTTACAACTTTGTTAATTTGCGAATCAGAAGTGTCCTCAACAATGAACCGTGAGTCCCTTACCAAAACACACATATCAGCTCTAGTTCCAATACCTCCAGGCAAGCTAGCAGTTGCATCTCTTACCAAACAAAGGATAGTAAAATGAGACTGTCTATTGCTCTTAAGAATATGGTGATGCGAGCCTTTTTTAGCGGTTTGCCTCTATACCTTTTCAGTGGAGCAATAACAGATCTCTAACCATCAACAGTCATATATGAGAAATCCCTGCCAGTACTTGTACCTTAGAGATTCTTCTGTACGGAAATAAGCTCTTATTTTCTCGCAGCAGGGAAAAATCATTTCGACACTCTTCAAAGCTCTTGATTCCTTTAACCTTTCACCAAGATTGAACGTGCATGATCTACCTTTGGTCATTTGTGTCAGAATCCTTGCTGCACGAATGACTCTCTTGTCCGGCATGTCATCAGATGTGTTTTTGTCAAGTTTTTGCACCTCATCTCCGTTTTATATATGTCCTGATAAATAAGAGGTTGAAAATCAGTTTAATAACATATACTTGTATTATCTATCAGAAGCATAAAATATAGGAATATACTAATGTACTTGAGAGTGAACATGTCTCTGCCCACTCTAACCTATGTTTGTTTACTTTCTCTCCTTTCAGTTACAACTTGTGCTTAAAGCATGTTTGGCCAAACTTCAAAGGTTAAATTTTTCTTTATCTAAAAAATAAATTAAAGATTGAAGGTGTTTGATTAGGCTTTTGGTGTTAAACAAGTGTTTATGAGTACTAGCAAAAGTTGTTTTCAACTTTTAAGTAGAATAAAAAAAGTAGTTTCTCTTAAAAACAAATGCTTTTGATTTTTTCAACATTAGATTACCAAAATTCATGTTTAATTACCGAATTAATATTAGCATTAATTAAATTCCTTTTTTAAATTTGACACGTAAAAACACTTCTCGAAAATATTGATCAAACACAAATTACTGACAAAAGTACTTCTGAAATGATTTAGTCAAGTACAAATTGCTACTCTCCCAAAAGACTTTTTCATATAACACTTTTGATCAGAAATACTTCTCAAAATAAGGTGATTTGGGCACCTTCTCCAAGCACACTATTAGATTTTTCACTAGGTGTAGTTAACATGTAATTATTCTTGCAGTACTTCCTTTGATGTCCATAATAATACATAGCTTTAAATGTGATATAGTATTTCCTTGCGGAAAACACTTTCCTATAAAGTGACTTTCATCGTACCAAACACACTCAGTACTATTTAAAAAGTCCAAACTAATTATTATTAGGTGCGGAGCTATAACATTAGATTTGTTCATACGAATCCAGTAACTTTTAGATAGAATTATGTATTTATATCAAGAAATTTATTAAATATGTATGAATTTTTAATTGTCAATTCAACAACTAAAACGAGTTATGGGTTCGATGGTAAGTTCAAAACTCATAAACTTCAAATCTCGGTTACGCCTCTTATCGTCGTCTCAATATTCACTCAACTCAAGTAGAGAAGTTCTTTCATATCTACTTTAGGCTTCTTTTGAGTGAATAGGTTAAAGAAAACCTAAATTATCGTTGTTTAGTGAGTTTCATACCTAAATTATTGGGTGTTCCGTTACCTCCTGAAAAATAGCTCCCTATATATATTAAAAAATGATTGATTATGTGAAAAAAACGTTTGGAATAACTCGTGAAAAGGCGCATGGGGGATTAAAAAGGGCATAAATGGATCCACTCGGCTGTGTCTAAGGCTTTATTAAGCTTACCATTTTCAAAAAATTATATTTATTACTTGTTTTAGTCCTCTTCAATTCTTACCCATATTGTTGAAAGAACACTCATTTCTTTGTTTCATTCTATCTTCTTAGTAAAATCATAAATTCCTTGAATTTTTATCTCAAATCTCGTAATAAATCAATATGTACAGTGAAAATTGAAGGTTAATGGGAAGATTTACAAATCTCATTAACCACGAAATTTAGTGGCTGCAACCAAATCTTTCTATGGACTGCTTCTTTCACGGTCAAAGTGTCCATGGTACTAGTTCATATTTGGTTACTCGAAGCTCATGTAGAGACACCTACAGCAGGATCCATTATCTTGACAGGAATTGCTTTAAAATTGAAAACTTACGGATTTTTATGATTTTCAATACCCATATTTTTTGAAGTGACACTTTGTTCCACTCCTTCATTTATACTTTAAGTGTGATTGTTGTTAATATATAATTCCCCGGCCACTTTAAGGCAGAAAATGTCAAAATCGTAATTGTTTAATGGTAGAATTAACCCGCCTTAATATTTAATTGGTTTGGATTATTAATTAAAAATATCTAATAAAGTGGTATTTAGATTAAGGCGAGTAAACTAGCCACGTGTAGTGCCACATTACACAAAAAAAATTAGTTAATTAGGAGCGTATACCAGATGTGTCTCTAAATATTCAACCTAGGGTTTTTTAATATATAAGGAGCTATTGTTGAGGTTAATGGGAACATTCAATAATTTTGGTATGAAATTCGAAAATCAGACAATAGTTTAGAGGGGTTTTAACTGATTCACTCTCTTTTAAAAAATAAAATTGTTCTAATTCTATGCTTAATCTCCAACTCAATCAAAGTGAACATGCAAAAATTGGGGTGGGGCATATATTGAACCCTAAAATGCATACATGAACAAGCTATTAAAAAAATGAAAAATCATCATCTTCATCACATGATAAAACTTTAAAAGGGATGAACAAGGGTGAAAAAAAATAATGACTAATCTCACCTCTAGTAATTTATTAATGGATACGATTTGTATCGACGCTTCAAAACTGAATCTAGCACATTTGCAGCAGAAATTTGAAAGCAAAATTAATCTTTTTCCTCTGCATTTTTTGGATTGAGAAAATCTTTCAAGTATTCTTTTCTCTTCTTTGATTTTTGACTGTAAAAATATCAAACAAAAATGAAAACACAAAAACAATAAAAAAATGAAGGAAGTGTTTCATTTATTTCGAGGTAAAAAGGAGGAGGAGGAGGAAGAAGATGCTGGTGTGGAAGAATATAAGTGATTTGATGAAGACTGAAATCATGAAAAATGTAACAATAAAAAGAAGAAAGAAGAGTTTCGTTCATTCCGAGGTAAAAAGGAGGAGGAAGAATATGCTGACGTGGAAGAATATGAGTGGTCTGATGAAGACTGAAATCAGATACACAATGTGTGTGTTTGTTTTGTAGATTATGGAGATAGAAGTTAAAAGGGCTAAAAAGGTATATTAATAAGGAGATAAGTAGATTTTAATGATTTTCTAGATTAGTCATCTAATCTCCTCTCTAAAAGTATTGCTTTCTCCCTCCCAAAAATATATTGAAATTCAAATTATAAGACTTGATGTATTTAATTTTTCGCGTGAACTTATATGATGATTTTTATGTTTTCATTTTACTATTTTGGAAGCTATATATATAATATTACCGATCACTAGTTTTCCTTTTTCGCGTGAACTTACATGATTATAGTTAAAATTTGTTTGGTATATAAGCAATATATAGTACCTTTTTCGATGAATTCATTAACAACAACAGCAATAACATACCAATTGTAATCCCACGGGTGAGGTTTGGAGTGGGCATAATATACGCAAACTTTACCCCTACCTCGAGAAGATAGAGAGGTTGTTTCCAAATGACTCTTGGTTCAAGTAACGCACATCAAAGCAGTTTAAAAATAAAATACAGAAGTAAAGCAGACACAATAAATTATAGAAAAAATCATTACATATAGCAACCAGAAGAGGAACAGTAACAACAGCAAAATAAAGCAATAATCAAAGCAAAGAAACAACACGCAATAACAGAAATTGAAGGAGAAGAGAAATTATGAGACTAGTACTAATGCTACTAGTATACAAGGAGAAACATGTGCGGTGCACCATGCCTATCCAGCGGTAAAGCAAGACTACAGTCAACTACATACTAACGTTCCACTCTAATTCTTGATCTCTATAGCCTCTTACCTAAGGTCATGTTCTTGGTAAACTAAAGATGTGTTTTGTCCTATCTAATCACCTCATCACAGTACTTCTTCGACCTACCTCTACCTCTCCTTAAAACATCAATATCAACCTCTCACACCTCCTCATTAGGGCATCTATGTATCTCCTCTTCACATGCTCGAACCATCTCCATCTCACTTCTTTTAGCTTATCCACCATAGAGTCACTCTCACCTTGTCTCAAATATCTTCATTCCTAATTTTATCTCTCCTAGTATGCTCACACATCCACCTCAGAATCCTCGTTTCCACAACTCTGACCATCTGAACATGAGAGTTCTTGACTAGTAAACACTCCACCCATATAACATAGTCAACCTAACCACACCACTCTGTAGAACTTGCCTTTAAATTTTGATGGTACCTTCTTATCGACGGATTCACTATATTTAGTTCCAAAAAAAATTATTTGACTCCAATGAGTTGCACCCTAGCGAACCCATCGCGTGTAGTTCTCTTTTTGCGAATGAATTTTTTTATTTATTTTAGACGAAATGAAGCATCAAAGAGCGTAGAATTATATGTATTGGCGATACATATATTTTAATATGTATTAATCAATAATCTAGAACAAAATTTTCTATCTTGAAAGCTACGCAAATAATTTACGAATCACTATTTTTCCTTAATAATAAAGACCGTTGACATAACTGTAGTTTAAATTCATGTGATATACAGTCAATAGTACAATTCTTTTTTCGACGAATTCACTAAATTCATACTAATTAAGAATTAGAGTCCAAAATTATTTTTATTTGACTCCAATTAATTGCACTCTAGGAATCCATCGCGCCTGATTCACTTTTTGTGAATGTATTTTACGTTTGTTCTAGATTGAAACGAGTCATTAAAAAGTTTAGAATTATATGCATTGACGATGTACTTTTTTTAATATGTATTAATTAAATAACCTCGAATAAATTTACTACTTTGGAAGCTATGTAGATAAATAATTTACAAATCATTATTTTTCCTTAACAATAAAAGATCGTTAACATGATTGTAGTTCAAATTCGTGTGATATATTGTCAATAATACAAATTCCTTTTTCGATGAATTCACTAAATTCATACCAATTAAGAATTAGAGTCCAATTTTTTTTTTTATTAGACTCCAATGAGCTGCACCATAGCGAACCCATCGCCCCTGGTTCTCTTGTTGCGAATGAATTTTATGTTTGTTTTAGGTTGAAATGAGTCAAAAAAAGTGTAGAATTAATTATATGCATTGACGATTTAAATATTTTGTACATATTAATTAATAACCTAAAATAAATTTACTATTTGGAAGCTGCATAAATAATTTACAAATCACTACAACAACAACATACCCAGTATAGTCCACACAGTGGGGTTTGGGGAGGGTAGAGTGTACGCAGTCCGTACTACTACCTTAGAAGTGAGGTAGGCTGTTTCCGATAGACTCTCGATTCAAAGTAAAAATAGTCCAGAAACTGACATAGTATAAAAACAAGCAACAATATGTAGCACCAAAACAACAGATAGTAATAGAAACAAGACTACCACAAAATAATACTACAATCAATCTACCTGGAATAACAAACATGACCAAAATACCAAGAACAAAATATTACAAGCGTAACACTACAACTATTAGCACGGGCCTCAAAACAAATTAAACACTCTTACCTACTAACATGGCGCATTCCTTCCTTGATAATAGAAGATACTTAACATGATTGCAGTTAAAATTCATGTAATATACGGTCAATAGTACAATTTCTTTTTCGGCGAATTCACAAAATCTATACTAATTAAGAATTAGAATTCAAAATTTTTATTTGACTTAAATGAGTTGCACCCTAGCGAATCCATCGAAGCATATAGATCCGTAAATAGATTTTGTATAGCCACTTCAGTCGTGCTCACGCCTGGTTCTCTTTTTGCAAATGAATTTTATAATTGTTTTAAATTGAAATGAGCAATAAAAAAGGAGTAAAATGATATGCATTGACAGTGTAATTTTTTTTTTGATAAATATTATTTAATAACCTGGTTAGAATATGTTAAATTACATTGATGATATAAAAAACAATGTAGAGAGCTTAAATCTATGTTACATCTACTTTTTATGATATTTCTTTTGGTGCTCCATTAAATAACTCGTTTGGTCATAAAAATTATTCACTTTTTTTTAATACTTTTTCACTTCATTTAAAAATCTAAATCCAACTTGAAGTTGTATTTCAAATTTGAAAAACAACGTATACCTTGTTTTTCAAATTACTTTTCACTTTAGAAGTTGTATTTAAGTACATTCAAGCATTAAAGTACTCCATGCCATGTTTGACATGGCCGGTAAAAACGACGTTTTTCTTCACCATGTCTTTGTCATCTTTTACGCCTTGATTTCCAGTTCTACCTTGGGATTTCTGAATGGATCTCTGCTTCCTCTTATTGATTTTTTTGGCTAACGTTTTCAATGGAATAGTAATGTCCAAAGGCCGAAGAATTTGTTCCAACTCATGCCATTCAAGATCTTCGACATCACCATCTTCATACTTCACCCTGAACCAACCAACTTCCCTATCAAATTCAATAACTTTCCCGTAGTGATACTGGTCCCCAAACAACTTGCGAACTTCTCTTCCTTCAAACCATCGACCAAAACCAGCATGCTTAAGTGGTTCTGCATCAGTAACTACTGGGCAGGGGAAAAAGGTGTCAGCACTTGGAGGAAGGGGAGGCAACCCGTTAATAATAACAGCCGGCTCTCCAGGTATCTCAAACACTCCAGGTTCTAAAGACGACTCCACGTCACTTTTTTTGCACGAAAAATCCATTTCCAGCAGCCCTTCTAATCAACCCTATGAATAGATGACCAAGTTACTGTTATACAATGGAGCTTCGCACTAACAAATAACAAAAAGTAGAGGAAAAAAGAGAAGATAATTTAATAAACCGATCGCCTGTTAACAGCAAACATGCCATTTCAAAACACTATCATGACTGTGCTAGATTCTGAGCAGCTTAGGCAAGTTTACAGCTAGTTGACAATAACTGAAGAAGTCTAACGGCATGAGGAAACGATATATATAATAAAAACACTTACCTACGACATTGCAGATTAGTTGCTAAGAAAAGAATTTCTCGTGTGTTTTTTATAAAAATACAAATAAGATTATGCAGACATTTGAGACGTGCTACCTATTTGTATGTAAAAGACCAAAAGTAAAACTGATGACAACAGTTCGTTCTCAATGCAGAAGGAAAAATATTTAAAGCTGAAAGTACATTGCTAATCCGTTACTCGCTTGGTCAATATTCTTTTCTCTTTATCATTCTTATTTATTTGCAAATTTAAGGGAAATCAATAACTCTACATCATTCCACATTTTACATTGTATCTTTACCAAAAGAAGAGAAAAACTGAAGAAACAACACTATCAAAGTCGGCAGAATAGGTAAGATTGCAGCTATTCACATGAAAGCTAAACTAATTGACAAAAATATTAGTATTAGTTACTATAAAATTTTGGTATCAAGGTTCACTCCGTACTAAAAGATTAACTTTACAACAATAACAACATACACAGTGTAATCCCACTAGGTAGGGTCTAGGGAAGGTAGGGCGTAAGCAGACCTTACCCCTACCTCGTAGAGGTAGAGAGGCTTGTTTCCAAAAGACCCTCGGCTCAAGTAACTCATAACAAAGCAATGTTAAAGATAACATACAGCAAAGCTAACATAACAAATTATAACGAAATCATTACATAGCATTCAGAAAAGAAAAAAAAAAGACTACCTCATTCCACATTTTACATTGTATCTTTACCAAAAGAAGAGAAAAACTGAAGAAACGACACTATCAAAGTCGGCAGGATAGGTAACTTTACAGCTATTCACAGGAAAGCTAAACTCATCACCAGAGCAACATTCTAACAGCTAACAACTTCTATCAACAAAAATATTAGTATTAGTTACTATTAAATTATACCATCAAGTTCACTCTGTACTAAAAGATTGACTTTACAACAAGAAGATACACAGTATAATCCCAATAGGTGAGTTCTGGGGACCTTCGGCTCAAGTAACGTTAAAAATGACATACAAATGCAAAGCAGACATAACAAATACTCCCTCCGTTCTTAAATAAGTGATCATTTTGCCTTTTTATTTTGTTCCTAAATAAGTGATCATTTAGGCTTCCAAGAATAAATTGATAGAAAAGATCACATTAAATGTAGAGTAAAATTTAATTAGGGGTAAGGTAGTAAAAACAACTTTCATTTTAGGAGGTGTGTACAACTTAAAATGATCACTTATTTAAGTAATAATGAAATCATTACATAGCATTCAGAAAGAAAAAAAAAAGGCAATGCGATAACCGAAGCAAAGAACAACAGGTACTACCAGAAATCGAAGGGAAAGAAACTATTAACTAATGCTACTGGAATGCACGGAGACAACACTCGACTATTTACTACCCTTCTACCCTAATCCTCGACCTCCAAAAACCCGCAACATTTTGCCCTATTTTCATCCCCAATTAAAAGGGAGAAATGTTCACCAAAAAGGCAATTCAAGTGAATTAACAATTGACAGGGGAAGGGGAAAGTGAACAAACAGGAAGGAACTTACAACTAACCGGAGAGAGAAATGGGCAAAGAGTTCGCCGGAGAGAAAAACATTGAATTCGATGACGGCGGGCTAAAAAATCAACTGGAATTTAGGTTCCCCTTTTATAGGTCAATTTCCGGTCTTAAAAAGTTAAAAATATGAACAAAATTGAGATATAATCATTTATTACCAAAAATAAATAAAAAATGAAATACTCACTCGGTCTCATATTAGTTGGTTACTATTAAATTAAGATATAATTAATTAATATTTTTCTCATATTATCCTTGCAATTAATTCTTTTTTAAAGTGTAAACACTTATTTGTAAGGTTTTAAAAAAGTTTCTTAAAGGCTGAATTAATAAAACTATCTTGCTATTTATAATTTCTTAATATGTGTGTAAAAGAAAAGTGTCCAATTAATACAGGACTAAGGGAGTATTAAGGTAAGTAATTCAAAAAAAAAAAGTGAAATGTATTAAGGTTAGTAATTCAAAATTTTTTACACATTATTCTTACGATTTACTTGATGATTTTTATTAATGATAAGTTAAATATTTCTAATAGATGCACGTATAGGAAAGTTCTCAGATAGTATGTCAATCGCATCATTTATTTATTCGATATGAAAATTATGCAAGAAAATTTAATGAAGTATATGTTTTCTCTTAGCTTGCTGAGTCTTGACCACCCCTTATGTGTGAGCAAGATATGTTGAAATTTTTTTATCGAGTTGATCTATTCATATAATAGGCATTAATTATACCGTTATTATCTTATTTTCCTAATGTTTCTAATTGAAAAAATAAACGACATCCTAGTTAGCTATACAGAATTATACGTAACTTGCATCTTCTAGAGGAAATTTAATTATGTTACGAAAATCAAGCAATATATTTGTCTTGTAATGATTTCTATTGACAGGAAATTCAAGTCATAGTTGAAAGAGATCATCATTCGCAGAAAAAACTCGTGTAAATCTCTTAAATTAATATTTATATTGAAAAACTACATGTAATTTACATATATAAATTAAAAGTAATACTAATTCATAGAAATAACGTTAATTTACTTCTTAACCAAGCTTCTCAAACAAAAGCTATATTTGGACTATATGTGATTTCCACTCAAATTATTATGGCCCCTGGATCTTGTCATAGTCACGATATTGAAATATATATCCAACACATATATTCCAAGAGTGGGGACATAAATATATTTATACTCTTCTGCTTGTTTTTTTACACTTTATTGTTAATAGAGATAATGAAAATAGAGAAATTAATATAAATAGCCGTTCATTCAAATAATAGCTAGTAAATACATAATATATATATATATATATATATATATATATATATATATATATATATATATATATATACTACTCCACCAACCTCACATCCCTCTGTGTCCCACACACATACAATTATAGGTAAATTTTTGGCATGTGCGTCCCTTAACTTGGACTTAGCTCATATTTATGCCTTCTAATTTTGAATGTGCACAAGTAGATACTTAAATTTGTATAAAGTTGAACAAGTAAACACATGCGTCATACGTGGCGTCTTATGTGGCAATTCGCATCTCGACATGGTATCCTACGTGTATTATCCCACGTAGGATGCGTGTGTCTTCTTGTTCGACTATATACAAGTTTAAGTGTTTACGTATGCACATCCAAAGTTGGAGAGCATAAATGTAAGTTGAGGTCAAATTAAAGGGCATATTTATTATTATGCCTAAATTTTAAAGTAACAAATGAAATAGCTTTAATCAAAAACATTATAAAGTAAACTGATTTACTACTATCAATTTATAAAAAAAAAAAATACACATAGTATTAGTGTACATTTAAAATATCGGTATCATACTTCAAGTAGACAATTATATTACTCATATTCACAATCTTGATAAAATAATGACAAATGAATTAATCTTTTTACATAGTATCAATGTATGTAACAATTGAGGACAATCACCATACTACCTCCATCATACATATGAGAATGCAAGCCAAATGTTGTCTTTATCTATACTAGCTACTTGTTGAGTGGCTAGGAATATACATGCCAATCACTAGGTAATAATGTCATACATGATTTAGTCAAACTAACACCCTCTATATAAACCCCACACATTCCAAAAACTCATTCCTTTTACCACCAATAATGCACATATGATCACATAATAATAATAATGGAAGATCAAAAAACCTTAGAGGCCATAGTCATGGCTACTCTTTCTACCTTAACCCCTCTTCAACTCTCAAAATTCACCCACCACTTCTCCTCCGTCTACCACCACAACCGCCACCGTATTTTCTCTCTCCTCTCTTCTCCCACCCTCTTCTCCCTCACTCTCCACCACCTCAACTCCCTCTCTCTCCACCGTAAATCCCTCTTCATCGCCCGCCACCTCTTGTCTAAACTCACGATTTTAGCGTACTTCGTGCAGAAAAACACGATTCTACTACCACCATCATCAACCACCTCCATGAACCTCCGGGACATGGACGCAGTTCTCTTGCTCCTCTTACTATGCGAACTGCGCCAACACGACCCGGAGGCCTTGGACGTCCCGCCATCGCGTTGGCGGGATATTCTTCGTGACTATATGGCTAAAGACATGTTGAAACTATCCAACATTGAAAGTTCTAATAGTGAAGTGATACTCAAGTTCATTGAGCTAGTGGCAAAGTGCAAGAATTTTGTTAATGTCATGGCTTACGATGGTGGTGGTGATCAGGGGCGGAGCTACGGGTAAAAACACTTTCTCTCCCTCTTTATATATAATATGTATATGAAGGGTTTAAGTTATATGCTCTGACAATTTAAAAGATATATATAATTAAGTTAGTTATAAAGTAATTACATACTATAAAATTTTATAAAAAATATGGTAATTGGTATCTCTTTTTAGAGTCGGGTGGCTTTGAGCTCCTTCCTCGTTTCGCCTATTCTATTGGGATATGAGCAATCGGGCCAAATTCAGGTGTCGCCTGATCAACAAAAAAACTAAAAATTTATTCTTTTTTTTTCTGTTGATAGAACCCGTCGAATGATTTGATAGACCAGTGTTAATAGCAACTAACATAGATCTTACTCCTAACATGTTAAATTATATTGATAATGTAAAAAATATTTAATGTCACACGTAAGATGTTGAACCCTTGACATAAAAGAATTTTTGAGTAATACAATAGGTTCAAATTCCAAGTGTGACATTTTATTGAATTTCTTATTAGAATTTCTGGCTCCGTCACTGATAGTGAAGGCAAAGACGGGAAGAAGTTGGCGGCATCCGTGGCGGTGGTGGTGGCGCTGCCGTCAGTGGAAGTTTCCGGTGGCGGAGATGATCAGTGTGTGATATGCAAAGAAGACATGAAATTAGGGAGAGATGTTTGCAAATTACCATGTGATCATTTTTTCCATTGGAAATGTATATTGCCATGGTTGAAGAAAACCAACACTTGTCCATGTTGCCGGTTTCAGCTACCGTCCGATGATGTTTTGGCTGAGATCCAACGGTTGTGGGAAGTTCTGGCTAAGATGAGTGGTGCCACGTAGTTAGTTAACAGCAGCCAGAAAATTAAATTAAAATTAGTGGATTAAATTCTAGTAGCTATCTTTTTCAGCCTAGCTAGCTAGCTAATCAGTCCAAAAAATATCTGTACAGAATTATTATTCCACGTGGCGTACTCTCCTCCTCTTAGTACACGTGGCAATATGCGTAGATATACATATTTGTCTTCGTCATTCATGAGTTTTGGATCGGCCGAGCTAAGCACACAAGGGGTTCATCCGTAAGAGTTTATATTGTGTTGGATTAACACGAGTCGAGTAATATAAAACGAAGAAAATATATATGTAATAGGTGTTGAATTTTTTCAATGTTTCAGAATATCCTTTTAATAAAAATTTTGGATCATCTATTGAAGACCTTTGGAAGTTCAGTGGCGGAGCAAGTGTTATCAACGGGTTCAAAAGAACTCAATAATTTTTTATTTGACATCACATGTATATATGTATTAAGAAATTCAGTATATATAAATATTTGATTCCAAACCTAATTAGATCAATTCAAAAGGCATAATACATAAACGTGCTTTTTAACTTGACCTTAACTGGCATTTATGTCCTTTCAATTTTGGGTGTGCATAAGTAAACACTTAAACTTGCATAAAGTTGAATAAGTAGACACGGACGTCCAACATGACGTCCTACGTGGAAATTCATATAAGACGCCACGTAGGATATGTGTGTCTACTTGTTCTTTATATATACAATTTAAGTGTCTACTTGTACACGCTCGAAGTTGAAGAACAAAAATGCTAGGTGAAACCAAGTTAAAAAGCACGCATTTATGTATTTTGCCAATTCAAAATGCATAAACTTGGATGCATACTTGTAAACTGGAATTTGTTACTGTTAGCATTTAAAATGATGATAATATGGTGTCATCTACTTTAATATAAGATGATAAGGAGTCATTAATAGGGTTGAATATTTGATGAAAATGTATACTGAGAATCACTCGTTCTTGATAATGTACCAATGTGTGGTACTTCTTCACTAGTTTTGCTTTGTGGCTGAGATTACGTGTTTAGATATACATGTGATACAGGGAATATGGATATGAAAATATTGTACATATTTAGTATTTTCCCCGTAACAATTTATGTGACGGTATTCAATCGATACAATTTTTTGACAAATAAATTAAAAAATTGTGATATAAAGAAAATCATTAACATTTCTATAATTATAAATAGTTTGGTGCATGTTCTATAAATCGTCTAAAATAGGTGTACTGGTGATTACTATATAGTTATCTACATTAATTTAATAAGGTTATTAAGATTCACGTCGAGTATGAATCAAGTAAAATTTGAAGAAAAAAATAGCATCTGAATTAGTTGAAATTGGAAAATGATATTTAAAAATTGAAGTTGCAATTAGACATGCATTTTACCTGGAAAAAAATATGTTTCAATAATAGAAAAAAAAACACTTTCAAAGTTGAAAAAACTCATTTTAAAACTAATTGAAAAATCATTTTTAATGTATGACCATACAATATTTTGAAAATATTTTTTTTTAAAAGGGTTCAAGCCTTGAAAACAGTCTCTGACAGAAATGCAAGGTAAGACTGCGTACAATAGACTCTTGTGGTCGGGCCCTTCCCCGGATCTTGCGCATAGCGGGAGCTTTAGTTCACCGAACTGCTCTTTTTTTAAATTTTTTTAAAAGGAAAAAGCCTCGTGTCTAAACTGGCCCATATATATCTGTTGTACACCAAGTTGACGAAAGCTAATCGTTTGAATTGGAGCAAGCAAGCTGCGCTTTCAACGAGGAGAAAATCTACGGGCGTTTGGTCATGAAATTTTTTTATTTTATTTTTTGAAGTTAAACTTTAAAAAATATGTTTGATCATATAATTTTAGAATTCAACTTGAAATTGAATTTTAAAATTTTCAAAATTTTGTAAAATAACAAAAAGTTGTTTTCACTTTTTTTTTCTCTCCAACTTACTCACAAAAATTTCAAAATTCAAAAATAACTTCAATTTATATTCACAGTCAAACACAACTCTAATTTTCAAATATCATTTTTCATTTTGAAAATAAAAATTACCTTTTAAAAATTTCACGATAAAACATGGCCAAATGCCTACCTAGATTATTGAGAATAAGTGGTCCTATCTAGGTAAAACCATAGCCAAATTAATTAAACTATAATCGTTATCAACATACCTTCTAATTGTAGTTAACCTTAAGCACATCTGAAGTATCCATAATCGTTTGCCTCTTAACATTTACCTAACTTAACCAATAAGATTCAAATATATATTCATTATCAGCAAAAATACGATACACCTCAAGCAAAAAAGGTGAGTGATCTCTGATCAGGAGCAGGAATCAATTTGAATTTTTATTTTGTCATGTCAGTGATACTCCCTTAGTTCTAAATTATACTATGTCTCCTAAGTTTTGCAGATAATTACAAAAACCTACTTCCCATTAATTAAGTTTCTTACAGTTAATGATGTTATTTGTCAACGATCGATAGCATTCTGTTAATCAACCTACAAAGAGGACTAACATGTGAAATATTAGGTAAATTAGGATTTGCGAATCTTGATTTTTGTGCTTAACTTCACGTTGTTCATAATATATGAAAGAATATCATAAAGAAATAACTGATATAAGTGAAATTGAAAGCCCATATATTTAATTTGATTTGGTTTTATATTTAGCAAATTATACTAACATAGAATCTGCATATATATATAGATGATCAATTTTTTTAAGGAAGAAAAAAAAGCGACTCAAAATGAAATTATGAATACCTGTACAGTAAATCAAAAAATTTCACTGTATTTCTCATCTTTTAGTCGCTATTTAAATTGTGTCTGCTTTCTCAAAAAAAATACATAAATGTACGCTAAGTGGCAAGCTATTGATTTTTTTTTATATATTTCCACTCTTCTTCCTCCTCCATCCCCTTTCCTAATGTGATTTTTCATTCTTCTTATCAATGATTTTATTATAGGATCTATTCAGTGCATAGAATTTTGTGGGAAAAAAAGATTGCATAAAACTTCTTATATTTGATCCACAAGATTAATCAAAGCAAAAAACAAAAAATGAAGCTTTCGAAACAGAGGTAGGTTCACTATTAAAAAATCATTATTTTCTACTGAAATTTCTTACTAAAAAAATGTTTAGTGATTATTTTCATTGATATTTTGATTGAATTAGTGGGAAAAGAAAAATAGTAATGTTTTCGTGTGGAAAAATTAAAAAGTTTCTACTATTTTAGTGAGAATTTGTTCTCAACCATGCATTTTCTCAGTGAACTAGTTCGATAAAAAATGAGTGGAAAAATCAGGTTTTATAACTTAAATTTTTCACTACAGATTCACTATGGAATTTTTTTTTATTTCTATTAGTGGTTGATCAATTAATAATTAAGTTTTTCCTATGAGTGATTTTCATTTCGTGTAAGCATATGTTGTACTCAGCAGCGCTGGACCCATATTTCAATGATATAAAACTAATAATAGCTGGTTAAGTTCACATAAATTAACATTAAATTAAAATTGATTGTGTGTACCTTAAATGATTCAACATGTACATATGTGCATCATAGATACTTTAAAGAATAAAAAATAGCTTATGCAGAGCTATAAATATGTGAACAACACATGCAAGATTTGTCAATTGCAGGAATTTGTGAACAATTTAATAAGATTCGTACAATGAAAATAACGAAAATAATACCAAGTTTAGCATATCCAGCAAATTCGTGAGCAATTGAACAAAACACATACTCCCCCATCCCAGAAAAGTATCATCTTAGCAAAAGAATTGTCTCAAAATAAGTGTTATCTTACGAATTTAAGACAAAAATTAGTATGTTTTTCTAACTATACCCCTATACTTCATCTTCTTAATAGTGTTTAATTTTCAAAAGATATTTATCAAATAGGGATAGTTTAGTAAACTACACATTATATTTATTAATTTCTTAATAGACGTAATTTTTACTAAAATAATACTTATTTTGGGACGAAGGGAGTTAAGATTTTCCGTCTAACAGAAATTGTAAATAATTTAACAAAATAGGTAAAAGAAAAATGATATAAATTAAAGTTGTGACCGCCCAACAATTTTTTAAGAATTGATCAAGCGTAATTTTTCTATTTTTCCAATTGTTAGCGTCAAGGCTAATTTCTCAAAACTTTCTTAAACAGAAACAAAATAAATATTGGATTCAAATCATCCTATTTGTGCAAATGCATTCTTTTGGCACATAGTCAATTATGGGATTTGAAGTAGGTTGGAGAGTTGAAAGTATTAGCACTGAAATAATCAGGTGTCATGCAAAAGTTAATAAAATAAATTTTAAAAAATTTAACACTAAATAAGAAGACAAATGAGAAATCTACTAAAAGAGACAATAATTTAACATAGTTCGGTTATTGGCCTACATCTACAAAAGGAGATGAGGAATCCACTATATAAAAGAGAGTACAAAATATCGAGAGAAATAATCTCATAAATTCACTCAAAATAAAAAAAAGTTTCACACAAGTGACAATATAACACCTGTATTTTGATATAAAGAGATAATGCATAAGTACCATCCTAATCTATGAGCGAAATCCCAGAGACACACCTAAACTTTACATAGGTCCTATTACCCCTTGAACTCATTTTTTATGTATTTTTATGCTTCTTTTGTGCTGATGTGGCAGAGAGAGTGTATCTCACTCTCACCTCTCTCCCAACCCCCTCCTCCCCCTCCCACCACCACCTCAACCTCCACCTCACCTACCATCAATTTTTTTTGTTCTTCATCCCGATCCCCACCTCCACCCCACTCCCCAATTTTTTTAATTTTTTTTTAAAAAAAATACTAACTTTTTATAGATAAAAAATTTAATTTTTTTTATAATAGTTTTTCTTTTTATACCCCCACCCCTACCTTTTCCCAACCCCTCAACCTCCAACCTCCCAACCCCACCCACCCTAATTTTTTTAAAAGAACTTTTCTTTTTAAATATTAAATTTATTTTGTACTCCACCCCATCTACCTTACCCCCACCCCATCTTAACCCACCTCCTCCTCTAGCCCACTCAAAATTTATTTTTTTTAAAAAGAATATATTTTTTTTTTAAATAATTTTTTTTTTAATTTTTTTTTGTACCCCACCCCCACCTCACCCACCTAACCCACAACTCACCCCTCCACCTCCACTCACTATCATATCCCATACCCCCCCCCCCACCCACCCCAATCTATCCCCTAAAAATATTTTTTATTCTCTAGTTAAATATTTAAAAAAAAAATTGAAAAATATTTTTTTACACATTAATCAAACACTAAAAAATATTTTTCGGAAAATATTTTTCACTAACCAACCAAACAAGAGAAAATAAGTAAGAAATCAACTTATTTTTCATAAAAATATATTCATGAAAAATATTTTCCTTCATATCAAACACACCTTAAGTAAAAAAAGTGTAAAAGAAAAGAAGAGATTTAAGTGGGATATAAAGGAAGGAAGAAGAAAAAAATAAAGAAAAAAAATAATTTCCAACTGGCCGCGCGTGCATGACATTCTGTGCAAGAAATTTGATTATCTAGTTTCAAGGTATAAATAATTATATTTCAAAAGAGTTCAGGAGGTAATAAGACCTATATAAAGTTTAAGTGTGTCTCTGAAATTTCGTCCATAGTTCATAATGGTACTTATTCATTATCACATTTATCCTAAACTACAAATATTAACATTTTCTTGGTTTCCCTTAAATGCTATAACCAATTAAATAACTTCACTTAATTTGGGAGAGAGGAATTACTTAACTAGAGTTTAGAAATAATTTAAAAGTAGTTAGTACAGTAGTAGTACTTCAATGTTGGTAGGGCCTGTGCTTTTGTCGGTAAAAACACTTCTCCATGTCACCTATTTATATCAAATCAATAAATATATATCATATATTTATATATATAACTTTTTAGCATGATAAATTAAGTTGATTTGATATATATATATATATATATATATATTGATTCAATAAATAGTTATTACTAAAAGCAGAGTCAGATAGAATCAAGGGTTCATCCAAACCTTCTTTAATAAAAAATTATATTATTTTTGTGAATTTAGATTTCATATGAACTCTAATTTTTCGGTGAAATTATAAATAAAAAATTGATGTTTGAGTCTTAAGAGAAGAAGATGAAAAGAAAAGAAAATTGATCGAATCGAGTTAAGCAGGTAGACTAAAGGAATCGATTAAATTAGAAGTGGATTATTTGATTTTGAGCTTGACACGTGTTTTTTGTCAAAATTAAAGATAAATTTATGTCAAAGTATAATAGAATGAGTAAATTTGAACCAAAAATATAATGAAAGAGATACATTTGAACTAAAAATATCACGAGGAATATATTTAAATTATTTTGATAATATAAAGATATATTTAATCCTTTTTCATAATTTAAATCTCTTTAATAAAATTTTTGATTCCACCGCTATTGTCCTCTTCCTGTCATGGAGCAATGAGTGACGCCAAGAGACATACACTGCGGTTTGGGCGGTTAAAACTACGGACAAATGCTGCCAAAATCACGTGACTTATAGTCTAGCCAGAAGCTCCACAAGGCTTGGCAATAAATTTTGATTTCAATTTTTCAAATGATATTTTAAATCTTATTTTCTTATTAAGATAATCTATTATTTTATTTTAAAAATATTTTTATGTTATTTTTTCAATTTTCAACCCATTCATGTCCAAACGTTTGACAAATCTAATACGCATGTATTGTTTTATTTATCTACCTAAATTATCACCTTTGTAATAAGACACACTTCAATATCACGTTGGCCAACATGTGCCTGTTGTTAAGTGGGAACAAATATTTGGTCAATTCGACATTAATGTGTGTTTTAATACCAAGCGAATTGATAATTTAGGTAGGTAAAGAGAACAATAAAAGTTAATTGAGGTATGAAACTCAAGTAAAAATAATTGTTTAGATGTATTTTTGATCATTAACTCTTTTTTTAACTCCTCTTGAAAGCTCCCACCTTTTTTGCTCCTTTAATAACTCGAAGTCACAATGTGGGTTTTAATACAAAAGGGATTGATAATTTAGGTAGGTAAAAAGAACAATGAAAGTTAATTGAGGTATGTTATAACCCGCGTAAAAATAATTGTTTAGATATATTTTTGATCATTTACTCTATATTTTACTCTTCTTGGAAATTTCCATCCTTTTTGCTCTCTTAATAACTGAAAGTCACAATCATAAAATTAAAAATAAATGGTGTTTATCAGCTGAGTAACCTCTTCTTGTCGACCATTAACTATTTTTCCTTTGAAATCACGTAAATTGGAACTTAATATATATTGCATTAATGAGAAATTAAAGTGTACTGACGGTAGGACAGGTGCAACTTTGAAGTGAAGTAACAGAAAAGGCCATTTATAGTGGGGCTACACTCCACACTTCTGTATCCAAAAATAATTCAAATTCTTCCTACCTACTTTGTTTTTTCTCATATAAATAAAATGATTCTGCAAAATTTTACACACCTAAAGTATCTTACAGTATAAAAAAGAAATTAAAAAAATTAAGTTCTTCTGTTTCTCAATTATCTTAGCATTGTTCTGTGACCATCTTTAAGTAGTACTTTCACTTTACTGATTGAAGGGTGAGTCCCCTGATTAAAGGCTATAGAGAATTAATCTCTTTCTTTAAGAACCAAATAGAAAGATGATAGCTGAAGAAAATGCAGATGGAAAATGGAGGTATTTTCTTTTATCTTCATCATCCCCGACCATCATGTAGTTTCTTGTTCTTCGATTTCTGTTATTATATGATGTTTCTTGAACTTTGGTTATGTAGTATTTTGCTATGTTCTGTTTTCACTTCCGTTACTTCTTTTTTCTGGAATGCTTTGGACTATTTTCCTTGAGCCAAGGGTCTATCAGAAACAACCTCTCTATCTATGAGGAGGTAAGGGTAAGGTCTGCGCTACCTTCCCAAGACTCCACTTCGTGGAACTACACCGAATATGTTGTTGTTGTTGTTGTCTCCGCACATCAGTGGCGCGTTCAGCCGAACTCAGTAGCTTTAGCTCAAATTCTGCAATAATTATTAGAAATTCATTTTAATTTGTACAAATTATTGATTTAGAATGCAGTAACTCAAAAGGGCTAGAATTTTCGAACTCATAAAATTCAAATCTTGGATCCGACTCTGCTAGCCAGTAGCCACCAACCTCTTCTTTTTGGTGTGTGTCTAAATTTGCTTACTTACTGTTTTTCTTGACACATTTTGTGACATCGGTGTTTTTCTTTTTTCCACTTTTCAGTGAGAAGAAAATGGAAAAAGAAAAAGGCTTGAGGACAGTGGAGTGTCTAAGAGGAAGATTAATTGCAGAAAGAGCAGCTTCTAGAAAAGCAAAAGAAGATGCAGAGCTTATGGGAAACAAGGTTTTTCTTTTTTCCTCATCTCTGCCTGTATATTTTGTGCAGAAATTCTACTGTTTTCTTATGATTAGATTGATTTAGTTATAAGCTACGTTGTTCGGATCCTTCAAAAATGTTGTCTCATACGGTGGGGTCTGTGGCTTTGAAGCAGGGTGTGTTGATGATCCGTAAGCCCTATTTTTTTTAAGCTATCGATAGTCATGTTCTTATATTTCTTTACTGTTCTATACTAAATTTCTTTTTGGAATTGCGGGACAGATAGATGTTACAGATGATAAATCAATTTCTTTTATATATCTGTCACTTTATCTTTGTCTAGTGTTGTCTATCTATAATGACATTACAACAATATTTTTCAAGAGTCCGAGCAACATACCTAAGTTATCAGACATGAAGGGAATTGTTCTGTTTCCCATTTTGGAATAGAGTTCCCAACTTTTTTTCCTACTAAAACTGATCTCCTTAATCTTTGAAATTTACAGCTGATTGAACTGGAGACGAAGTTGAAAGAAGAGACCAAATCAAGAAACAAAGCTGAGAAAAAGCTCAATTTTTTAATGAAGAAACTTGAATGCATGAACATATCTTATGTTTCAGATGAATCAGAGCACTCAAGCTTGTTTGATAAAAGTGATATTTCATCTGTTACATCCACAACTGCTAGCTGCACTACCAAAATCTCTGAAGATAAAGAACAAAATTCCCAATTTCAAGATTCTATTGGGAGTAGAAAATGCAGCTCTGAATATCTTGTGGACAATACTCAAGAACTCATATCCCAAGAAAACTCAATCAACTTCGACAAAAATGCTTCTTTGCAAATGACTATTTTTAGCAAAGATGATGACAACAATTATAAGGGTGGACAAATTCTTGGAAAATCATCAAGTGAGCTTGAATACTCAAATTCAGATGCCAATAGGTATGTAAACTGTCTAAACTCAACATTGAAAATCTTACACCAAAAAAATTTCAATTTATATATTCGAAAAATCTTTAGATTTGTCCTCAGCTATTGTATCCGAAATTCCGAACAAAAAAGGCCCCGATATTATTTAAAGGTCCAAAAATAACCCCTCTCCACTATCCCGCGTTAGCTTTTGTAAGGGCCGCACCTCAAAGGGTGTGATGTAGATAGTCGACCACGGTTCAAACCCGTGACCTATAGGTTACAAGGAGACAAACTTTACCGTTGCTCCAAGACTTCCCTTCAAAAATCAAGGTCAAATTATATCTAAATGTAAAAATGTGTTATTCGAATAGTTGAAGGGTAAAATTGCTCCAAATCAAAGAGTAGAGGAGTAAATTTGACCCAAATGAGAGGAAAAAATAATTAAGTTAGAGACACTTTTTCCACTGCCACGTTGGACGGAAGTTTGTCCGTTAGTGGAGAGGGGTATATTTGGATCCTTAGGTAACATCTATCGCCTTTTTGTTCGGATAGTATAACTAGAAGGGAAATCAAAACCTTTTCGAATAGTAAAGGGGCAAATTTGGTCATTTTCCCTTAGTTCTTTTATTTAGTACTACTATGTGATATCACCAAAACTGGTCTAGCTTTTAACCTATTACTCTCTCTATTCTAGCTCAAAATTTTCAGTCCAAGAGGAAGGGCAAAATGGAGAAGATGAAAGGGATTTTCAAGAAGACAATGTCAATAACTCTTTGGCATTAGTTCCTATAGATTTTCCAAAACCAAAGGAGAAAATTGATCCAATTGTTCTTGATGCTACTGTAAGAGAAGTCCTTGATGCACTGAGGCATGCTAAAGAGAAACTTCAGACTCGAATGGAGAGAGGCCGTACGATTAAAGTTGGCTAAACGTAGATGACAAATCTAATTCGTCCTGATTTGGAGTACCACGAGGCTAATCAGTATTTATAGTTAGTGAGTTCAAACTGAACGTGATCTTATTATATGTATATATTTTAATTTTAATTTTTTTACGCTGTTCGTGCAGAAAGCAAAAGATCAGATCAAGTATGTATTTTAATAAAGAAAGTGAAACATCATTGAGATGGACTATATATTGGATATTTAAAATTTTGAAATTGTTTGTTCCTTTCCAGACTTTGTATTTTGTGCTGATTTATCGTCTAATCTTTTATCTATTGTTTAATCTATTAGTTTAATTTCTTTTCGACTGGCCTATTATGCACCATAGCTTGATAATATTAATTATGTTTAAGAAAACTGAGGTTGACTGCTGCCATGTGATATTCTTGTAATAAAGGACATTATTTGGTGATCAAACTTTCTATCCCAATTTAAAGGTAAAGTTTCTAGTCCTACTGTCAAAGATATTAAAGTATAATTTGTCATATTTGGTTGGTAAGTGAAAAGTATTTAGCAAAAAACATAATGTAAATAATAATAATAATAATAATATCAAATCGGATAGTGTTTTAGCAAAAAAAATTAGTACTATTAGATATTGATAATAACACGCTTAGATTAAAAGTTACGATAGTTGTAAGGAAAATTGGCTTCATTATGAAAAACATATTGCTTTCAAGTATGCAAAAAAAGAAGAAGGTGAAAGTGACTCAAAAAATTGTTGACCTAAAGCTAAAATCTTTTTGTTCCTAATAAATTCATATAATATTTTTATTTGAAATTTATTCTTCTAAAGTTTTGGATGCAATTATTTTATAATCATTTTTTCCTAATAATTCTTTTGTCAATTAAAAATTTTCTTGAGATATTGTTAATCTTCTATAAGAATTCAACAATTTTTATTTTGAAAAGCTTGAGACAACTATTAACATAATTTATAAGCAAAAAATCAATACGCGTGCTTAGACAATTTCTCTTAGAACCTTTAATTTCGTAAATACGCGTAAATCATCAATATCGGAGTGACAATAGCTTGATAAAAAAAATAATTAAAAATTATAATTTTAGCCTTGTGGTACAAGGCTCTAAAGAGAACCATGACCACAACAATAACTTAAAATGTTAAAAATATAACAACCAAGATGCATAGAGACACTAAAATGGAGAAAAATGTGGAGGTTCACCATGTATTACATATATCCCAAAAATAAAAAATAAAAAGATTGTGTCAAACAATTTGAGATCTCATCTAGCACCAAACCAAAGAGATCATTTGGAAAGAACTTCCAAATTCCAATTTTTGTTTTTTTGTTGCCCATTTCCCTCTTTTGATACAAAAATTGATACAAAAATTGAACAAACTCTGTCACAATCACATCTTTTTATGGGTTTTCACAGCTAAGGCTGTTGTTGAAAATTGACACTTACGTATAAGGACCACAAAGATATTGAACATGTACCATATTCTTTGAATTCACATAAAAAGTCTTATTACTTCTTGTTTTGGGACACAATACTTTTTCTTCAATTCTGCCCATACACATTTGGTTACTTTCATTTCTTTGGAATTTTGTTACATGTTCATGGCCTGTCTAATAGGACTTGGTAGTGCTTGTCAATCAATCAGAGATTAGGAGTCAGCTATATGAATCCTCAACGACAAATATAGAAATTGAGTAACTTGTTGAATGAAAATATTCCAAATTGCTAAACCCCATATTGCATGAGAAAAACATGGTTACATTGTGCTGGAGGCCTTCTGTAAAAGGAGATGGTAGTCGACGAGGAGGAGATCCGAATGGTAGGTTTAAAGGATTAATGTGGTATAAGGATTTGGGAGCTCATACAAATGGAGAATTTTCAATGGCAGTTATACAAGCGAATAATTTGATGGAAGATCAAAGTCAGCTGGAATCAGGGCCATTGAGTTCTGTGAAATTAGGACCTCATGGAACAATTGTTGGGGTATATGACGGACATGGAGGACCAGAAACATCGCGGTTTATAAACAACACTATGTTCTCCAATCTCAAGAGTACGTACCTGTAATGTTTTTAATTCGAATGCATGATGTTTTATAGTCATATTGGTCATCCTCGTATAGCAGTAATTGCAGAAGTTCAAAATGTTTTGTGTGAAATTTGATTGACTTGATTCAAAAAATGATGTTAAGTACATTATGTCTCCAATATGTAACTTCTTTAAACTGTTATATATGTAACATTGATCTTGTCATGAAGTCTAAAAAGGTTATAATAGACTGCCCCAACGTCCAGACCTTTATGAGTTATGATTTTCCCAGTATTTTCGATGAGCAACATAGATTTATATGTGAAAACACACTAAAATTTCAACAAATATTAGATCTGAAACCGTAAAGTTAAAGGTATAATAAGTTTAGTGCTAAGAACCTTACATGTCGAACCCATTAAGTTTAAATCATTAATCCGCCTCTGAACATATTCTCCTCCAAAGGTATTTCCGTTTGAAATCTGAGCTCATCTCTGTCATCTTATTTCTCATTTTCAGAATTTGCATCAGAGCATCAAGAAATTTCTTCTGATTCCATAAGAAAAGCTTTCTTGGAAACTGAAGAGGAGTTTTTGTCACTTGTAAAGAGCCAATGGCATGAGAAGCCACAGATAGCAACAGTAGGATCATGTTGCTTGACCGGCGTAATATGCAGTGGAATACTGTACACCGCCAATGTTGGAGATTCGCGTGCAGTACTAGGTAGAGTAGATAAAGCTGCAAAGAGTGTAGCAGCTATTCAATTGTCAACAGAGCATAATGCTAGTATTGAATCTGTGAGAGATGAGCTTCGTTCGTTGCATCCTCAGGATTCGCAGATTGTGGTACTCAAACACAACGTTTGGCGTGTAAAGGGTCTTATACAGGTAAGTGTTGATAAATATAGTCTCAATTTTTTGGTTGTCTGTTGTTAATATCAGAAGCTGTTATTTTCATATTTCTCATTATTACCATAATTCTGAATCTATTTCCCGGAAGAAAATAAGTTTCTTGAAAATTTTCATCTCAAACTGTATTTCCACGAAAGGAATAGTGTAGGGACACGTAATGGATCTTGAAGTACTATTTTTGCATCTCCCTTAAATCCATCTATACATTAGAATAAATCGTTAATGGTTGATCAAAGTTGATAGATTTACCCTTCGAAACAAGAAGTTCTGATCCGGGAAGAGTAGCACAAATATGCTGAACCCTTAAGACATCTGAGGATTCTGTATGTAACATCTAAATGTATTTCTGCATAAATTTACTGGCAACTTCAACAAAACAAGCAATGTCAGATCAATCATGTTTATATTGGCAGGAAAAGGGTCCTTGGCGCCCCGTGTCAAATGAAACTGAAAATATTTTACTTGAATCTTTATAAGTCACTGCAAATGTCTATAGAAGAATTGTTCAGATACCAACTTACACATAAAAAAAACATGCAAAAGTAAACTACCTATAGCTACTTGAAACTATTAATGCATTCTAGATTATTGAAGCACCCTTATTTCCTTTTGAACAGAAAGGAAACCTTTAGTTATTGCAGAAACAGAATCTTAAGTGATTATAACTGTTGTTGAGTAAAGACTGGGGTATAGTCAGAGGCGGATCCAGAAAATGAAACCCCTCAGTTGCCAGCAAACCTACAACTATTTATGCTACTCGGTTCACAAAATATTATATTTACATATTTAATGGATCTTTTAACACATTTACAAACTCTCGAACAAAGCTACTGAATTCTGCTAAGCTCGTACCAACTAAGAGTTGTTGATGTAATTAAGTAACCTAAGGGTGACTATATGTTATCCTTTCTTATGTTAAGTAGCATGTTAAAACAATATATAGTTTGAGCTTCAAAGGCATACGATTGATAGTGATGTTCCTAATATATCTTCTTTGAAGGTTTCAAGGTCCATTGGCGATGCATATCTTAAGAAGTCAGAGTTCAACCAGGCACCATTATTGGCAAGATTTAGGTTGCCAGAACCATTCCCGGAACCAATCCTCAGCGCAGAACCATCAATATCTGTTCACAAACTCAGTTCCAAGGATCAATTCGTCATCTTTGCTTCGGATGGCCTATGGGACCATCTCAGCAACCAGGAGGTTGTTGATATTGTCCACAATCATCCTAGAAACGTAAGCTTTCAATCTCTAATAATGACCTTTTATGTTCATTTGCACAGTTGATTTATCTGGTGATTAGCACAGAAAAAGTCCATGATTTGAAACCCAGACTGATTTGTTTCTGTTCTTACTGAACAACCCAATGGCCAAGAAGTCACTGGTCGAACTACAGTTGCACGAGTTTCGCTCCCTAGTTGAGCCTTCCCTATTCTCTTATATTCCAATAATATTAAAAATCATGATAATGATGATGATTCACTCGAGAGTTTGACCTAGTGGACAATGAAGTGGAATAAAAATCATAAGAGGTTAGAGTTCAAATCCCAATACAAACAAAAAAGCTAGGTGATTTCTTCATATTTGCCTAAACAGCTAGCACACTCAAAGGCATCGGAATTTCAATGTTCGAAGTGCTTCACAATATAATCTACTTACTTCAAGACAGAAGATTACGTTGTGATATCCATTTTCCTAAGATTGAAAGGAATAAACTACTTCTTGATCAGCTTTTAGCATACTATTTCTACCTATGTTGCTCGGACTCTCCAAAATGCTGCTGAACTAGTGTTGGATCCTCCAAAAATACACTACTTTTGGAGGATCCAGCATGACAACATTTTTGATGAGTCCTAGCAACATAGATTTCTGCGTCAAGCATCATCACTGAATGCACAGCTTTTGGATCAGATTGTTTACTCAGAACATATACTCCTCTTTACTCTTAGCAGGGAATTGCCAGAAGACTTATCAAAGCTGCTCTACATGTAGCAGCCAAGAAAAGAGAGATGAGATATTCGGACCTCAAAAAGATCGATCGAGGCGTAAGAAGGCATTTCCATGATGATATCACAGTTGTTGTTGTGTTTATTGATCCATATTCCATGAATAGAAGTTCTTCTCGGAGTTCAGTTCTCTCCATTAGAGGAGGCACTCCCTCCTCTCCAAAGATGTAGTTCCAACATTTTCCAAATGAACCGCTTCAGTCAATCCACTTGGCAATTGTGGAATATGTCTCTCGGCCCAGTGTCCATCCAGAGGCGGAGCCAGAATCTGAAGTTTATGAGTTCTGAACTTGCCTCCGAATTTGTAATACAGCCAGCGTCTCAGCAAAAACATGGATTCATCTGAACCCGTAACTAATAGCAACAAAAGAAGCTGGCAGAGCTTCTCTTTCTGAGGCCTCAAATGTCTTATTGTCTTCTTTCATAATTCTTTGTAGTTCTAGGTTTGAAATGTGTTGTTCCCTTCATTTATTTGAGTTGATGGTTACTTCCTGAGTAGCCAAAATAACTTAGATACAAACATTTGATAAAGCATCTTGTTGCACCATTCCGAGCGTAGAGTAAACAGTAAATTTGACCGGCTATTTATGTTAAGATCCCTTTTTGTTAATAAAAGCAAACTTGATCACCACACTAAGATGGTACAGATCAGTACAAAAGTCTCTTGGGCAAAAGTATTCAATCAACAAAAACCTTATTGACTCTAGCATATCCTATTCACCACCATGCACATTTTGTCTATGTTGCTCGAACTCTTCAAAAATGTCATTGGATACGTGTCGGATCCTCCAAAAGTAGTTCATATTTGGAGGATCCGACACGGGTGCAACAACATTTTTGGAGAGTCCGAGCAACATAGCATTTTGTAACCTACACCACAGAGGTAAAGTATGATACTTTGGTGTTCAATATTAGGTACAAAAATTGGTGCAATCTTTTACAGCAACAATGAAAGCTTTGAGTATGTTGCTTTCTTCATTTGTAACTTCAATTTTCTTTTTTTCTTAATGTTAGTTACATTTCTTTATGTTATTTGTACCAGTAACCGATTTATGAATTTTTTTGTGGAGGGCGGGAGGTGGCCCGCATCACCTCTGGTCGCTTTAGGTTATAGTTCTATCTCGACTATAGACCTATCTAGTACCGTTTTAACACCTTCAATTGGCCACTATATATGAAAGTCTACTAGTGACATGACAAACCTATCTTAAATGAACCAGACACCCAACAAGAAATAATTTATGTACTAATCCCTATTTAACTAATTCATATGTAACTAATCTATGCATTATAATCCATGTATAACTTGTCTAACCAAACACGCACTAAGAGTAAATACGACTTTGTATAGTCAACGGTAAATGTATAAAGTAAGTACTATATCATATCGGCTTATCATTTAACCAATAAGAAAATTGGACTAATATAATACCAAATCGTTCTTGAATCGTTAATTAGATAATTCGATTCTAATAAATTAACAATACTCACTCTGTTCATTTTTTACTTGTCACATTTTGTTTTTCGAAAGTCAATCAACATGAAATTTGATCAACATTTTAAGTTGTATTTTTTCATCATATTAATATGAGAAGTATTGTAACGTATAGTATTTTTCATATAGTTTTCAAATATCTAAATTTTAAAATATTAAATTATTCTAGTTCAATTTCGCTTTAAAGGCTAGTCCAATTGACTCAAGTGAATCGAATTGTAACAAGTAAAAAAAGAACAGAATGAGTACTTAATTCGAACCGAGGCGAATGGAGCCTTAAGTACAAGTTTTATCTGACTTTAATATTAAAATTTTATTGGAATTATAAAAAATACTCTCTTTGTTTCAATTTATTTGACATGTTTTCCTTTTTAGTTCATTTTAAAAAGAATGATTTTTTTTCTTTTTAACAACTCTTTAATTTCAATTTGCATATATCATATTTAAGAATACGAGATTAAACGATATTTTGACATATTTAATTTAAGAGTATAAGATTTAAAAAACTTTTTTATTTTCTTAAATTTTGTTGTAAAGCAAAATAGGTCAAAACAAATTGAAACGACTGTTGGAATAATTGATTTTGAGGAAGCAAGCAAGGTACATGAGCATGTCTACTCTTACTCTTGGAGAAAGTCGAATTGAATAGTGATGGGAGTGAAGCAATTTTGGTTTGTATAAGAGGTCAGCGATGACGCACATTCTCCCTCCCACTTTCCTAAATTCGTCAGTGCTCTTCCCACACCAAAACCCTCTCATCATTGTATTGCTATAAAGCTCCTATTTCCCCTTTCCCATTATTGTTCATCAACCTTTCTATTTCCCCTTTCCCATTATTGTTCATCAACCTTTCACCCCAAATATTATTGTATCTTACGCAGCAGCAGCAGTAGTAAATTCAGAAACACTAATGGCTACTCCGTAAGTCGCTCTACCTTCCTCTTTTTCTTCTTTTTTTGTTTCTGCAATTTTTCAAAGTGTACACAGTGTGGATTTGATTTATTCTCCCTCCTTAATAAAAATAGATGGTCCAAAATACTTATTATTTTAGAAAATCAATATATAATTAGTGGTTTGTTTTCATCTTTATCGTTAGTCATAAATATGAACATATATTAATATGGTGCATGTTAGAGTGGGTGAAACTCCCACATTGATTGGGTAATGAACTCGTGGTTTGCTTATATGGACTTGGGAAATTCTCTCCTCTGAAGCCTAGCTTTTGGGATTGAGTTACGCCCAGGTGCCATATATTATCCTCTAATGTTCTTTTAAGGAGCGTATAAATAAAAAATGTGACAAGTATTTAGGAAGGGAGCCAGTACAACATATGCATAATACATAAATATGCCCTTTAACTTGACCTCAGCTCACATTTATGCCCTCCAACTTTAGATGTGCACAAGTAGTCACTTAAACGTGACATATGCATAATACATAAATATGCCTTTTAACTTGACCTCAGCTCACATTTAAGCCCTCCAACTTTAGATGTGCACAAGTAGGTACTTAAACATGACGTCCTATGTGACAATTCGCATCCCTACGTGGCGTCCTACGTGTATTATGTCACGTAGGATGCGTGTGTTTACTTGTTCAATTTTAAGCAAGTTTAAGTGCCTACTTGTCCACATCCAAAGTTGGAGGGCATAAATGTGAGCTGAGGCCAAGTAAAGGGCATGTTTATGTATTATGCCTTATACTTTTTTAAAAAAATTTAGCAATTAGGAAATTACTTTTAGTAATGTGAACAAATAATATGGGACGGACAAAGTTATAATAACTTAGTAGTTGCGTGATCATACGAGGAATTAACTCACACATACTGCCTACAGTGATGTTGATAAGTTTGATTTTGCACTTTCCTTTTTGATGTATGTTGATTGGGTGTTTCTTTGGTTTCTACAGAAGTGTACAAGAAATTCGTCCTCCATCTCTAGATTCTACTTCCGAACTCCTGCCCCTGTTTGATGGAACTACCAGGTAACCCTTTCTCTTACTCTCTCTCTTGTTTTAATTTTTTGTTTGTTACTCCTTCTACCCTAATTTATGTGAAGAATTCCGAGTACGAGGGTCAAAATATTAACTTTGATTAGCACCCAAGGGTGTGGCCTAGTGGTCAATGAAGTGGTTTAAAGAACCATGAAGTCTAAGGTCTCATGTCCAAATCCCAGTGGAAACAAAAAAACACTAGGTGATTCTTCCCATATGTTCTAGAGTTACCTGGTACCTGTTGCTGATGGGAGGTGGCAGGTGTCCCGTAGATATAGTCGAGGTGCACGAAAGTTTGTCCGGACACCGCGGTCATTAAAAAAAAACAAATATTAACTTTGATTATGATTTTGTGTATAGATTTTTTAAGTAGTTTTTAGAAGAAATTTTCAAAAATGACTAAAATTTGGGCCTAATTAGAAATCTACTCGAGAAATTTTCAAAAATGTCTAAACTATAGCTAATGATTAAAAATATTTGAGAAAATTTTAGTCTAAGGAAAAAATAATTTGACTCCCCAAACAATAACACCCCTCCCCGTGAAATGGGACGGAGGGAGTATTTCTCTTATTTGATAGATTGTGAACTATGGTCTTTTTTTCTTGTTTTGAAGGTTGTATATCTGTTATATTTGCCCTTTTGCTCAGCGTGCGTGGATTACCAGAAATGTCAAGGTTCCTTAACTAAAAATTCATTTCTGTATTTTCTTATTGTTGTTGTTAATTTTGTAACTACTCTTGTTCTCTTTTTTATCTTTATTTTGCATGTAGAGTATAGTACTTAGAATCTTTGAATTTATCTCGATGAATGGGGATAATCTTTGAAGTTATTGGCAATTGCAGGGTTTGCAAGATAAGATCGAATTAGTTCCAATTGATCTTCAGAACAGGCCTGTTTGGTACAAGGAAAAAGTTTACCCTCAAAATAAGGTAATTTCTATTGAAGCACAAAATTCATCTTCTATTTCAGTAAATAAATTCGTGCAAGCTTAATGTTATATCTAATCGGAAACCTTAAGCCTTATTGTGAATAGTAAGTGGAACTGGCCTAGTGATTTCAGGGGCGAATCTACCATTTAAGTAACGCGTCCGAAAGAACTTAGTAGCTTTGGATCAAGCTCTGTGTTTGTGGTAAGAAATTCACTTAGTATGTATGAAAAATCTATTCAGAACGCAGTATGCAAAAATGGTTGTGGTCCAGAACTCATAAACGTAAAATCCTGAAATAGACTATGAGCATCATGATATATGCCAGTTATAATTGCTAGAGAACTCGTAATCAAGATGAAGCATGCTTGCTACTTTTAAAAAATACTAATCTTTTTCCTTCAAATTCGAGGTTTTCTTCTGAACCCGATACATGAATGAGGGGCTTTTCAGGCTCTCCTCTCCCCAAAATATTAGATGAGCATATTCTTTGCGTCTGGTGATGTATTTTGTTCTGTTCTTCCATAGGTGCCCGCTCTGGAACACAACAACAAAGTGATTGGAGAAAGTCTCGATCTGATTAAATATATCGACAGCAACTTTGACGGGCCATCTCTTCTACCTGATGTAAGCTAGCTGCAAAACTCATTCTTGACCTAAACAGACTCTTCTTATTTTTCAACCCTCCTCGACTTGGCACCAAAACGTTTGAAAAAGAAAAGGAAGCAGAAGTTGTAAATTTGATGCTATTTTGTTAAATGGTTTAGGACCCTGAAAAACAGAAGTTTGCTGAAGAGCTGATAGCTTACAGCGATACGTTCCGGAACGAAATATATGGTAGCTTTAAGGGAGATGTTGAGAAGCATGCTGGTAACATTCTTGAATATTTGTGTCTTGAAGTTTATTACTACTATGTATTAAAAGGGCATCCAGTGCACAAAACATTCTGCATTTATGCAGGCTACGGAGAAGGGGCACACCCTAAAGGGTGTGATGTAGACAGCCTAACCTAATGCAAGCATTAGGGGCTGCTAACACGGCTCGAATTCGTGACCTACAAGTCACATGGAGACAACTTTAGCGTTGCTCCAAGGCTCCCGTTCTTTACTACTATGCATTATATTCTGTAATTTTCTAATGAGAAGTTGACAAGAGTTTGCACTTGCAACAGGGCCTCAATTTGACTACTTAGAAAAAGCTCTCGAGAAATTTGATGACGGGCCTTTCTTCCTAGGTCAATTCAGTCAGGTAAGTTATATTTGTACTTTGTTGAGGTATTTCCCTCTAAATGGTGTACAGTGTAAGATGGTAGCTTTACTAAAGTATGCTATATAACCTATTAGCTTTCCGAATTTTGAAATTTCATCGCATTGAAGTTGAAATTGTGGTTGCATTAGGCCGACATAGCATATGCTTCCTTCATTGAAAGGTTCCAAATCTTCTTGCAAGAGGTGTTTAACTATGATATCACATCTGGGAGGCCAAAACTAGCAAAATGGATAGAGGTATGATTACTCTGTATTAACTTTACTTACCTTAAAATTGTGTCTGTCTGTGAAGGTACCTGGCTCCTAAGTTGCTCAGACTCTCCAAAAATGTTGTTGCACCCGTGTTGGATCCTCCAAAAATGCACTACTTTTGAAGGATCCAACACGCACCTGGTGACATTTTCAAAGAGTCCGAGCAACATAGCCTGACTGGCTCCCCCATAAGCTGCTATATGATTGCCGAACTAGTTTAGGACTGATTTAGTTGATCGATTGGTTGTGTACTTGTGTTGTACGATTGCTCTGCAGGAATTGAACAAGATTGATGGCTACATTCAGACAAAAGCTGATCCCAAGAAAGTGGTCGACTTTTACAAGAGCCGCTTTATGGTAGTTACTCATATGTAAAGAACTCGAAATTTAACTGCTTGGTGTGAACATTCTATGCTAATTCTTCGTCATCTGTTCATTGCAGGCGTAAAACTGAATAACGCTCGATCCATCAACGTAGTTGAATTACGAATAAGTGGTGCTTCGTGTTCCATTCATGTTAAGAACTTGAAGGATTATGCCTTTTAGTAATACATAAATAAAGTGGTTCTATGTTTGTTTGTTATCTGTGTAGATTGTACTTGAGACCTGTTGTTTGTGCTGGGAGACTTGTATCAGCATAGTTATAGCTGTTATATCATCTCATGTATTAGAATTCTGTTGGGTGTGTATCAAGCTAATGAAATATTACTGTTCATAATTCTATGTGGATCTCATTGCCTCGAGGGTTTATTTTTTTTGGAGATTGAGCCACTTATGTACAAAGCAAAGCAGAATAAGTAACACATTGGTATTTGTTTCATAGTTGTATTTTCCGGTGTATGATACGTATTCAGTTCTCAGTAAAAATTTATTCAACTTATGTCAATATCTTCGTCTAAAGTAGGGGTAAGACTACTGCCACTTTCTCCAGACCCTACTTGTGGGATTACGCCAGTATGTTGTTGTATCTTCGTCTAACTTTTTCTAATAACCTACCATCTATATTTGAAATGCAACCAAACAATGTATACTATAAACAAATTAAGTATCTCGTAGTTGTGATGATTTTGTTCAGAAAAAAAAAAGATTTCTTCTTTATTACTCTTGGTTTTTTCTAGGAAAACCCAAGAAAGAATAGCACAGTGCCTATTAAAAAAAGAAATATATAGGGTTCAACTATCACTTCATCCACCAAATAAAAGGAGTCAAAAAGCCATAGATAGAACAACGGTTAGTGAGTGCAAAATTCAAGTTTTGCCTCAAAGTTATCACTTTTATTTATTTTGACATATATATATATATGACCATACTCAAGGTTCTATGCATATATTCATTTTCTTGTCCTGTATCTTTTCTTTTTGATAATCGTGGTGTCCGTCAGCTTATGTGCACCTCAACTAATTCTTCAGGGTACCTATTATCTTCCACCAGCACAACTAAGCACAAGCACCATTTTGATATTGTAGTTCTATCTTTAATTTTCATCTATACTTACCACTTACCAGTTGCCATCATTTGTGACGGTGTGTAGAAGATGTTTAGTCTGAATTATATACAGCCTGAGTTTCAGAATCATATTTTCCTTGAGCAATATAAGTTAAGGATGTCACTACCTCTGCCATGTCAGGGCGCATGTAAGGTTGCTTTTGGACACACGAGCCTGCGACTAGAACACCTTGCTTCAAGCCTGTTGCAGGATAATGGCCTTGAAGTGCTGGATCTGCCATTTCTGAGAATTTTTTATCTTTGATCAATGGTCTTGCCTGACATACAAAACAAAAAAAGTCAATGTGTACATTAGAAAACTAAATGTAGCAGAAATCTATATGGCAAAAAACAAAGTTGTTCTTTTAACAGTTCTGTTTTAGTAAAATAACTGATCAGGCTTCACTCCTTTCTCTTTCCCTTCAGATCAACTTATTGGTAGTAGGTCGTTCTTGAAAGGAAGTGTAATTAGACAAACTGAAAAGAATCTATAGCTGTTTACACCTAAATGCAACAAAAGCTCAGAGAGCAGGCTAATGCATCTGATGATAAGATATTGTAGGTCCACTATATCTCATATTTTCATTCCTCCTCCAGAAATATTTATTAACTTGGAAATTTGAAACTAACCATGATAAGTTTCCATCAAAAATATTTTATAATGGAAAATGAAGATAAGTGATATGTGTCAGCTATGTTCATTGCACTTACATTTACAACAAAAACAAACAAAGAAAAAATGGTCTCGAGTTGGGGCAGGTTCGGTTATGATACATTGTTTAGCTCAAGTTGTCCTGTCCATCTTGACTCAAGCTACTTTGGTTGTGTTATGACCTAACCAGTTTAGTGAATCAACGGATTTTAACCCGCTCAAATTTAGTCCAACCTGCCCTTATGACTCCTCTTTGTTCAATGTTTTTAACAGATTAAAAATAACTATGATGATTGTATTACTATTACATCTATAAGATCAACAGCTCCCAGCCATGTCTCAAATTCCTCGAAGATAGTATAATAATTTCAACGAAATTCATACAAAGGGAAAACATAAAGTTACCCATGAAATTAGACCGGGCTCTTCTCCAGCTTTTGAATTTCCGATAGCTTTCCTGCCTGTAATGATCTCCAAAAGGACAACCCCAAAGCTGTAAATATCTGATTTCACACTCAACAGACCTGTTCGTACACTTACCTCGCATGCCGTAGCATGCTCTGGTGCACGGTGCCCATAATTTCCCTCAAATGTTGCAGATACATGGGTTTTACCGTCTGGAGGCCCCAGTTTTGCCAAGCCAAAGCCAGATAACTTAGCTTGATATCCCTCACCAAGCAAAATGTTCGAACAGTTTATATTGCGGTGTATTACAGTTGGCTGTTCTTTGTCATGTAAATACTCTAATCCTTTTGCTGCTTCAGACGCAATTTTCATTCTAGTGTTCCAATCAAGTTGCTTCTTATCAGGTGCAGAATCTGCAGAAAAATATTTAACTCCAGACTTCATATGAAAATAACTAAATACAACAAAAAATCATAACCTACAACGAAAAGAAATACCATGAAGATGCTCTTTCAATGATCCTAGTGGAATGTATTCATAAACGAGAAATCTCTGATCACCATCAGCACAATAGCCAGCTAGATTTACAATATTAGGATGGCGTAACCAACTTAACATACAAAGTTCAACAAGAAAATTCCTTCTTCTATCATGATCCACTTTCCGGATAGCAACAATCTGCATCAGATCATATAGAAGGTGTCAATCTACAGCTCTGGCAAAACTTGGACATCAAATGCATTATAATCAAGCATATATAGTGCCATACTGAACTAACTAATTTTATCAAACGATCCTGGTCATCAACACATTTGATTTACTTCAGTTCAATCTAATTGTCGAAGGAAAAAGCATTGAGCTATGCACAGCTTGGTTATGTGAGGATACTTTGTTGATTCGGCATACTCTTGAAACAAAACTAGGTGTTATATCAAAGAGAAATGGCATTTATTCCTGAGCTATATTGATTGAAAAAGTATGGTTTCATTCCAGAGTTCTTCTAAATTCAACCTCGGATCCAGTCAAACAGGAACAAAGAAAGCCTCAGACAGGATAATTGTTTTTTCATAAATTTATATAACTTGAACTCAGACGTTGCCTCTTTAATACTATGTTGGAGTGCCTGAATCCATTCATTGGAAGTCTAAACTGTTAAACAAAGGATATTTTTGTTTATTTATTCAAAATCCAACACCAAATGAGCCAACTCCCTATATTATGACCACACATAACGTTACCTGCCCTTCTGAGCTCATATCAAAATGACGCAAGTGTTTAACCTTCTCCAATGAAAGATCAAAATAAGAAAATGCAGTTAATCTTGGGAGGGGATCATCAGAAAACAGATTGGAAGGAATTTTCATTTACTGTTGGGACTTAAGATATGAAAACTAAGATTATATTTACCAGCTTTCTAGTCTGACAAGCTGCAAGTAGAGTGATGAGAAGGAATCAAGGACAAGAAAGCAGAAAAATATTGACAAGATATTATAATTTCCGCATTAACAGTTTACAGATGTTAGCGAGGGCCAGAAGATGGCCGGAACTTGGATGCAAAGCATAAATAAAGTCAAATTTGAGAATGTCTGCCACTTCTCTCTCTGGCCTATTTGATTAGTACGAAAACCATAGGAGCATTAACCTGTTTGGAATCGATCTGCCCTTTGTAAACTCTTCCGAAACCTCTCTCTCCAAGAAGACAATCCCCATGAAAATTGCATGTGGCAGCAGCTAATTCCTCAAATTTAAAAATCTTGGCTGCAATGTGAGTGGACCATTCATCATTAACAGCTTTGTCAAGTTTAACGAGTTCTGAGCCTTTGGCTTACATAACGACAAAATTGTGTATCATGCATCAATTTACAAGATATAAAACCAAGCGGATAGTTTCCAAATATGTCAAGAGTAACCAGCTGATGAACTGAAACCAAGCGAAATATCAAGGAACTAGCACAAAGATGAATCTTTGTGCTAGTTCCTTGATATTTTAATTTTTTGTTTTTCCAATTGCTTGTACGAGAGGTCATATAAGTTTACTTCATCAAATGAGATCATTTGCACAGCACCTATTCTATGACAGTAACAGAGTCTTTTAGAGAGTTGGGGGACAATAGAGAAGTTTCCTCAAAGAAAGTATCATCCTTATTAAGTGTCCCACTTTGGTTGAGGAACGATCCCTATTCTCCTTATATAGTTTTGGATGATTCTCAATTCATGAGCTAGTTTTACAGGTTGAGTTAGACTCGAGGTCCATTTTGTAACATACTGCCGGAGTCAAACCCATTCTGTTTCTTTATTTATCCAATTTGGCCCCCATTTCATGTTGTCTACTTTCTGTCAAGTCCTAGTGTGCGGGTGTTAAGTGCCTAATAATGGTTGAATGAATGAGTTGTTGTCTCCTTATATGTTCTTAGCCAACCCTCATTTATTTATTGCGGTTGAGTTATGCCTAAGGTCCAGCTCTGAGTTTCTGAAGTAACCAATTCCTATAAGGCATAAGGCACTTTCTGCGGCTGTTTTTATTAAGAAATTAAGCGCATCAAAGAAGATATACACCTTACTTCATATACAACCCATTTATAAGGTCACTAAAAAGATACTCACTTTTTGGTCTTGAATGTTTAAAGAAAACACTATATAAAAGGGAAAACTATCTTCTTCTTCTTTTTTTATAATAAAAAATTCCTCGGTAGCCAGTGCACATGGTTCATAACTCGGTGGATAATGGGTCCCACCCCTCTACCCTTCTCAACTTAAATGACAGGCTTTAATTGTTTGCGGCGGGGTTCAAACCCGTGACATGCACCTAATCCACACATCATGCTCATTCTTACCACTAGACAAGGAAAAACTATCTATCTGCTAAGAAAACCAACTGTGCCTTTTGTTCAACAACAGGTGGAATATCTAGGTTATATCATCTCTAGTCAAGGGGTTAACATCTCTAGTCAAGGGGTTAACCGTTACCACGTACGGTTGCAATAATGATCAAGTGTCCTTAGCCTAACCAAGTAAGATTACAGTAATCGTCAAGTGGCCTAAGCCATCTGATCGGAAGGAATTTTTGGTTTAACGAGCTATTCTAGGAGGTCTATGAAAAACTAAAGTTTGATAAGTAAACCCCTCCTATAAAAGGGATGTTTTGAAGAGACACCTAATGCAACATAGGCTTTCACTAAGACATTTGTTGTGGAAGTGGCTATCAGCAGCAAGGGAGTTGGTGCACTGTTGATACAAGATAAGCAGCCATTGCCAACAACATTCAGGCATTAAGGCTAGTTATCAAGACGGTTTAAGCGTGAAAAGAGCTAATTGCATTACTGATTGAGTGGTTACCATTGAATTGCAACAGAAGGGACATACTAAGGCTATTAGGGTCGAGTTGTGAGGTGCACACTAAACTATAGATTACACATTTTTCAAGATCAAAACAAGATTTTCCTCAGCAGTCAGCACCTTCAAAGAGGAATTATTCAGAGGGATTGCACACTGAACTCTTTTTTAACACTCAGATATCATTCTCAAACTAAAATAAAACAGGTCTAACATGTGGTTAGCAAAATCACCCCATGTTTCCATGTCACCTTGCACACCTAGACTAATTCGACACCATACCTGTTGCCTCCCACCAGCACATGTACACATGTACCTGGATAACTCAGTACATCAAAACTTGGACAGATGGGAAGAAATCACATGGAAGGGGCAAATGTACCTCTCAATTTTGTGATATAGAGCAAATATACCCTGCATTAAAAAAGTAGAGTAAATATACCCCTGCCGTCTATGAAATGGTGCATATATACCCTTTTTACTAACATGGCTGTATTTTTTAAATTAAATAATGTTTATCTTATTTTTTAATATTAAAGAAAGACAAATGGATTTATTTTTAACTAGTCCATTTATTCCTTAACTGACCCAACCCACCCCTGATGAAAATTAAAATACTCGTATTCCTGACTATGTAGTACCTGCATAATCATTTATACTTTTTCTATGAAAATGTATTTTAGATCAGTTAGATGAAACTGTATTTTTAGCACTGTTTTACCTATCAAATATAAATTCATTTGTCTTTTTTTAATTTTAAAAAAAAGATAAATATTATTTAATTAAAAAAATATAACTCTGTTAGTATAGGGGTATATTTGCACCATTCCATAGACAGCAGGGGTATATTTGCTCCACTTTTTTAACGGAGGGTATATCTGCTCTAAATCATAAAGTTGAGAGGTATATTTGCCCCTTTTCCCTTATTTCATAAGCTTATGCCAGGGCAAGATCTAGGGGGCGGGAGGGTGTTCACCCGGACTCCTGGGCAAAAAATTACACTATATAAGGTAATTCTTTTACTTTATATACGTATATAGATTTGAATCCTCTGAACATAAGAGTAGAGATTGGCTAAGTTCAAATCATAGGTACGATATTTTTATTTTTCGACACTCTTAGTGAAAATCCTGGATCCATCACTGGCTTACGCTTAAATTGTATTACAATCATATTTTTTGGAAGGACATCCCCAAATCCTCTCTAATAATACTGTTTTCTTCTCTTCTATTCTAATGTTTCTTCTTCTTTTCTGTAATTTTTCTGCCATTCCTAGAAAATCTACATAGCAAATTGAAAATTTTACTTGTAATAAGTAAAGATTAATGGATACCTGCAGAAACAGGTTGTGCTGAGTCGTTCTCCTTTGATGTATTCTTCCATTGATTGGTGCATGAAAAACAGTTCATCTTATTAGTTGACTTTGTATCACTAGTAGATCATTACATTTTATCATCACTCTTGCTTTTTCATGTACATATATAGACAAACTAATTGTAGTGTTATAAGTCAATTATAAAGTAAAGTTATTTTTAGTTATAAAAAAGTATAGTAATTTTTTTTTTGAGATAAACTAAAAACAAAACTGTTCCACATAAATTGAGAGGGTGAAATTGTTTAAAATGTTTTGTCTCCAAATTCTTTTCTTATTTTTAAATTTTCTGATGTTTTGTTGGTTAAAATATTTTTAAAAATATTGTCTCTAGAAAAATAAGTTCTTTGCAAATGAAGAAAATTAATTTTTCTAATAGAAATAGAAAAAATAAATTGCATAAATGGCATTCCAAATTCATTGTATCCTACCCACCAAGGGCGGAGCCACCTTAGAGTCAGGGGTTCATCCGAACCTCCTTGGACAGAAAATTATACTCCCTCCGTCCCATTTTATGTGGCAATCTTTGACTTGGCACGGTGTTTAAGAAAGAAAAGGAAGACTTTTGAAACTTGTGGTCCAAAATAATCCTTGAATATTTGTGTGGTTGTAAATAATTTCATTAAGGGCAAAAGGGGAATTTCAAAGTTAAATTTTTTCTAATTATAGAAAGGTGACATTCTTTTTGGGACAGATTAAAAAAGAAAGTGTGCCACATAAAATGGGACGGAGGGAGTACTATTTATACATGGTCAAACAAATAATAATTATGTATATACAACAGATGTCGAATCTCCTTCGGCTAGTTCGTGTGTTTACTTATTCAAATTTTGAACCCCCTTGGTAAAAAATTTGGCTCCGCCACTGCTACCCACCTAACTCCTTGACCATCCCAACCCGCCACCCCTGAACCCCCACTCCCCACTCCATCCAGCTCCATAATATTTTTCTAGATAATATATAAATACTCTTGGGATAACATTTTCTTATTTACTTACCAAACACTAAAAATCCACTTATTTTTCAAGAAAATATTTTCTAAAGAAAACATTTTCCATATTTTCCTTCATACCAAACACACCCTTAATTCCAAAAGAACAAATATTGTAGTGCTCTAACAATGGTAGATCAGAAAAAAGAAGTTTGTGAGTGAAATTTGCTGACCAAAAAAGAACATTTTTTCCAATTCCTAGGCCTAGTGTCTCCTGTAACACTATATCACCTTAATCCATTATTTTGTTCGAGGGACGTCTGACACTTTCTCCTCCTGCCCTCTATTCAAAAGCGAAGTTAGGATCTGAAGCTTATGGATTCACAAATTTAGCTATTTTATATTATTGAATTCTAAGTTGAAACAAATTTCTGGAGAAAAATACAGTATTTAAACATATCATGTGCACACTTCAAAACAGTAACACAAAAGATGCACAACTCATATAATAAGGTACCAAAAAAGGTATTTACTCAAATAAGAAACTCATATTTTGAAATAACTGTTTCTCAACTTAACAATAATGATGTCTTGAACATACAGGCTATAGCCAATAGTTCAACTGGCTCATAGATAGTTAATAACTCATTAGAGGCCAATTGTTTACATTCTTGATGCTTGAAAAGATTTCAATAGTAGCCTCTTCTAGCATAGAGGAACTCCCGAGCATTTGGCGATCTCAGATGGTTTAGCAAAGGAAATATAATGACTACAGCAATAAGATTAACTTCATTAATTTCCGATTTGCTAAACCATCTTCTTGAGTGTATAATATAAGCATATAGTTTATTTTCGCTGGAATGAGGTTATTCTGATCGCGTTGACTATGACTTCTCTTTCATAGCTGAAGATTTTGAGCTCGTCTTGGATGCCTCTGAATTTGGTCTTCTATTTGGAACGCCATGATTGTGTTTTCCCTCATATGTAGTAATAAAGGCTTTTGGATCATCCATGGTTCTTTCAACAAACTTCCGCACACTGCATTTAGGGATTGTGCATCTATAATAGCTCCTGTGTATAGCAGCAATCAAGACATGATAATAGGAAAATATGTCAGAGGGTAATAGGCCAAAGCATTTTCTTGCAAGTGATTATGTGATAACTTTTTCCTCCTCTCGATCATTCAAGATATAATGCGAATTAATATACCACCGAATCTGATAATTTGCTAAGACTAAATCAAATCTGATTCTTGCATTAACAAGGAAGGATAGAATGATAAGGGGCTAAGACGAAATGTTGGCACGTAAAGATTAAATGATCTAACAAAGCCTCAATAGTATCAGTAGTTTCTACATTTGTTTTCTTCCCTAAACTTTTTCTTTAATGGGGTTGGAGGTTTTCTTTTGTGGCACAGGTGTGGAATGAGATGGTGGGAATTAAACAATGAATGATGAGACGCTACACCAAGAAAATCATCAATCACGATTCAGATTGAACCAAAATTCATATTATAAAGCTGCTGATAGGAGATAACAAAACTATGCACAGAGAAAAAGCTGGTTTCCTGTTATTAGTGTTAATAAGGTAACTTTTCAACAGTGATAGGTTAAAATCAGCAGGATTAATGGATGTGAAACAGTGTTATCTACATAAACATATACGGTGGTCGAGAGACATCCTAGTAAATTATCAAATTTTCAAAATATCTGTTTAACTTGTTCTCCACACAGTATGAGTATCCGGGCGTCCAAGCTTCATGAGGGATGTCATATCTAAACAGGATAAGATGTCTCCCAATTCACTTCAGTGCATCTTAGCTGGAGCTCATTTTTCTTTGAAGACTTGACAACAAAGTTTTCCTTTTTCTATGCTTTGACGCAGCTTTGTTAGTTACTTTTTTCATTCTTCTAACTTTAACCCATCAATCATAAATGGCTCTGACCATTCTCAAGTCCCTCACACCTATCATCATGTTACCACAGATGCCTTTCCGTACTCATACATCGTGATGGATACTTCATCAATATCATATTATGTGTTGATTTTTGAACAACCTATTAGCTCTAGTATGAGACCCATGTTTGCCATTCGAAAAGCTACAAAATCCATGCATAACCTTCATCATATGGATGGATGTGTGAGTTATTATTGTTTCCTTCCATCATGTATGGTATTTCTTTAGATTTTGTTCTTCTAAAGTTTGTCCATAAGGATGAGAAAGAATTTTACCTGGGATATGAACTTCCCTTCACAACCTTCTGGCCATATTTTCTCCAGCGAAAGCCGTCCTCGGTAATTTCAGAGTCAGTAGTACTTTGGTTTGGAATATAAGGAAATGTACTTTCCCCTGATGTACCTGCTCCATTGGATTGGCCTTTAATTTTCCTGGAAGTAAAATCCCATAGTAGTCACTAGTCACTAATCAGAAAGTGATAACATGAAAGACCACAGTCGTATTTCTGAATACCAAGTCAAATATATATTGAAATACACATAGGAAAAATCTCACCTTAAGTTCTTTAAAAAAAAATGTGAACGATGAACAAATACACAAACGACTTAGCAACAAGAATGAGTGAAATGTTGTGTGCTAGCAAAGCTTCCGTAGATACACTAATTTCAGATAGCTGATAATAATTGAATTTACTTGCTTCTAACCTTCTTTTAGTTTTTGGTTCATCACAAGTAGCCACCAATTTTTTACTTCCTTCAGCAAAATCTTCAGAATTTCCTACAGCAGTGTGCATTCCTGCAGCTGCAATGGGATCATAAAAGCATGGTGCTTTGCTGGAATGTATAGTCAAGCCGACATCATTCTGATTTTCTATCCTACAGATGTAAGCTTCACTCGTCTGAGGATGTTGGTTACTCCATGCAGGGTTATTTGTTTCTTTAGAAGTGTCATTGCATACGGCTGCTCGCCCATGTCCGTCTGACATGTTGCGCTTTGGAGGCTGAGGCTTTGGGTGATTGTGCTCACCCCGGTAAACAATTTCAGCAATCTGGCCATCGTATGATCTTTCAACCTTCTTTTTCACGGGACACTTTAGATGCGTGCACTTATAGTAACTTCTCGGGTATTCACTTCCTTTAACTTGCTTTTGTCCATATTTTCTCCAATTATATCCATCATAACTAGGACGATCGACATTACTTGTGTTTATCAAAGATTGTGCAACCTCTTCTGTGCTCTCTGATACAATTGTTGAATGCAGTATTTTTTTGTCCTGTCCTGATTTTGCTGAGAGACTTTGTTTAGATTCTGTCGTAAGGTCGCGTTGTTGTTTAACCTCATTTGCTGATTGAACATGAGCCTTAGACTCAGCTATTTCTCGCTGCTGATCAGATACGGAGCTTCCCTATACATAAGATGTGCTAGATTCTATTATTGCTGCAGAGAAATATAGTAGTACATTTCTTCGGCTATACATGACTTATACTGTGAGACGACAATTCAAATAGTGCAAGGAAAACCTCATCCGACCTGAATTTATGCACCATTTTACACTAACAAAAAAGGGTCGTACCATCATCGCAACCTATGTTGTTGGACTCTCCAAAAATAAAGCCACACCGTGTCGGATCCTCCAATAATGCACTACTTTTGGAGGATCTGACACGCACCCATCGACATTTTTAAACAGTCTGAGCAACATAGATCGCAACATATAAAAGGAAACTAACCTTATTTTCAAGGAGAGGAATTTTTTTCCTTGGTGCAACTTTAGCTATAGGTTTATATAGGACCTTGGGTTTCTCTACCGATTGCAAGATGTTATCAGATCGACAATCAACTGGTGCTTCAGACATGCCAACCTGAAGTAACAAGTTTTTCTATAGGATTAAGAATTGCGCAGCAAAATAATTGGAGTATTTCTTCAAGATGCACCATTGAAGTGAACTAAACAAAGAAAGATGTTTGGGGAAATAAATGATGGAAGCTTAAAAAGAGAGATAATCGACCTGTGAAGAAAGCTCTCCAACTAAAGCATGGTTTGTTGCAGGCTTCAACCTGACAGTCTTTGGTCTTATGGCGGTAATAGCCATTTCAGAATGAACATTCGTGGACGACACATCTACTGCACCAGCCAGGAGCTCTGAGAAAGATTTGTAAATAGGACATCTTGGCCTTGAAGCTACTGGTCTAGCTATAGCTATTTTCGCTGTTTCATTGACCTCCATCTTGATCTGTTGTCTTCCATGTAAAAATTGAATTATAGTAAGAACTAGAAATACGCGACAGATATCTAGGATAAAATACATAATCAAAAAAAATATATAGTATTAGTAAAGACCAATTGAAAGGATGTTTTCAAGTCGTTAAGCCTCTAGTTGTAAAGTTCTCCAGTAATGTAACGGGAGATATCTACTCGGACGTTTCGTTTGCACTTGACTGGATTTACATCTTGGAAATTGTCCAATCTTACCGACTCTGTCACTAACGTAACTGTCTGATTCAACAGCTTGACTACAGTTAATACTAACTTAACAACTATCTAAATGAAGATTACTATAACAGTATTCTTCATTCAATTTGCTGCGTAAGTTACTTAATGAGTATTCTCTTTTGCTGGCAAGAGGGCTCTTTCGACACGCTACAAATCCTATATACAAGTTGTATTCTAGTTGTGCATTCATCTTATTATTATCATTATAATTCACAAGTGCGATAAGGATTTCGCAGAATTTATTAACACCAAGATTGACCTAACTCCATTTTAACAGCAAAAGAAATGCAGCTAACAGAATTGAGAGCTAAAAAAGTTCACTAGTAGTTGGAACTGCATATGAATGCTGAAAATTGGCTCCCTGTCCTATCAGTCAATAAATGTAATAGCAACTTCAAACTACTCAAAAGTAAAAGGAAGTACTATAAATAAATCTACTCAGCCAGTGAATCAATAGCTTATTCATCTTTCTTCATGAAAGAGACTCAACAATCAAGTTCAAGTCCTTTTCACTAATAAAATTTGCTCCACAAGAGTTCTAATTTATAAGATAGAAAACAAAATCAACCACCATAGAAGTAACTATAATGAACTTCTTTTTTTACTTCCCACCCGGTATCCGGTATCCGTTTTGGGGCTCTGACTAATCCAGATTCGCACCGAGTAAGACCCAGTAAAGAGGAAAGTGCTCCCTACCAGGATTTTTTCCATTTCCAAGGCTGAAACCCAAAACCTCTGGTTAAGGGCGGAAGGATATTATCCATCACACCACAACCTTTTGACGGTAACTATAATAAACTTCAATTATCAATATAAAGGGTCTAAAACACACCTAAAGTATCCCGATTTTGAACTATCGAGTGTTTGAGTTTTCTATCGTACCTCAACTATTAGTTGTTCACTTTTCCTACCTGATATTAAGATAATAGAAAGAAAAAATAAATTAAAGTAAAAACTAAAAAGTGAACAATGGTGATATTTCAGGTCGGAAAAGTGAACAACTCATAGTTGACGTGTGTTTCGATAAACATTTGGTGATAATTCAGGTAAGAAACTCACACACCGAATAGTTTAGGTATGAAACTCAAAAAACCGGATACTTTAGGTGTGTTTTTGACCCTTAACTCATATATTAAAGACTACAAACCCTGCTCTCTCAGCAAAAATTGAATAAGAAAAAGAATGTTTTTTCACCAAAGAAGAAACCTTTACCAAATGAAGTAATAGTTGATGGAGAAAAACCTAAGAATTCATCTGGGCTCCCATTGAATCCCATTTACCTTCATCACAAAGTCTTTAACTTTACCTGCATTGCAAAATCAAACAATTTCAAGAATGTTCAAATGCTTCAATAAAAAAAAATTCAAGAAAGACCAACTTAACCTTGAAATGAAAACTTGTCCCTTTTTTTAGAACTACATACAGAATACAGATAAGAAGTTTAACTGGAACTGATAATTAAGAAATAGGTGAACACAAACAAACCAAAAAAAGAAAAAAAGGAAATTCAAAGATTGTAATAAATTTCCAAAAAAGGGAAAGATTTTGTTTTGTTTCTTTCAATCTGTTTTTTTTTTTTTTTTATGATAAGAGTATGGAGGGACTGAAGAGAAAGTTACAAAAGAGTGTGTGATACAGTTTTGAAAAAAAAAAAATATTGTGTCAGGTTCAGTGTGTGTGTTTGGCCAACTAACTGTCTTATGTTAGCTGTTGCCCTTTTGACTTGCTGATGAGTGTGCTGTTTTTGTATTTAGGCTCTAGCAAGCCAACAAACTATATTACCCTTCCCACTTACATGATATTTTTTGACTCGGAGTCAGAATTTTTACTGGGAAAATGGAGAATCTAGTCCATTATAAAAAAATAGTTTTATGACCTTTTTATAAGAGATTTTCATCTTTTACACATAATAGATTTTATTTTTACACATCAGAGATCTTAAAAGACCACTTACTTAATTTCAAACTGTAAGTAAATTTTTTACCTTACTTCCTCGGAATTTTACTAATTCGTTGGCTATCTGAACTTTTATTTTATTGATGAGGGTTCAATTCTCCAGCTTGTCATATTTTTCCTCATTTCTTGTTTCCCTATTCTCTTTCCCCTTTCCCACCCCAATTTTTATTTTTATTTTAAAAAGAGATTAAAAAAAAAATACATAAGAGTCCAAGGAATTTTATTACTGTTCCAACTTGCATTATATTTTTTTGACTCATATAATGGAGCTAGAATTTTTAGTAAGAGATTTAAAGTATAAAAAACAAATATATATAAAGAGTCAAAGGGATTTAATATGTACATAAAAAGTAATTTTAATTTTATATATATAATGTAATTTTCCAACGAAATGGCGAACCTCTTGCATCCCTTACCTAGCTTCGGCATGAAGTTTAAAAAAGAATTTTTTTAAAAAGTCATGGTTTAAAATGAGCCTTAAATATTTACGCGAGTAAATCATAAAAAGGTTAAATATTATTTTTAAATATTAAAATATTACACTCCTTCTGAAATAAAGTAAAAAATAATAATAATAATAATAATAATAATAATAATTGTCTTAGCTAAATTGAGACAGACAGAACATAAGCAATATGATATCACACAATTTGACACAAGTAAACTAGTACTCCCTCCGTTTCATATTAACTGAATTATTGAGGGTTTTTTTATTGTTCAAAATAAGTGAATTGTTTAAATATCAAGATAATTATTGAATTTTTTTTCCATTTATACCCTTCTTTTAAAGAAAGAATATTTTACATTTTCTAGGTACTTACACTCTTTACAAAGTCATAATTATGAATTTACATTGAAATTTCACATTTTCATACAGGTGAAATTTCCGAGAGACACTATTTTACAAATTGTTTTATTAAGTGTAATTATTATAATCAAATTCCAAGCAATGTTGAGTAATGACTAACTTTACTTTTGAGAATAGTGTGAGAATAATGAAAAGGGTAGTAATGGAAAGTAATGTCCAAAATATGTCCTAGAAGAGCTTTCTTAAGGGGTGTGCATTATCTCAACAATTTAGTTAATATAGGACGGAGGGAGTAAAACACAGAGATTAATGATAATTTTCATTAAGCAAAACATAATTATTTACATATAATGGAGTTTAATATATACAATTATATTTTTCACTCCTCAAAATGGCAACAAATTATTGAGGAATTAACATTAGGAAAGTTAGGTGGACACGTGCAATAGACCACATTACCAGACCGGTAGTTGAACAAACATTTTGTCTTCTTGAGTGAAAAATATAATTGCTCCTATATTCCTTATTCACAAAATAATAGTAATATTTATATTAATTTATTACTATTACTATTTTTATTATTTTGCAGCTCATGGTCTTTTTTTTTTATAATAACTGTGAATATTATCATTAATAATATAAAAATCATAATACATCTAAAGAGCACCAAATTTATATCATAATCACCTTTTAGAAAGGGAGTCGTGAATATTAAACCTCTGACAAAAAACAAACTCTAATTACATACTACCCTTTGCACAACAAAAAAAAAACACTTTTAGGTACTCAATAACTTTTGCACAGATTTAATAATTTATATTGAGAAATCTATTAAATTATAAGAAATATGTGTTAGGAATCCAGTAACAAAGTAGGTTCTTGATCTTGTGACAGAAATGGAATCCACTTAAAGTTTTGCTATCCTCCTTGATGAGGGTCTGATCCCCCTCCAGCACTTATAAATTATAATACGTAAAAAAATAATTTAATTTGAGAATGCTGGAAATCTATAAACTTTAAATTTGGATCCGTCTTGTCTATATGTACGTGCTTTCTTTAAGGATCTAAAAAAACTCCCCTCCGACACTTACAATAAAGTTTTATTTTTTTAATTTGAGATAGCTAAAAACTCATAAATTTTAAATCTTGAATCCACCCCACCATATATGTATATGCTTCTTTAAAAGATCTAAAATAAAACTCAATTTATACATTAACTTCTTTAAGCAACCTCCAATTCCTATAGTTCTTCTTGTATGGTAGAACATAGCTCTCCATATTACAGCCACCACCTCCTTGTTGAATATCTATAAGTATTTTCCTTTTATCACTCTCTCCGTTTTAATTTGTTTGCCCTATTTTGATTTAGTACGAAATTTAAGAAAATAGAAAAGATTTTTGAATCTTGTGGTCTTAAACTAATATATCAAATGTCTCAAAATGTACTTTAATTTTGAATCTTCTTCGTTATATTTCATTTCTTTGATCTATAATGTTTCAGGAAGATTGTCATTCTAGATATAAAATACCATTAGCGTCCAAGCTAACCATATGAAACCGATTAACACGAAACTGCTAAAGATGGAAAAATTGCAACGAACTTGTGAGAAAGTCGCAATTTTTCTTTTCGTCGTTAACTCTCTCATTGATTAATCAATGTGTGATATTTCGAATCCTCATTACTAAAGGGATCTAAATGATCTTTGGATTGATTAGAAGATCCTTTCAATTGATTAGAACCTTAAACGAAACTAGATCTTATGGAATCATATTAAATATTTGACGATACATATATATATATATATACATGAGGCACTTAAGGAATATACTTCAACATCCTTTTTCATCAGAAGAAGATGAACAACCCCCATACCAAACAACCCCTTAAGAGTTGAACATCCTCAACAAGTCCAATCAATACAATGTTCATAGCAATTAGCATATAAGAGCAGACAAGCACAAATAAGTAAAAGAGAAGATGGAAGGGGTTAACCACTTCTTTCTTGGCAATATAGTTCATAAATCCAATTAGAGTACAAGGTTACAACATGGTAACTGGAAAACGAATAGAGTTCCTCGATCATACATAAACGAACACTAAATAAGTGATTTTGGAGAGATCAAGCTTTCTGTAAAAGCAAGTCCATCGTAAACAGCATCACGTAATCCAAATGGTCCTTTGGATGTCCTAAATGACCCATTACTCCCCACATATAAGGACCAGAATAGCACTTCACCGTCTGCAAACCTATATTTCGGTATGGCTTTAAGAATTCGCAAATCATCTACAATAAACAATGCATTCCAAGATTCATTGACACCATAGTCATTCAATACCCATAACTTAAAAGTGCGATCCGACTGATGACAATAAGTAGAATAAACACAAAGCATTCCGTCCAATGCGGAAACGCCAATAAACCTGAGTCTTTTCAAGCTTAATATTTCCTCTGGCAATGGTATCTCCCCATACACTTCAATGGAAATACTAAATGAAACCAGAGAATGAGTTCTTGGAACCCCAAAATAATTTCCAGGCCTAACCAACCAATGAAATGCATCGTTCACAAATGCCAACTGACTGCAAATTCCACAAGGATGGTTATCAATATTTCTCCACGAACCACTTTTCAACGCGAGAATTTCACCAGGTTCTCTGTTACCATCTATGCCATTGGGAATATTTCTTTGAAAAGGACTGTAATTGCGAATTTTTACGATCTTATAGTCACCACTAGTTGAGTCATATCCCAATCCCAAACAATAACAACCATGTGGTGGAAATTCTGGATCAGGAAGTACTATAGATTCTCTTGTAGAGGGGTTCCACAGCACAAATATGGAGCTTGTAGTATCACCAATGTCAGTAACACGGATAATAGCCAAGCCATTGTAAACACAATAGATTGCGCTACTAAAGTTTAAAGGGAAATCAAGTTTTTGTACATTCTCAACCGACGATAAAGGACAACAATACAAGGGAGACATATAATCACCAAAGGAACGTTCGTAGAAAAGAAGTTTATGAGAATCTCGATCATTCTTGGCATGATTGAGATGCTTCTTCGCAAAGTAAGGATCAGAGATTAATGCCTTCCACAATTTTGAAACACGTTTATATTGAATAAGATACCGCACAGGTAACCTGCTGAGGATCTCCATAATTATGTCCTCCTGGAATTGGATTCCCATGGCCTATATAGGACAAAAAGGAAAGTGCTTTAGTTGTTCACTAACCGAAGATGTTAAATCTTTCTGGTTATATATATGAAAATCAAGAACAAATAATAAAAAAGAAAGTTGTAGCAACTAGAGTTCAAAACAGATTTTCATTTGGTTGAGAAGATGAGACAGAATATATCAGCTAGGCATAATATTTTAGTTTAAAAAAATGTTTTCTTTAACTTTAAGCATAACTTGGGAAAATGTCTAATAAGTTCAATCAACAGCAATTAAACTCTTAACACGTTGAAATCAGAACTCACCTGATCAACATCCATCTGCTCTGTATTTTTATTACTATAATTATTTGACGGCTCCACAATGCTCTTCCCTGCAATTTAAGAGGTAGCTGGTGAAATAGTCGAGGTGCATTTAAAAAAAAAGCATAGTACATAAACGTGTCCCTTTAACTTGGCCTCAGCTACATGTGTCCTTCAACTTTGAGTGTGCACAAGTAGGAACTTAATGCGTCTACATGGCGTCTCACACGATTTGTCACATAGAACGTCACGTAGGATACGTGTTTTAAGTGTCTGCTTGTGTTCATCCAAAGTTAAAGGGCGTATATATCAGTTAACGTCAAGTTAAAGGACACGTTTATATATTATGCCAAAAAAACAACAGAAAGATAGAAGCAGAAAGAAAGAAAGAGATACTATGGGAGATGTGATTAATCTTTTGGGTTGCTTCTTCTCCATTGCTAAAATCCTGATTGAAAAGATTAGCTTTTATTGTATTTGAAATTGATTTCTTCTTCTTCTGTGGAACTTTTGCCATTGGAACACAACTATTTGCTAATTTCCCCTCATGGGGATTGGACTTCTTCTTCATCTTTCTACTAGGGTTTCTCAATTGCTAAGTTTTTTTTATTTGCAAACAAAAGCCTCGTCCTTTTTGGAAAGAGGATTCTTGTTAGGGTTTCTCAGCTGAATCTCTATGCAATTCAATTAGGGGAATGACTGACAGGTCGGGTCGGGTCGGGTCGGGTCGGCTCTCCTATATGTGACTGGATTACCCGTCCATCTTGTGATATACATGTTACATGTACCCCTCTCTCGTCAACATAAACATCCTTTTACTATGATTAGGGGGGTGTATCCATTGGTTCAGTCCGACTTTGTGTATTATCAATTTGATTTATCGATTTTTAGTTTGTAAAAATCCTAAATCGTTAATCAAACTAATAAAATGTTTAATATCGATTTTTAATTCTTTAACGGTTTGATTTCTGATTTAATCGATAAGAAATGCTCGTATATACATGAATCATGATGTTCACTAGCCATTTGGTTGAATCTGCTACATCGGAAGAAAAAAAGTTGTTGAGTTTAAAAGGTTATATAAGGCGATAAAATCTCCAAGGCAAACATCAGTACATCACCCATACTCATCCACAAGCAGAAGGAAATTGCTAATTACCATGCTTTATTAAAAAGAAAACTATGTAAGACAGTATATTGAATCTTCGTTATAGTAGTTTGTTTCTAGCTAACTTGTTAATTACCATGTCTGATCAAATTGCTCTGGAATGAAAGTAATACTAAAATTTAGGAAATAGAATAAAATTTGTAAGATGTTAAAGCTACTATTATATAATTAGAGGTAAAATTATAAATTTAATATAATTTTATTGAGTTATTGATTTAACCATTAATCAAAATCATAAAATCAAAAATCAAATTAATTACCCAATAAAAATGCAATTGCAATGATTTTATGTGCACAAAGTGCACTTGGTATTCAATAACAAAGTTGCATAGCGCACTTTTTTAATTAGTTCATTATGTAATTTTATTTTATTTTTTAAAAAAAAACAGATAATAAATTTTAATGAAAACGTTAATTTTTTCTTGTCTAGCGCTATATATAATTTTTATCGACTTTTTTTTACATTTATTTTAATCAGTTTTTAGTGTTCACACATCATTTAGATTTCGAACTCGTAAGGTTTAAGCATTAACCCCAACGTATATATTACCAGAAACTATTAGGATTTCAGAGAAGGATATACACCTAGGGGTGGTAATTGGGTGGGTTGGATTAAATTTGGATGGGTTAAAATGGGTCAAGACAATAAACGGGTTAAGACCCAATCCGATCCAAATTTTTTTGAGCCAAAACGGGTTAGGTAACGGGTCATAACCCAACCTGTCCAATTTTTACTAAATTTTAATTGCTTTATTTGTTATTTTATAAATTTTTAGTACCTAATAAAAATAATTTTTTCTTTATTATAACTATATATATAACATATTAAAAAATTAAAATATTTTGACAAGATTTCTCAAAAGTCAATTTGGATTACATATCAACTCAATTTTTAATGAATTGAAATGGGTTGGATTAAAATAAGTTAAGCTAACAAATAGACGGATCAATAACCAACCCAAACCTAAATGGATTGAATGGGTTGGATTTAATTTTGTCACTCCACTATACACCTTAGCCTTGTTTACAAGATGACATTAGTTATTCTTATGTACAAAATTACACAAAAGATCAAGTTATCTTTAAGATGATGAGATTCCACAACTTCAAAATCATTTGAAACTTTCAAGGTTGCCTTTTAAGGGGTTGTTTGGTACGCGGTATAAGGTCAAATATCTTAAGATATGATTTCATCAATCAAATATGATATAAATTTAATATTAAATTTAGTTTTGAAATATTTCATCATATCCCATCTAATAACATGAATTATTTTATACCACCTTTTATATGAGATAAATTAGTCTAAAAATTATAATCCTAAAATTATAATTTTAAAATAATTTAATATGCGTACCAAACGAACCCAAACATCCATCAATATTGAATTTAAGCCAAGCGTCATGACGAGGTTTATACTTGGGAAAACTACGTGGCATGACATATTGATCAGACAACAAGGACTTTCGGTAGACTTCTTTCATTTCCGAATTAGCTTGCGACAAGTCCTAGCATTAGTATGAGTTCGTTGATCGCGTAAGAGTCTGTCACTTTGTTGTTTTCTCTAAATGTATAGACGCGAGCAGAGCCTAGGAAAGAGGGAAGCCCGTCATAGATCAGTCGACTAGAAGTAGAAGACTGCTGGCCTGAGAGAAGGCGGCCCTTAATTAGACTTTCAAAAAATTACTATCCACAACAAAATAGCAATATTTTAAATAGGCAAATATATTTAGAAGAGTTGACTCCCATTCAATGCCTGAGTGAAAGTCCATTTTTCTCCTTCCGTTTGATACTGTGCGTTAGGTGAGAATGAATGTGTGAAAATCTGATTTCCCTTAACAATCAAATTCGTACATCATCTTCCTCCGATCGCTTGAAAAATATGGCCAAGGATGTCGAAGTTAACGAATTCAAACCCAGGATTGATTGTGTTACTTGTTATCGGTGGGCTTGTGCTGACGTTTCTCATTGGGAACTATGTCCTTTATGTGTATGCCCAGAAAATCCTTCCTCAAAAGAAAAAGAAGCCGCTCTCCAAGAAGAAGATGAAGAAGGAAAGACTGAAGCAAGGTGTATCAGCACCCGGAGAGTAGATATTTAGAAGGAAAGAGCATGTATGTCCAGCAGCACTAATATCAGATGATTGTAATTCTTAAGGTTACATTTTCCTGTCAAAACAGATAGAACATCAAAAGCTGCTGCCTTTTATTGTGCTTGCTGACTCAGAATTTTTCGTAGAAGCTACTGATTTTCCTTTTAGCAGGAAAAAATAAATAAAACACTCCTCTCTCTCACAATCCCCATACTTTCGGCATTACTCCCAAAATCTACTTCTTCACGATTTGAATTTATTTCATACCAAATTCACAGTTGTTTTTCATTGTTTTACTCGATTTACAGTTATTTTTAACATTGGAGGTATGCTTTAATGGCGGAACATACACCAACTAAACGACTTACCAGAGGTATGCTTTTAATGACTGACTATGCACCATCTTTCAATTTTGGTATTTCTCAAGCGAATACAAATGCAGGATCTGCTGCTAATGCCGATCAAGTTGAAAAGCATGTACAAGAATTTCGATCAGCAATCTGTTGTATTTGTATTTTACCAACTCAACAGAAATACATGTTGTTCTACATTCTCTAGACAAATTCAAATAAAATTTTCTTCTTACTGCCCTTGCATATGTATTGAATCAAATATATTTGTATTTTTGACTGGGTCTCTGGTATAAGTACTTAACATACAAGTACAACAGAAATACATGTTGTTCTATATCTATTTGCATTCAAATACAAATAGAAATACTTTTTTTGGCTGTTCTGGCAGATACATTTTTTGTTGAACTCAAATGTATTTGTATGTGTTGGTTGGGTCTCTGGTACAAGTACCTAACATATAATGATATGAAATGTATTTGAACTAGAACACAAATACAAATACATTTTTCATATTGGAATCGGAATGGAATCTACAGAATGCAGTACATGCCCGTGATTTATGAAATTGGTTTAAATCAGTGAAGATCTTTTCCTTTTTAAATGATAACAGTCACCTAAAATAACTCTGCCACCTTAATATGTATTTGTATTTGGCTAATCAATTCCTACCATTAAATACAATAAAAATAGCAATATTTTGTCATTTAAATTGCTGTCTCCTGTAATTTCAAAAGAATTGCTATGTCCTCCTTGATTATGGGCTCAAATTTGCTATTTGTGAAATTTTCTTTATACTTTACTAGATGAGTTTTGGCCCGAACGATTTGGGTTTTAATCCCACTTTTACTTCACATTGCAAGTTTGCAATTACTAAATCAGTAGAAAATTTCATGAAATGTATATATAGTTAAAGTTCTGGTATCCCAAAAGAATTTTAGGTAAATACCAAATTAGACATAAAAACTCCAGAATGATAAATATGCACGGCTGATATCTTCAAGTTGTGAAAAAGTAGCCTTTTAGCTTGAAAAATCACCAACGTGGATGTGTTAGCTATGGACTTGAAAGAAAAGAGTGCTGTATGTAGTCAACGCAATATGTATTGCTCTATAAACTTTCCGAGTGTCCCATTTTTGTTTTTGGTACGTATGTACCTGCTGACATGGTAAGTTTTTAGTTTTACATGTTTTGATTTTCGAATTTCTGAAAACTCAGGAAAATGTTATATCATTACATTAACTCTATTGCTAATTCAATATTTCTTATTATTTTTTGACATTAAAATTAAGAATTTTACAGAAGGTTCTGGTCAACATTTTGTGGATAAAGACAGCTTTGGTAGATACTACAGACAAAGAGCAAGTGATGTGTATCAACTTCTTTGCCTAACTTTGGCAAAAAGAAAATGACTTAGTGGCAGTAAGAAGCCCATTTTTAATCATTAAATGTGCACTATAATTGCATTTAAACCTGAGAATGAGGAAACTCATCAACACTAAGAAGTCATAGTATAAGTGAAATATGAATACAACATCATTCCACAAAAAGAAATTTTCTATTCCAAGTAAAAAGAAGTGCAAAATCACCTTTTTACAGTTGCAATAGTGCTCATCTTTCCACCTGCAGCAACTATCACTTTCAAAAATATGTGCAACTAAAATTGTTCGACAATTATATACCAACTAAATGGATTTAAATTATTAAACATATTATGATGCCATGCATTAAATAAATTGCTAAAATCTACAAATACACTCTACAATCTGAGTCATAAGATCAACAAATTTCTTTCTAATATAACAAAATTTCAATTCTACTCTCAAGCTTATACAGGCCTTGCATTAACCATGAACCTTACTCTCTAAAACCATATCAACTTCTATTTTACTATTCATTCAATTTTATTTAGTTTCATCAAACCATAATCATATAGTGAAATAGCAAGATCCACACCACCAACTCTAGAAAAGCTAATTCCCAGAAGTTTATGAGGAATTGATGAGAAATTGTTGTGCATGTTTTGACAAGTCGGGGAGAAGAAACACACATAGAATTGCATGACAAAGCATATGATGTGAATTTCAGAGAGAGAACATTTCATAATGTAACTCTCTACATCACAATTCTTTTTGCATACATAACAATATGTGATAATTGCATATGGTAGATAGAACCCGACTTTTGAAAATAAATAAAGTAGAGTGAATGAGGATAATATCTTACTAGTGAAAGTATATGTCTCCAGCTTTTGGTATAGCTCATCAGATCATTCTATCATTCTTGAATTGGCAGGGATAGGACTGTATCTCAGAAAAGAATTAAAGCAATAACTCACGTAATATTATTTCTTAGGAAGAATCTGAATGCATGGGGAGTTAGACGATCTGACAGAGCATTATCCAATTGTCAGTGCCTGAGCCACCAAAAGCACTATATGTTATTCGATTTTTGGAACAAATGACAATAGTTTCTTGTGCGTTTAAAAAATAATAATCGAAAGAAAGTAATAACTTTTATCAACGAACACATACATATACCCAAAAAGAAAACAACAACTAAAACAGAGTATTGAAACAGGGAATGGAAATGATAAAATACGGAATAAATAAATAAATAAAATATAATGGAAGAAGATTTCAAGCTTACCAAGAAGATTGCTGATGATGGAATCTTCCTTCTCTTTGGATTTTTGTCAAACACCTCACGCCATAATTTGTAATTTTCAAATATTTTATCCTAATCTAGCTAGGGCATGGGCTTCGGCCTTCATCAATTGGGTTTTATCTTTCATTAAGACACCATTTTTAAGAATTAAGAGTTCATCGCTTCAGCTGTACGTGATAATTACGTTAGCTTCAATTCAACTCTCAACTCATCCTAGTTAAGGAAAGAGTAGTTTAACTCTTAGGGATCGTTTAGTTTAGTGTGAGAGATAAAAATAAATAATTTTAGAATAAAAAAAGTTTAGAAATAAAATCTTAATATTTTGTTTGGTTGTCAAGTTAGGAACAACTTCTTATCCCACCATTTATATCATAGTGATGAGATAAATTATTACATATACATGGTGGGATAATTTATCCCAGGATAATTAATCCTGAGATAACTTGTTTCCAATCAAACGACTCCTTAACATATAGGTAAAGTTATTGTTATGTGATTAGCAAGTATAAGTTTGAGCTGTAAAAAAAAGGCCTAAATACAAAATAAGACAATGTATAATAGATTCTTGTGATTCAATTCTTCCTCATATCCGTGCATAGCGAGAACTTAGGGGTCATTTGATAGGTGGTTTGGAGATGAGTATTAAATTCTATATAAGTAATTCACGTTTAGTAGTTGGCTAGGAGGTATAAGTTCTTTCATGCATAATATTAATATGGTGTTTAATTTGTAATTTAGAAACTCACATAATTAATACATGTATAAATTATGAGAAAATTTATATATTATCTTATGCAAAGATAGAAGGTGGAATAAGTAATACTACATGAATAACCAATATAATACTCCCTCAGTTTTAATTTGTTTGTTTGATTTTGACTTGATACGAAGTTCAAGAAAATAACAAGACTTCTAAATCTTGTAGTTTTAAACTAAAGATATGGCAAATATATCAAAATGTCTTTTAATGTTGTGGTTTTAAACATGTCAGGTGAAAAGTTAAAATTAAAGAGTCGAAAAAAAAGATATTCATTTTAAAATAGACTAAAACAAGTAAGATAAATAAATTAAAATAGATAGAGTACATAAATGCATAAAATATTACATAAATTTTCTTATGATTAATCCTTGTATTACTACTACCAGCATAACTCTAATCATCTATCAAAAGGGTCATTTGGTAGCTGATTGAGGGTGAATTATACAGGAATTAAATCTCCCACAAGTAATATCACATCTAGTAGCTAGTTAGGAGATAAATTATTCATGTACAAAACTCATATGGTATTTGATTGGCAATTTTGAAACCTCCATTATTGATATATGTATAAGTTATGAGGAAATCTATGTATTATTTTATGCAAGATGGATAACTAATATATGTATAACTAATACATGAATAACTAATCCGTACATGACTAATATATACATAAAATAATATATAAAATTTTCTCATAATCCTTATATTACTAATACATACATAACTCTAATCAACTATCAAACATCTCTTAAAAGGTGTTTGCATTGACTATTTAACTTATGACTTTTGCCTTATTTTTATTATTTTAGCTTATTTTTAATTTACTCAAACACTCTAAAATTATTTAAAAACTATTTTAGCTTAAAAGCACTTAAAATAAGTCAATTCAAATCGACTCTTAGGGATCGTTTGATAGAGTGTATTAAAAATAATAATGCACGTGTTAGCTTTTTATATCACTAATACCTTGTTTGATACACTATTTCAACTTATGTATAACTAATAGATATTAAGGAATGTATTATTAATAGGGTGAAAATCATTTACACCCCTCAACTTTGCTTTAAAAATCAAACTCCCCCCTCAACTTTGAAAAATAATCATTCTCCCCTCTTTTCTCTAATTTATTTTTCTAAATGTCTATTCTACCCTTACATTATCAATCATTATCTTTTTTTTTACTTCTTTAAAATTATGATATTTTTGTTTTATAATTTATGTAACAAATTGTCTATAAAAAATTATTTTTGCTGAAAAAAGAGAAAGAAAAAATTTGATTGAATATAAAAGCTAATGTCGTTCTATAATAAAATAAAAGAACATAATTAAAAAATAATTTTATTAATAATAATAAAAACTATAATGTAATAAATTTATAAATATATTTTGATGCAGGTAATAAGAAAACAATTAATAAAAATAATAGTATATTTCATTTTAAAAAATCTTAAAAAATATTTATTTATATTATAAATAAATTTTAAATTATATTAGAAAATATTTCATCAATGACAATCAAAATTCGTTTATCTATATAGACAGTAGAGAATAAGAGATAAATGAAAGTTAAAGGAAATATGCAGGAGCGTATCTAAGAGGGGGCGAGTGTATTCACCCGAATCCCCTCGATAAAAAATTATATTATATATAAAAGGTATTTTTTTAAAAATTTTAGTGTGTATATATATATTTTGAATCCATTTAATACAGGACTAGAGATTGACTCACTGATTTAGGAGGTTCAAAATTCATCTTGAGATTTCAAGTTCAAATTCATATATATATACATATATTTAATGCATGTGATATTAGAATAATAATTATTAAAAAATAATATTTAATTTTATAATAAATTTATAAAAGAATTATTCTACTTATAATATTAATAATCTAAAATAAAAAACTAGAAATAATAGATTAAAAAATAAAATATAATATATAATATAATTTTTTTTTACATAAATGAATCAATGAATGTCAAGGATAAAATAGACATTACATATGATAAGGGGGAGATAATGATTATTTTTTCAAAGTTGAGGAGGGAGTTTGATTTTTAAAGCAAAGTTTAGGGGTGTAAACGATTTTCACCCATTATTAATATATGAAAATCCATGATATTAGTAATGCAATGAGTTCTAATGCATGTTTTAGCATGATTAAAGACGCAAATACCCCTAAAAAAATTCACATTTTTTTCATTATATTTGTGGAGAGTATTTTCATAAGTAAATATTTTATTTAAAAATTATTCAATACATATTATTTTTAATACATCAAATCAAATACTGCATAAGAAAAATCTCAGCATAACTAATACAAACATAAATAATATCAAGATTACTAATATACTATATACTGTACTATTCTTATATATCTTACCAAACAACTCCTTAATGCACCAGGCTACCCTCTTCACTCAAGTCATCATGAGGCATATTATGACACCATCCATACATTTTCATAAAAGAAAAGTAAAAAAAACCTTTGAAGTACCTAAAATTTGGCTGTGGTTGGCAGGCAAGAAAGGGACACAAGCAAAGCAAAACAATGTTGGCCATGTTTGATATTGAATGGATCATGTCTTGACAAGTGTCATCAAAATTCAAAACACCTTTTTGTTCATTATTCAATTGAAAATTATTACACCACACAACAAACTAGTAGGCAGGTGTTGTGGGTCCCACTGACATGACACATCTTAAGGGGATCAAAAAAGGAAAAAAAAAACACAATCTTTTATCTGCAAATAGGAAGTGACACACAACCCATATGTGATAAACACCATAAAAAAGCCCACCTTAAAAACTAGTGGACACCATTGATACATACGTACAGTTTACAGTAATCAAGTATGGGTCCCACCTTTAGACAAAGAGTGGGACCCATTTTACTTTGATTGCTCCCGATTCCTCGCCCTGAATTAATCGTCGCCTTACACGTCTCTGTGTTGTCGAGAAAATGACACTCATTAGGCAAAAGTCGCCCAAATATAGGATGTATTTTTTAGAAAATATTTTTTTAATCTTTCATATTTTTTTAAAAAAATAAGTTTTTTAAAAATAAAAAAAATAATTCTTTCGATAAAAATAGAAAAAATAATTTATATAAATAAAATCTCATCAAACTGTATTTTCCCACCATTCAACACATCTTATCTTCACCTTTCACACCCATATCCTCTATCTCCATCACTCCATTTTATCTTCAATAGTATTCATCTAAATTATATATATACAAATATTCTTAAGATAATATTTATTTACGTATCAAACACAAAAAGGTAAAAACTCAATTATTTTTCTAAAAAATAAGTAAGAAAATAGAATCACACCCATAAATACGAAGCTTACTTTGCTAAAGGAAGTATCAATATGTCAAGGGGGAAAGAAGAAGAGAAGTACCACTAGATGTAATTTTTCATATGATTAAAATTTTAGCAAGAATAATCATAATTAAATTTCAATTAAAATATGAGAGTCCGAAAGTGAAAGAATAACTAAGTAAGCAATATATAAATCTCAAATCAATCAACATATCATCAATTATGCTCACATAATCATGAAATCATTAATCAAATAGTCAGTCATTATTAATTCATCTATAACATGTCGATGACGTGATTTTGATTAATTAGACATAATAAAACCTTAAACGATGCTTAAAATGGACAAAAGGAGTAAGAATAATGAAAGTGACATTTTAAAAAAAAATACTCTCTTTCTTAATTTATGTGATACAATTTGAATTTTGAGAACCGAACAGTTTAATTTTGACAGAAATTTCGATAATGAAAATTTTAAGTACTTTGAAATAAAATTTACATATCTGAAAATTACATAAAAAATATTATAAGTCACAATAATTTATAACGTAAGATATTTAAAAAAAACATATAGGAAAATTATGATAATTTTTTATATTCAAATTTTAAAATTCGAAAAGTATCACATAAATTAAAACAAATAAAATAATAAAATGAGGGAGTATTTTATAGTTTTGGTGTGAAAATAATTAGTAATGCAGACAAGTAAATTAAATTTGAAAAGTGTATTTCAAGTGAAGACCCCACCAGCATCCGATTAAATCGGGAGTGCTGGATCTGGCGATTAATTGTCCGGCTTCAAATTGATTAGCCCCGGACAGTTAGGTCCCCACAACCCGCCCAAAATTACCCACCCACCCCACCTCACTGGTGTATCATATGTATATTTTCATCCACAAAACTCAATTGAATGGTTTTGAAACCATGAATTCAAGCTCATCAAATTCTCCATCCATGGCCAACAATTCAACTCCTACCGACGCTTCTGGTAAGAAGGTTCGCAAACCTTACACAATAACCAAATCTAGAGAAAGCTGGACTGAAGAAGAACACGACAAGTTCCTTGAAGCTCTTCAACTGTTATGTCCCTTCCTCTTCTTCCTCTTCTTCTTCTTCTTCTTCGCTTTTTGTTCTTTTGATTTGTGAAGGAATGTGGATTTGTACATACAATTCAGCTAGTTGTTGATTTTGAAATACTGTTTACGTATTTGGACAGTTAGAATATATTTTTCTCTGATCAATTTATTCAAATACTTTACTAATATTTTGAGTTTTATTTAAAAAAATTGAAGGTTTTGTGTCCGAATTCCGTGGAAATATTAGTTAGTGTGGTTCTCGTACTACAAATACAAATCAAGTCAAACAAATTGAAACGGAAAGAGTATTATACTCATTAATTTTTTTAAATACTATATAAATATTGTTAATTGTGGTGAGTTACAATACTTTTTATGTAGTTTCTAAATAAGTAAATTTTATTGTAAAAAATTGAAGATTTTGTGTTCGAGTTCACATGGAACATTAGTGAGCGTGATTTTCGTACTCCAAATCAAGTCAAACAAATTGAAACAGAGACTACTAATACTCTAATAGCAATTTATATGTTTGTGCTCAATTGAAGCATTTACTAGGTAGATTTTTGGGAGTTATTCCTGTGTTGTCAGCCAAGTAATTTTTTTTTCATCTTCTTTCTTTTCTGTTATATGAGAAGAAATCTAGAAAGCCATATAGTTGGTCTATTCTAGTACTTCGTTCTGTTCCAATTTATGTGGCACCATTCAACTTGACACAAATTTAAGAAGGAAAAACAGATTTTTAAAATTCGTGGCTAAAACACTCTTTGACTCGAACAAATTTGGATTTAGCTCCTTTGTGTTACAAATTGTTTGTATGTTTTCTCAATCTTAATGCTGACTGCATCGTTTATAATGGCAGTACAGAAAAAAAAATGCATTTTCTGAAGCTTCGTTTTTTCTTCTTCATTTGGGTTATTCAGGTTTGACCGTGATTGGAAGAAAATTGAGGATTTTGTAGGCTCAAAGACAGTAATTCAGGTGTGAATTCACTTCTGTTCCATCTTTCTGATGAAGTTCACAAAGTTTTTTTTTTTTTTTTTTGCTTTGTGTTTGTAGTTATTGAGAGAGAACTTGTTACTTTTGTTTTGTGTATTTGTATTTGTTCTGCAGCGATATCGTGGTGGAATATGTTGTATTTCACACTTATTTATTGCTATAATTATATGTGATTGGCAAATTCTTAATCATGTATGTGCCGGACAAGTACCAATTCTCTTTGGATATCATTTCGCTAGTCAGTCGTTTTGAGTATGGTTCTATTTACTTAATGCGTATTGTATGTTGCCAGGTACATTTGTAAAGCTTTGCTTACAACTTTAAGCTCTTTGGAGTTAATTGTTGGTGTGTGACATGCATTCAAACGTACCTGGTATATAATCTAGAGCTGACTTATTCAATGGGAATTTATTTGGGCATGTGCTAATGTGCGCGATTTTAGTATTTTATTAGGCCTTTTTCATTGTCCGATTTGGAGAACTTTTCATGAATTCCTTTCATTCTCGTTTGCTTCAGAGAACTTTGCATAACATAATGATGTATTAGAGTATGTTACATATGTCTACATGGAAAATCTATTTATATTAAACATTTGCCTAATATTCGTGTTTGCAGATTCGCAGTCATGCCCAAAAATACTTCTTGAAGGTCCAGAAGAATGGTTCAATAGCACACGTGCCACCACCTCGGCCCAAGCGTAAAGCAGCTCATCCTTATCCCCAGAAGGCACCAAAAAATGGTTGGTTTGCATTTTCAAAGTTTGTCTTATATCTAATTTGGTATATCCAATTTCTCATATAGCTTCTTGCTTTTTCTTGGAACTTCTTTTGCGTAGTGTTAGTACCGTTGCAAGCATCCATGGGTTACCCTTCTTCAATGAATTCCCTTCCACCTGGATATCCATCATGGGATGACACTTCTGTACTTTTAAATTCTCCAACAGGCGGAGTAATGCCATCACAAGATGAATACCATCTTCAAAGAATTCAGGGTGTGTAACTGATGGTAACATGTCACTTTATCTGCATACATTATAAGTCTTCTTCCTTGTTGAGGCATTTCTTTGCACTTATTTCAATGTACGCATTACTGATTCAGCTGATATTGGATCAAAGGGAGCTACATTGATTAGTAACAGCAGCATCAGTGGCATTAGAAGTTCCAATAGAACGGCACCGAGTTTCGAACTACCAGAGCAGAGTAAACTAGGTTCTGTTCCTCATGGTAAGGTTCTCTAGCATACTTTTTTTAACTTAGCCCTGCAACTCATTGCTTGAGGAAACATTATACGGTCTCCATACATTTGTCATAAGGCTTCTCCATTCAGCATATGTGTTGTATATCTTTTTCATTCTTAGTTATCCACTTGTCCTACCTGTTTATTTGGTACCATATATCATTTCACGGTGGTATGTACAGCTAATACTGTCATGGTTATTTCCTTGCTCATGCACGACACTTTACTTGGTCTTTGATGTGTTGCCTGCTCAACCCAGAAAAGAAGAACTATGTTCCATCCACTTGCCAAATCCTAGTTCTTAAGGAAAATTGCAACTTTGATCCCACCACTTAGTGTAATTCCAATTTTAGTCCTTGGCTTATCCAGATTTGCATATTAAACATTTTATCATGCAAATGTCAAACTTATGGTGCGATAATAGTAGCACTGATTTTCAAGAAAGAAAAAGTTCCTCGAAGGTTGCTTTGCACAGAGCTTGCCAAAGGGGGTAAATTCTACTGGGGTAAAATGGTGTTTCCGTTTTCTTTTGTCAGTTTTCTCTTGATATTTAGAAGAACGTATGGTGGAATTTCTAAATTAAAGATACCCTTAAAATTTAAGAAACAAAGTTATGTAATTTATGTAGGCTCCAAATTCTGTAGTTTACGGGTACAAGAAATGTAAGTGAATGTGCGTTCTCGTCTTCTTATAAAGTTTTGAACGTGCCAACTTTGAGGACAAAATTCATTATAATAGTAGAAATTCCAATTTGATGTTTATTCTCTTGCTCTATATTAAGTTTGAATGCCAATGAAAGGTCAAATTCATTATAACAGTGAAACTTCCAATTTGTTTTGAATCTGTATAGATTAGTTCTCTTGCCACCAATTTTCTATTCGAGAAGCTTTTTTCTACTTCTTTTTCTTTTTTTTCTAGGAGAAATAATGAAGCAGATTGTATTTGAGAAGTTTCATAATATTTCGTCATTTTCAGATAATGAAATCATAGTATCCACTTTTATATTGCTTTTGATTATGTGAGAAATCAATTATTTTGAATTTCTATAGAGTGGTATATATCTCTCTTTCTTTTCTTCATCATGGAGGGAATTTAGCTTGTGCAAGTTGATAGCTGTCTTACTTCTTTTCATTTGTAAGTGTTTTGTCTGTGATGAATGAAAGTGTGTTCTGGTACTCCTGTTACAGGCATACCCGACTTTGCAGAAGTCTATAGCTTTATTGGGAGTGTCTTTGACCCAGACACTAGAGGTCATGTACAGAAGCTGAAGGAGATGGACCCTATTAATTTTGAAACTGTGAGTTTTGGAACTTTTTAAATTAAGCATCTTACATTTGCTTCACATGTCTATGTAATTGACCAGGATTATGTTGGATTTACTCTGACTAGAATCCAATGTACTGCGAGGTGTTTTTGCTGATGGCCATTAATTATTTAGTGTTTAGTTAAAGAATAGGCTGTTGTTTTGATTGATAATTACTTCCATTTGCACTCGACCTGCTGGATGAACCTCCAGCAAGCAGGCAGGCTGATCTTACGCAGTCACTCCTTCCAAGGATACTGTCTTTAGTGCTTTTACTAAGGAGCTGCAAATTCTTTGGTTGAAGGTTCTCAGGGCAATAATAACTATGTTTACAATCTGCATCATGATATGTTCTTTATTTAATTTGTCAGATAGAACTCATATCAAATTTTTAAATGCTCTCAGTTTTACTTATTTCACGTCTCCTAAGAATTTTCTTGAGCTTTGTTGAGGCTAACCGTAACTTTCTGAGTCCGGTTGATTTCAGTGCTTTTGCTAGGTTAAGTTAATGTAATTATTTCCATGATGTGTTTGTTGTTGGTTTTTTCACTTGATTTCATTTTTCTGTAATCTTAAGTTACAGTCTCGCCCTTGAGCAATAGAGGAACAGATACCAAAGGGTAGGATCATCACTGAATTTAGTTAGGCTGAATTACATTTTTTTTATTGAAACCCTTTCTAAAGGAGCTGAAGGAAGAAAAAAACATTGATCTCTGTGAACAATATATATGAATTCTGGATTGGTAACCTTTTACTTCAATTATGTTCAGCCAGATATTAGTTTGAAAATCTAGAGGAATGTGTTGATGTATTGCATTTATCTTCATTTTCAGGGATTTGAGAGTTTCATCTAGTGAATTTTAGATGGTCCCTGTTTTAATATCTTCTATCTTGTCTTCAAGAAATAAAAATTGGTGGATTCGCAAATCATATTCATCTGTTTCCTCTGGACTTGCAGGTTTTGTTGTTGATGCGAAATCTTACAATGAACTTATCAAGCCCTGACTTTGAGCCCATTGTGAGTGTGCTCCTTTCACTATACACTGACTGGATGTTTTCATCGATGTGGCTACTTTTTTATTTATGTTTGATTTCTTGTTTCCTTTAAAGGCAAGCATTTAGATGAAGAGGAGAATCTTTATTCGTTTTCAGATATTAATCGCATTCCGTGGAAGGGATATATAGGGGAATTATATAAGTCATTTTCAAAAAAACAGGTTTACCCTGTTCAGCATTGAATTCAGTGTTTAAATTGAGATTGAAAAGGCCGGACAAGAATAGAGTATATCTCAGCCAGTGTTCTCGTTTGGTATTGCGTAGGTGTTAACCAGATTACTTATCCAATGAGGCGGCTATCATCCCAGTGTGTCATATGAAAAAATATCCCCATGCCTCAGTTTACCTGCTGCTTTAAAATTCCCAAACCTGAATGTATCATTCACTGTTACGTTAAATTTTTTTTTTTTTTTTTTTTTTGCAGCTTTCTGCCAGTATGTTAGAAAAAGAGCTTGAAATTCATTGGGTCATGAGCTGTTGAATCCCTATATGCATTTCACATCCTTAGTAACGTAGGCAACATATTTGTTTTAAGGAAATTGCTGTCGTTATCTGTCGGCTTGTGTCCAATACTAAATATTTGCATCAGCACCAGCTACCCTGGCTGTGAAGTCGCATGATCCTACATCAATCTTGAATCTTCACACCATTGTCCATTAGTTTTCAACACTGAAATATTAGCGTGCCTCCCGTTAGTATTTGAGAGGCAAAAAACTGTTTTCTTACCATATAAAAGATTGATTTGGATTCTGCGTTTGCTGTTCAACAGCAATTATATCTATTGAAGTTACCAAAAGAACTATTGGAGGTATTTCAAATGGATGGAGAGCTGTTGATAAATGAAACACAAAATATTGAGTATTATTTGTAAATTCTTGCTCTATAATCTAGTTTGATCATGTGTCAAAAGAATCCAATGCTATGATTTGGCGATCGAGGGCCAGCTCACTTGATGACACGCTTAATTTCCAAGATGTAGGTAGAGGGCTCAAACTCTGGAAGTTGCATAACCTATGCCTTCCCCGTCGCCCATTTCTCCCCCTATGTATCATTGAAAGAATGTGTTCTATTTGAAAAGAAATAATATACTGTAGCTTATATGGATAACTTTGAGAAATCTATTACACCCATGCTACCAGAAAATCTCCTGTGTTTTTTTCCTACCCACGAGGAAATCAGAATGCTTTTGAGGATAGGTTTAGGGCACACTAAGTTTCATATTAAATATATTCTCTGCCTTACAAGTCCTTCATTAACTAACTCCTCCTCTTCTTGCCCTTTTTTGTGCAGAAAAATGTATTGTCAACGTATGATCTCAGTACAAAAGTTGTGGGTTTTCCTACAGGTGGTGCAGTCAATAACCACAATGATCTATCATGTCAGACAATATGATAGAAACTATAATTATTATAGTTAGTATCTTTTCCTAGTTCATTTTTCAAAAAAATTCTTATTATTCGTTCATCATACTAAGAGAGTTAATCCTCTTTTTTAGTATATTTATCGGTGAGATTCTCCAATGGAGCATCTTTGCGCTCTTTGCTTTAAGAGCTGAAAATATTCTTCATCTCTCGAAAGAGTCTCAAGAGCCGTGGCACGGATAAGAGCATCTTCCTCTTCTTTCTCCTTGATGCTCAGTGGTCGCGGAAGATGTTTCTTTCTCAAGTCGAGCTTCTCCAAGTGAGAAGTGTGCCTAAACCTTGACAGCTCTGGTTTCTTTCTTTTTTCCTTGAAATGTATATCCCCTCAATTTTGTGTAGTGTAATATTTGGAGTTGCTGTAAAACTTGTAGCTTTAATATAGGAATAATAACAAGGAAAAAGTTCTTTGTACCTCATTGCCTTTTGAAGTATGGATTCCAGGACACACACTGAGGCTGTGCATATGATAAATGGCCAAAATGTTGCATTATGAGACTTAAGTTTAGCTATTATTCGTCTTTGTTTGTTTGTTGTGTGCTTAGCATTGATAAATGATAGTTGTGAACCTCTTTTGCCGAAAATGAATTGTATATATAAAGTTGAAATTATTCTTTTATGTATAAATAGTTGATGATGACCTTGGGTTTTTCGTCTGTTCCTAGTGTTAGTAATGTAGGATGTAATTGCTTTGTGTCCATTGAATCTCAAGGTGTATTTTAAGTGATGTTTTTCAAGTCTTCAACTTCCACTCACAAATTACAACTTTTAAAATATTTTTTCCAAGTTCATGTTAAATTATATCTTCTGTACTTGAACAAACTTTGTCAACCTCAACTCAATTAATTTTTTTCAATTTCAAAACTCAAATATCGTCCAAACACTACTTGGGGATTCAAGGAAAAGATGATATATGAAGGGCTAAGCACCTCTACCTTGGCTTCGTAATTCACAAAGCCAAAATCTTCATCATTAATCCTAATATTCATAATTGTACTTCTCAATTGAATCTTTCCTACACCGCCCATTATTTATTTGAGATCCAAGTTTATGTGTAATTAATATATTATTATGAGGTAATTTTAAGTAAATTTTCACGATAAAAATGATAAAAAAAGTGAGTTGCATGGTAAATGTTCAGAATATTGTGGTCACTAGTGATGATGTTGATGAGATTGCAAGATTTCAGGCTTACCTGAGCCGCACATGCACGGTTATCGTAGGTTAAATTACATTATCCAAAAAATATTTACACTGCATAAAAAAGGAGCAAGTGCCCAAATAGGGATTCTCGAACCACCATTTAAGTCATACCCGTAATGCATAAAATTTGGAAGTTTAGCCACTTCGAAACAAACTTCAAGATATGCAAGAAAAGTTGAAAAAATTCGCGACTGAAGTTTGGCAGCAAGCTTTCGATTTTTTTGCCTAAAGTTTGACTTCTCAAGGCCAAAATTCTAACATTTTTGTATGAAATTTTAGATTATATGTTGGAAACTGAAAGTATTTTTCTAAAGTTTGAATTACCAATCCTCATCTCTACCAATGTTCTTAAGCTTTTTCAACAAACACTTCATGTAAACTCAATTTTCATATTCGAAATTTTAAATTTACAAAAATAATAATTCAAAATGCTAAAAAACCATAACTGACTATATGTGCAAATTTTGTAAAAAAGATGATGCCGTATGCAAAATAGGCTACAAGGTGAAATTACTTCAATATCAATAAAAAGGTAAAGAAGATATAATGGGCTTAAAGCCCAATAAGGGTCCAATTAGTTATAGCCCATTTCCAACTCATCTTCATATAAATTCTTCATGAACAAAAGGGCAACACTCAGTTCTTCTCCTTTACAAAAAAAACCTAGTAAGTACCTTTCTTCCTTTCAGCAATGGCCACCGCCGCCGCCATCCCAACCACTACGGTCCAATCGTTCGAAAATGACATGGCCACTGACGGTGTCTCCGTTCCTCTTCCCGCCGTCATGAAAGCTCCGATCCGTCCCGACGTTGTCACTTACGTCCACTCCAACATTTCCAAAAACTCCAGACAACCTTACGCCGTCTCGAAAAAAGCCGGTCACCAAACCTCAGCCGAGTCATGGGGTACCGGTCGTGCCGTTTCTCGTATCCCACGTGTTCCCGGTGGTGGTACACATCGTGCTGGACAAGCTGCTTTTGGTAACATGTGTCGTGGTGGTCGGATGTTTGCTCCGACTAAAATCTGGCGCCGTTGGCACCGGAAGATCCCGGTTAACCAGAAGCGTTACGCCGTTGCTTCTGCTATTGCTGCATCTGCTGTTCCTTCACTGGTACTCGCTCGGGGTCATCGTATCGAATCGGTCCCCGAGCTCCCTCTCGTTGTTTCGGATTCAGTTGAGAGTATTGAGAAGACTTCTAATGCGATCAAAGCTTTGAAGCAAATTGGTGCTTATGCTGATGCTGAGAAGGCTAAGGATAGCCACGCTATTCGCCCCGGGAAGGGTAAAATGCGTAACCGTAGGTACATTTCCCGTAAAGGACCACTGATTGTTTACGGAACTGAAGGTGCTAAGCTTGTTAAAGCGTTCCGTAATCTGCCCGGAGTCGAAATCTGTCACGTGGATCGATTGAATCTGTTGAAGCTTGCACCTGGAGGTCATTTGGGTAGGTTTATTGTGTGGACTAAGTCGGCTTATGAGAAATTGGATGAGATTTACGGGTCGTTTGATAAGCCATCGGAGAAGAAGAGGGGATTTGTATTGCCTAGGCCGAAGATGGTGAATGCTGATCTTGCTAGGATCATCAACTCTGATGAGGTTCAGTCTGTTGTGAGGCCAATCAAGAAGGATGTGAAGAGGGCAACATTGAAGAAGAATCCATTGAAGAACTTGAATGTGCTGCTGAAGCTTAACCCTTACGCGAAAACAGCGAGGAGGATGTCACTTTTGGCTGAGGCACAAAGGGTTAAGGCTAAGAAGGAGAAACTTGACAAGAAGAGGCATCAAATCACTAAGGTATATTCTTTACAGAAATTATATAGTATATAGTCTTTGATTTACCTTGTAATTACTTTATATTGATAATCTAAGAAAATGATTGCTAATATATTTGGCTGCACTTAAGTTAATCTTAAGCTAAAAGTTGAAGTAACTTAGTCATATACTTAGAAAGATAAAAATTTGTATGTAGTAATATGCCGCACAATTGCGTTTCATTATCGGCTTACAATTTGCTTGATCTAATGTAGTGCACTAGAAATAATGATGCTTTTGAATCTGCTATAGTGGTTTAACTGTTTCTATTTGCTTAAGATGAGTGTTGTGTGATGCCATTATGTCCCTTTCCCTTTCCCATCCTCAGATTGTATATCATAAATACAAACTTAATCTGTGTTGCTCCGACTCTCCAAAAATGTTGCCGCACCTGTGTTGGATCCTCCGAAAATGCACTACTTTTGGAGGTTCCAACACGCAACCAACGACATTTATGAAGAGTTCGAGCAACATAGAACTTAATTATATGCTTTATACACTCTAGTGAAGCAAATAACTTCTGGAGAAAGTGTGAGTTGTGAAGTGACAAAGGGACCGCCCAGTGTGATTCTGTTGGGATGGTTCAGTGTGCAAAAAAAAAAAAAAGTTAAAAACTTTTTTCTTCACCTTATTCTGCTCTCCTTAGCCTCCGGCTTGGGAGTGGTGAAGCAAGGATCCTTTTGCACAAGTAACTCAAAGCAAACAGATTTTGAAAAACTTGATACTAAAATGCTTAGCCTTTTCATTTATTTGCCTAGATACACATTTGATGCTTACTATCTGCCTACTACTTGTCATATGCATTTGCATCTGCTATATCACAAATAGTCGAGTGTTCTCTACTTGCTTAAGTTGAGGGTTCTGTGATGCCAATGCCATTATACCGCACTCCCTTCCCTCACTCAGATTGTATATCATGAATGTTAACTTAATTATATGTTTGATAACCGTTAGTGAAGCAGCTAATTTCAGGAAAAGAGTGACTTGTGAAATGACAACAGGTTCAATGTGATTCTGTTTGAAGGGGGATAGTTCAGTGGGCAAATAAAGAAAACCTTGTCTTTTTTTTGCTCAAATAACTCAAACAAACAGGGTTGAGAAACTTAAAAACTTAAATGGTAGTATAGTTTTTTCACCTTAGATAAGAGTGTCTTCATTTATGGCAAGAAAGATCATGGTGTTGATTATAATCTTGTATTCAATAAATTAAAAAAAGATCCAAAGGCATAAAGTTGTGTTGTGATTATATGCATGTTGTCTTTATACTTCAGTAGTTTAGTGTATTTGTCACTGTATTACTTACTCTACTTTTTTTTTATATTATAGGAGGAAGCATCAGCTATCAGGTCAGCTGGCACAGCTTGGTTCAAGACAATGATTTCAGATTCCGACTACACAGAGTTTGAAAACTTCACAAAATGGCTAGGAGTTACCCAGTGAAGGGATTTTTCTTAATTTCAACACAAGTTTGCTGGTGTTTTTACATTTGTAACTTTTGGTGGTCCGAGACAAATAATGGACAAGTGGGAGTGATATTGCATACTCAATTCATCATATAGGTTACACTGGAAAGTTTTCCAGTGCCCACATTTTGGTGTTGAGTTTTCTTTTTAGTTGGAGAATTTTGCTGAGAACATGTTATTAAATATTTAATAGAATAGCTTGTTATTTATGATGTTTTATGCCACTGACTCGATTGGTTTGTTTGGCTTCACATGTAGTAGCAGCTCACTTGAAGATGCCAATAAGATGTTTGTTAATTGGTTTCTGCTTATTAAAGCCTAACAACATGATGGTAAACAACCTTACCTCACCCACCCCCACCACCCAAAAAAAAAGAGAAATTTTGGTGTGGCAGAAGATTTACTACTTGTGGTTTGTGCCACACAAATGTGGTTATCAGTGTTCTTGGTTAGGATAGATGTTTTTCAAAAAGTGTTCTTGGTTAGGATAGATTTACTCCTCAAAAAGTTGTTTTTCATACACAACATTGGATGATATACACAACATTATTCAATGTGGTTCTTGTTACTCCTTGACAATAAGATGTTTGTTAATTGGGGTCGTTTGGTATACCGGTTAAGTTAACTTTATCCCATATTTGGTATGAGCCTATGAGGTATTAATTAATCCTTGGATTATTTCATCTCACCATTTGTACTAAAATAGTGGATTACTATTTCACACGGGATATCACTACTTATTCCATCCGATTAATTTCTAAAATCCCTGGAGTCTCTAATTGCTTCTCAAAAAGTTCTTCTAGTTCCCGGGCTTGGGTGTTCCTCTCAGATCATCACTTCTGAAAAATGCTGTGTATATCATCCAAAGTTGAGATTAAGGGTGTGTTCGGTATGAAGGAAGCATTTTTTCGAAAATGTTTTTCAATTTTTTCATGTTTTGTTGTCATATAATATTAAAAATATTTTTTCTAGGAAAACAAGCTTCTTAAAAATAAGGAAATAACTTCCCTTATGAAAGTAAAGAGAACAAGTTACACCCTCCCCACCGTCCAACATACTTCATCTTCACCTCCACCCCTCACCACCCTTACCTCTCTATCCAATCCGATAGTATTTGTTTAAATTATATACAAATACTTTTAGAATAATATTTTTTGCTTACCTATCAAACACGAAAATAAATAAGCAACACACTTATTTTCCATGAAAAGTATTTTTCTCCATACCCAAACCCACCCTAAAAGAAAACACCAGCAAATAGAATGTAAAATCCGATGTTGAGTGAGTGTGTGATAACTATACTCTCTAGGCTTAGCACTCAAGACATCAAGAGCATCATATTGGACATCAGAGGATGTGAAAATTAAGTTTTGAGCAAACAAATTTCATGGAGTCATTTTCTAATCAAATTCTAGACAATATTTTTAAAAATTAAATACTAATCCAAGCTCTGATACCAAATAGTAACAATCGAATATGCGAAAGTAAGAAATTAAGAACAAGATAGGGAGAAAGAATAACAAGCAATTAGGAGGAAGAAAATATAATTCTAACAATTGAATAACATTTAATCATAGTATAATATCAAGGAAGGAGGGAAAAAAATACATACATACTAAGAATTTATACATGGTTGAATTTAAGGAAGGTTCCTACAGATACACATGGAACTACCTATGGCAAACGGGGCAGGACGATTGTCGGGGCAAATCCGCATAAATTCGCGAAGATTTCAACCGGCCTCGACCCCTATAGCAAAATTTGTTTTTTTCAACCTGCACCGCCCCGTCACGCATAAACCCCGCACCGCTTAATTATTTTTTTTTAAAGAAATTTTTTTATTTCCTATCTTAATTGTTTACCGTTCTTATATAATCTTATTTCTTCATATTTCACATATATTTAGTTTAAACATTAATATACTTGTAGTTTATTAAATAGTACCATTATTATGGAGACTTCATTAAGAAAGGAGAAAGGGGTTGTTTTAGTCCTTTACAGTAAAAATAATGTAAAAAGAGAGCAATAGCAATAATTAAATAAAACGATAATAAAAAAAATAAAATAACATATGTTAATAAAAACTAAGGATAACCTGAATCTAATTTTCTTTTCTTTCAAGGAGGTTCTTGTTTTATGATGCATATATATTGTTGAGTTGTCTCTTTTCATGTCAAAAGACAGACACAATTATCAACATTTGAATCAGCAATAGTAAATTTCAGCTAAGAATTGAACCTTGTCATGAACTCACATCATTTCTTACAAATTACACCATTAAAATTAAATAATTATATATAGTGTGACAGGAATATGTATATCAATCGAACATGAAAAGATATTTTCATAAAAAAATGACTTTCATCGTATCAAATGTATCTTAAATTATGTGATCAAGATAAATACTAAATTATCCTCGGACGACATTTAACCCTTCTAGGTTTGCCAAATTTATTATATCTTGAAATTCATTCATTCTAATTAAAAATAAGATAAAATGGAAGAAAATTAAAAGACCTATATAAGTGATATAATCAATTTGTTGGAAATATATATTAGATTTCATGTTTTTAAGGAGTCCTTTAGTTTGATAGGATCACATTTATTTGTCGGCACAAAATGTCCGTATTATTGAGTGTTTAAATCAAATTAATAAAGTATGAAATGTATTAGAAGATGTGTAAGTACGTGTTACTTAACTATAGTTAATCAATATATTTTTTTCTTCATTAAATCATACAATTATGATAAATTATATTAATTTAATGTAAACACCTGATACGAATAAGTAGTTTTCGAATCTATACTATGTTGAGATATGAATGTTTCTAGTCTCGTACGATTATCAACAACAATAATATAATATGCAATATAATCTCGTAAGTAGGTTTTAGAGAGAGTGTGTGTATATGCAACTTTGTCTCTACCTTGTGAAGGTAGAAAGATTGTTTTCGATAGACACTTGGCTCAACTAAAGCATATCAATATCAAGTATTGAAAGGAAAACAATAATAAAGAAGTCATGCTAAAAATAAAGTAAAAAAAAAAACAGTTACAACAAAAGATAATACGATAAGCGGAGCAATGAAAACAACAAGTAATAATAGAATCGAAGAATAATATAGTAGGAGAGTAATAATAATATCAATATAAGAAAAACTAGACAACACTCGACTACCTATTAACTTTCTACACTAATTCTCGACCTCCATATACCCTCCTATCTAAGGATGTCCTCGGTAAGCTATCGACGTGTCATGTCTTGTCTAATCATCTCCCCCCAATACTTTTTTGGCCTACCTCTACCCCTCCCCATTTTTGTTGCTTTCATTTTGTGGATGTGCAAGTTATTGACCGGCCAATACTCCGACCCATACAACATAGTTGGTCTGACAGCCACTTCATAAATCTTACCTTTAAATTTTGGTGACACATTTTTATCATATAATACACCACATGTGAGCCTCTATTTCATCCACATTCGACATCAATATGATATGTAACATCATCGCCAATTTCTCCATTTCCTTGAATTATTAATCCAAGATACTTGAAACTACCTTTCTCATGGAGATAACTTGCGTATCAATCCTGATCACTTCCACATCCGCCACGCCTGTTACATCATTGAACTTGCACTCCTTCTTAGCTCTGCTCAACCTGAACCCTTTGGACTTCAGAGTTTGTTTTCAAATCTCTCTAGTCTACCGTTAATTAATCCCATAGTGTGACTCATCAATCAATACTATAGATCATTTGTAAATAACATACACACACTATAACACCTCTCTTTAGATATATCGTGTCAATTCATCTATCATCAAAACAAATAAAAATAAGCCACCTACAATTGTCGAAAGTTTCAATGTATTTGCACTGTACACTACTAAAAAAACAACTAACTTTTAATCGACCAGAGTACAACAAAGCTATTCTATAATTAAATTTTTGCCTAACCTAATTTGGAGGATCTAAAACAAACTTCATTAGGTTGAGCAGGCTGACCACCTTTTGCTTATCTCAATGTTTTAAAAGACAGTTTTAAGACTCGTCTCAGAATTCATTCTGAAGTGGGACATCGATAAAACGCCTCGAAACTTATGTGTGGAACTTTTGTGAAATTTATATCCTAAGCTCCTGATAGTACGCCCTAAACATGCCTAATGCCCAACACTCTGGACTCGCCTAACAAATCTTAAACAAATTATGTGTTAAATTCTTTAACCTACAACAAAACTATTCTATAATTAAATAAATTATTGCCTAACCTAATTTAGAGGATCTAAAACAAACTTTATTAGGTTGAGAAGGCTGACCCTTTGTTTAATTATCCTATTGATTAGCTGTTTTCCAGAAAGCACTTAAGTATTAGACGACAATATAATATTTTCCCCTTTTGGATATCCACGTACCATCATATTGACAATTATGATTTATGTTAAAGTAAAAAATCCCACTAATACATGATATTTTATTGAATAGTTTTAAGCAAACATAAGATTTACTGGTTAATTCAAAGTCACAAGCAGTGTTCCTCCTTAAAGAAGAAAGCGAGATTTCACCTAATTAACACAACGTTGTTCAACGGTAATTGCATAATTAATTATGTAATATACTAACGTCAATCCCGATCATTCGTTATAACGGCATTTGACTATAACATTCTAATTTTTTTTCAGAATCGTTTTTTCATGTTATATTTTACTTCTCTATAGCAACATTCTACTTATAACAACAATGACATTCATTATAACAGTACACGCTTTGTAAAATATCGTCTCTATAATAGTCATACTCAAATATTGTATAATGATATTTTATAATAAATATATTATTTTTAAAATAAAATATTAAAATAGTTATGGTAATCTTCATTAATGACATGTACATAGTAAATTTTAAGAATATTTTTAGGTGCACTGTCTATTAGTTATGATCATAACTTCATAAGAAAAAATTACTATGATTAGATATTTTTAAATATTAAAATATATCACTTTTTTAATGGACTTGTAAAATTAATTAAAAAAAAAAAGTGGATCTCACATAAAACTTGAACTAAGAGAAAACTACTGTAACAAATAATTTGAAGTGATCCTAATAACTGTTAAAACATGGTTTTTGTAAAGTGGATTGACATTCCTAGGCCAATTATCTTACTTTTATCACTTTCCTGTGACCTTTGACTGCAAATTCAATTACTAGTATTATCTTTTGTTTTTCTCTCAATATTTCTTTCTTCTGTTGTTATGTTTTTTCCGAAGATGAATGTAGCTAAGATGAGGATGTTTAAATAAAAAGTATGAATATATTAGAATAGATATAATTAAGAATAAAGTTATACGGAATAGATGAAAATGATTTTTTTGGCGAATAAGATGAGAAAAACGAAATTGAAATAACAGTTTGAACATGTGAAGAAGAGTTGCGTAGATATGCTAATTAGGATGTATGATAGATTGATTGTAGCAGGAGTTAGTAGAAGTAGAGGTAGATCAAAAAAGACCTGGAGAAAATGATTAGACTAGACATAGCACAATATCAGCTTAGTGATATGATCATAGGTAGAAAGATATGGAGATCGATGATTAACAGGGTAGAAGGTTATAAGTAAGCTGTCGAGAGTATTGTCACACTTTAATAATCGTGTAATTTCTTATTTTTCAATATGTTTTACTATATGTTGCTCCATTTATTTTGTATATAGATAGTTTATTGTCATTTTTCTCTTCTTTCAACCCTGCTCCAAATAACTTCTCTTTTGAGTTAGGGGTTTATCGGAAAATTATCTCTCTATCCCATAAAGGTAAGGATAGATTTGCGTACATCTTATCCTTCTCATACTCCACTTATGGCTGCATACATCTTTTATCCTTCTCATACCTAACTATTGTGTGTTTCACCAACGAGTTGTGTTGAAATGGTTGAGATTTCTTTATCCTTATTAATTAAATATTTCAGGTTTGAGTCTTTGAAAATGAAAAAAAATTATTTGGAGCGTCAATCTCGAAATTAGTTCTACACACATAACCAGCAATAAGAAAAATAAATGCAATAGCTAAATGGTGATGGTCAATATGAGTCAGTCATAAACTTTACATTTGTGGATGGAATCTTTTGAGAAGAGTTAGAATGACAGTTCCCGTCCCTTGGGGGGTACCTGGCATCCTGAAATGAGCCCTGCAATGCGTCAAATTAAAATTGAATTGGGCCCCAATATAAATATCGGAGACCGAGCAAAAAAAATATATTCTGTGTTTTGAAAGATGGAAAGAGTATTACTCCTTTTGTCTCAATTTATACGATATAGTACAGATTTTAAGAGTCAAACTTTTTAATTTTAATCGTAAAGTCGATATTTAAGATTTTTGAAAAAATAATTTATATATTTAGAAACTATATAAAAAGCACAATAAGTTACAAGAATTAAAATTTTAAAATAGTGCATACAAATAATGTAATTAAATATTTTTTTGTTTGACTTTCGAAATCTAAATTTTGTCATGTATATTGAGATGGGAGGAGTAATGAAATGGAAAAAAAAATAAGAAGGAAGAAGAGGTGAAAACAGTCCATTAGTTAAAATGTACTTCCTTCATTTCAATTTGTTTGACCTACTTTTTATTTTAGTCCATTTTAAAAAAAATGACTCTTTCTCTTTTTAGTAACTTTTTAATATTAACTTTTCACATGACATATTTAAGATCACAAGATTAAATGATATTTTGATACATTTCACATATCTTTAATTTAAGACCATAAGATCAAAAGTTTTTTTATTTTCTTAAATTCCGTGTCAAGTCAAAATAGATCAATCAATTTGAAACGGCAGAAGTATTAGGCAAAGGCACCTCATCTCATGTGAAACCAAGGCAGGTGATGTGAACAACGCGCGTGTACCCACTCTCTTTAATTTTGTTTTAATTAAAAGTTCAAAAAGAAAATCTATTTGGATAAATTGCATCGAAATAATAATTTCTATGATCATTTACAATTTAATTAAAGACGTTAATTTATATTTAAAAAAATTGATAAAGAGGTCTAAGGAGGGTAGGATTATATACCGACCTTATTTCTATCTTCATAGGATAGAAAAGTTGTTTGTAATAAACCCTTCGTTAAAAATAGAAATTATCAGAATATGAATGCAAGAAAATAGTCAAAAAAAAAAAGTATTTTTCAAAAACTTGTAAAAGAATTTCTAAAAATAAACCAAAACTTCTAGTGCATTCTTTAATTACCCTTCCCTATAGTTCAGTACTTGCCCCTCAGATAGAGGTAAAGTTCGCCTACACTTTTATCTTTCTTAGATTTAATTTGTGAAAGTACATTAAATATATTATTATTATTATTGTTGTTATACACTTCAGTACTTTAGTCATTTTTTCCTATTTATCTTTTTTTTTTGAGAGAAGAGTCAAAAATACTCATCTACTTTCAAAAATTGGCTATATTTACCCTCCGTCATACTATCTGGCTAAATATATCCTTTCATCACCAAAGTTTTCACTTGTACCCCTCAATTTGATGGAAATACCCAATTCAACAAAAATAACCCGATTTTTTTTTTTTTTAAAATCCTAATCTATTATAAAACAAGTTTTATGTTCAAAATATGATTAATATTATATTGAGAAAATACATAAAAAAAACCCTAAACTTGGCTGCACAACTTACTTTAGCACTTAAACTTCACGGACAATTAAATACCTCATTAACAACTTTAAAGTGATTAAATACCACCTCTAATATTAACGTGGCATTAAAAAAAATAAAAAATAAAGGCACGTTTTTTCTTTTTTTTTTTTTAAAATGGTCCCACTGATATTATATTACATACAATAAAAATTAAAAATAAAATAAAATATACCCAACCCCTACTCCTTTTTCTTCGAACCCCTCCTCCCACAACCCCTTTGTTCTGCATAAACCTCTCGCCCCTCCCCCCCCCACTCCCACCCACCCCCTTTCTCCTTCTTCTAAACCCCCCACCCATCCTCTGCCACACTTCTTCAACCTTTTTAAGAAAGAAAAATAACACCCCTGTTCCTTCCCTTTTCTTCGTCAATTTCTTTAAATTTCCTCTGCTCCTTTCTCCTTTTTCTAACCCTCCATCCAACTTTTCATACTTCATTAATTTTTTCAAGAAAGAAAAAAAATTGTGAATTTGAAATTTTATGTGTTTTGTTATTATTTGATTCTTGAGCAAAGTACAATTACTACGATAGGGTGGGAGAGGCGGAGGGAGGGAGAAGTGGGAGCGGGTTGAATCATCTGGGTGTCTCTCAAATTGAATCACATTTACAGCCATTGTTGTTAATTTTGGGGAAAATAGAAAAAAAACTCCAGCCATGTCTCTTACCTGGAAAAGGCTACTCGAATTTACAAAAAAATAATAATAATTATAATTACAATAATGTCTCATCTAATTGTTGCTTTGAAGCTTTAGCTCAAGAAGGAAGGTTGAAGAAGGAGAAAGAAATGGTGGGTTTGAGAAGAAGAAAGGGGGTATTTTTTTAAATTTTTTTAATTATAATATATATATATTATATAATATATATATATATATATTATATTGACGTGTCAATGATTTGATGCTGATTTGGTAATGACGTGGCGCGTGTGTAATACACTTGCTATCGTGAGAGTGATATTATATTTTTAAGGTGGTATTTAATCACTTTAAAGTTTTTAAGGGGGTATTTAATTATCCGTGAAGTTTAAGGTTTAAAGTAAGTTCTGCAGCCAAGTTTAGGGGATTTTTTTTTATGTATTTTCTCTATTATATTATATTATGTGTTTCAATTTATGTGATGTATTTTTTTTTTTTGGTTTCAAATGATAATATTTTTTATATTAAAAAATCGTTTAACTTTAAGTTTCTTGTTTTATCTCAATGAGATGATTTATGTTCACACAAATATTTATGGTTTCTTTTAGGCCACAATTTTTTTGAAAAGTTTAAGGGCACAAGTCTAATAATTAAATAATGCTACAAAAATCAAACTTATCAAAAGTTTAAACTGCGTCAATTTCTTCAAATTTGTAAATATATTATAGCTAATTCAATTTTAGTTTGAACCGAGACATATTTTTTTATTATTGTAAATATATTAAGAAATCCCTCTCCCCTAATTTATTTGGAATAAAAATCTACTGAGTGCATTTTTTTAATGCATTATTTGATTAAGTGTGTGACAGTCAACGTCAAAGAGTTTGAATAAATAGGATTTTACAGTGAAAAACTAATCTATAATCGCTCGCCCCAACCATTAAGATATTTTTATATTTTTAAATTCAGGTTATGTTTGTTGAATTGAGTATTTCCATCTAATTGAGGGGTACAAGTGAAAATTTTGATAATGAGAGGGATATATTTAGCCAGATAGTATGACGGAAGATAAATATAGCCAATTTTTGAAAATAGAGGGGTATTTTGACCCTTCTTTCCCATTTTTTTTCCTAATATCACTAGTCACTTCACCAATATATTTAATTCTCCCATCATCTACAGCAATATATATTACTATACTCCTAATATTAAATATGCACATAACTGTTGGAAGTTGATTGATTTGTTTGCACATAAAGTAGCTACATCAATTCAGACAATAGGAATAATAACTTTATAATTTTATTTTTTTTAATTAAAGTTACATTTTATTCATCTCCAAATAACAGTTAGATTGATTTGAGGTAACTTTATAAATTAGAGTGCAGCTAGGAGTTATTAATGAAAAAATTATGAATGACTTTGATATTCTCGACATATATTGTATAATTAAAAATTAGACCTAATCTTCCGTAAGCTATATGACTTAGTTAGGACTTAGGAAAGAAATTCTATATCCTTGAATAAAACTTCCCAAATCACAAATGTCTTTCATGTTTGTGCTCTTTATCTATGAAAGAAAATCGACACATTGATTTACCTTCCTTCATATATATGTAATGGTGACCTTTTGGCTTTTAGCAAATATTTGCACAATAATAATCCTCGATGGAGAATTGTATGTCCTTCTCATCGATAAGATTGACGACAAATAAGTAATCTATTTTCACTTCTAACCACAAAACACTTATGAGCTATGACTTGTGGGCTTTTGAGGAGCGGAAGAAATTATTGAAATTCTATGAAAAAGTCTCGATAATCAGAATGTATATCAATTTAATATGATCAAATGGAGTGGTATAGGATCTTCCTTTTAGCTAGGATGGTCATAATAAAGCTTACAAATCATTTTTGATATAATTGAAAGTAAAGAGAGAAGATTTCTTGAGATTTTTCTAGGCAAATGAGTTAATTCTTCAAGACGTCGTCTTTTACTTTTATTACATAATATGAATTACCTCATAAAATAGTAATAGAATGGATCGCTTCGTGATACATATATTGATTCATTTACCATAATAATTTGCTTCTCATATCGATAAATTAAGAGAGATGTCAACCAACAATCATATCTGAAAATAACAATTAATGAATATTGGTACAGTCACTGCACAACAAGTACACACAGTGTTATGTATAGATTTTGTGACAAAAAATTAATAAATATTTTTCAAAAAACTAAAAATTATAAAAATATATTTCAGAACATGTTTTTAATTTTCATGTCCAAATAAGTATTTTAGAATAAAATGAAAATATATTCCAAAATATTATGAATAATATTTATGCCGAACACCTACTTATTACACTTCCTCAAACACCTAACAAATTTCCAAATTTTTTTCCATTAGAGAGAGAGACAAAATTCCTTGTTTGGTTCTTCCTCACTGGCACTGTAATCTCCATTGCCGGCTTACCCCCCCTTTTTCCTCCTTCCTTCCCCCCAAAAACCAATGTAATTCTCCTTCTCTCTCTATAACTGAATGCTTTTGTGTAGTCTGTGTATGACTAAATTCCTTTCTTCTTCATACCCATTTGCCATTTTCCTGTATCCCTGAAACCCAACTGATCAAAATCAAATTCCCCATTATTTGGTTGTTTTCTTGTTCTGTGAGTGACCCATTTGATCTTTCTGTACTTTTTTGCAGTACCCATTTGGGCGTGGAAATGTGTTTGTTTAGTCTGTGAATGACTACATCACTTTCTTCTTCATACCCATTTGCCATTTTCTTATATCATTGAAACCCAACTGATCAAAATCAAATTCCCCATTATTTTGTTTTCTTTTTCTGTGAGTGACCCATTTGATCTTTTTGTACTTTTTTGCAGTACCCATTTGGAGGTACTGTAGTGGGAATTTTGAGATGTTTGATCTTAATCTTAGTTTTGATGATGTTCCAGTAGAATCTATCTCCGTTCCAGGTGAAACAGCTTCGGAAAAGCACAATGAACTGTCATTAAATCAAATGGAGAATTCAGGAACTTCCAGTTTCTCCATTGCTAACATGGAAACTTCCAGTACTGCTGCTGACGATGAGTATTTACTGAAAGCCAATTATGAATACGAAGAGAATGAGGATCGTGGTGAGTTTGTGATAAAGGAGTTGTTTCCATTGGTGAATGGAGAAGCGGAGTTGGATCTCTCGGCCAATATTTTCGGTGATTCGAGTGAGCAGAGGATCGGTAAAACTCCACAGCAGAGATTAATAGCGAAGAAGAGTAGAAGAGGACCCAGGTCTCGGAGTTCTCAGTATCGTGGAGTTACATTCTATCGAAGGACTGGAAGATGGGAATCCCACATCTGGTTAGTGATGATCACTTGTATTTTTCTGAGTTAATGGTAAAAAAACACACCTAAAGTATCCGATTTTTTGAGTTTTATACCTGAATTGCCACCAACTATTTATCAAAACACACCTCAACTATCAATTGTTCATTTTTCCTACTTGAAATATCACCGTCGTTTCGGTAGGAAAACTGAACAGTTGATAGTTGAGGTGTGTTTTGACACGATGATAGGAAAAGTGAACAATTGATAATTGAGGTTTGTTTTAATTAATAGTTGGTGATAATTATACGAAACCCGTTCAGGCATGAAACTCAAAAGATCAAGATAGTTTAGATGAGTTTTTCACCGCAATGTTTTAGTGGTTTTCTTTCAAACTCTGTAGTAATAATAACTTCTTTGATTCAATTCCATTCATGGAACTATTACTGTTAGTACTTCTTTTGGTTGAGATTTATGCTATTGTCAACTAAACGTAATCTCAAATTTATTGTGGTGGGGTTACATAAGATTTATGATAGTTTGAATATTTCTATGCTGGTTGTCAATCTACTGCAACCCTCCTCACTTATCTGTGCTACGTAACCAATAGAACTAGTTTTGCTTGGGTATGCTAGCCGTCATTCCACAGCAACAGTTTTCACTATCCATGCTTAAGACTGGAGAAAGTTAGTGTTCCTTGAACGAACACTAACATACTGAACTTATGCTTACACGTATGCGGGGTTGCTTGGGTTCTGGAATTCCTCATGAGTTTCTCATATGAAATGTTTCTTTATTCATGATGTGCCTTCTTACGAGCTTTCATAGTACCTTTTATGGTCGGTAGTTTTTCTGTTTTAGACGTCTGCTATTTTGTACATTAAGTGAATCATGTTTAAGTATAATCCAACTATCTAGCAATTACTAATAAGCTGCTTCCACTTTCAAGTTTGGATAGCAACAGATAAATGTGTTGATGTGAATCTGAATAGTTTCTTTATGGACTTTGCAGGGATTGTGGGAAACAAGTTTACTTGGGTAAGCAACTGTGTTTATAATCTCATGTTTTACTGACATTATGTTTATTCTAGCTTTATGTATGAATTGATTGCTGACTGCAAGCTTCATTTGTCATTTGGAACTTATATTCACAGGGGGTTTTGACACTGCACATGCTGCTGCTAGGTACTGTATAATTTAGAATGCATTTTATCTTAACTCTAAATTCCTTGATTTTTGTACTTCTTAAAAGAAAGAACTTGGATAGTTGTAGTACTGAGTTTTTGTTTTACTACAGGGCATATGACCGTGCTGCAATTAAATTCCGAGGACTTGATGCAGATATCAATTTTAACATCAGTGATTATGAAGAAGATCTGAAGCAGGTTGGTTGAAGTAGCTAACCATCGTTGTCACTCCTGGTTGAAGTCCTTCTTCAATAGGAGAAAGATTGCTGTTTAATGTAATTGTCTGTGACTGGCATGCAGATGAAGAACTTTAACAAAGAAGAGTTTGTGCACATACTTCGTCGTCAGAGCAATGGCTTCTCTAGAGGAAGTTCAAAATACAGAGGAGTTACTCTGCATAAATGTGGGCGATGGGAAGCACGGATGGGGCAGCTTCTTGGAAAGAAGTGAGTGACCACTTGTTTCAATATGGCTTAGAAATGTCATGCAATTATTAATATGGCTGTTTCAAGTTCTCACTATCTAATCACATGATAGCACTGATCTTTATAAGTTAAGAGGGAGTACTGCTAACCAGTTACCGTACACTATGTGCCTGCAGATATATGTATCTTGGACTATTTGACAGTGAGATAGAAGCTGCAAGGTCCAATGATCATGACCTATCTCTTCATTCCTTTTCATATTATGTGGTGTAACTCTTAACATTGACTGACCTTGGTCTTTGGCGTGATCAGGGCATATGATAAGGCTGCTATAAAATGCAATGGGAGGGAGGCAGTCACCAACTTTGAGCCAAGCACATACGAAGGGGTATTGAGTTCTGAGGCTGATATTGGAGGTACTATCAAGACTTGCACACTTTTCTGGGCACCGCCTTTATGTTCGTCTCTTTTTTCTTTAGCTCTGCTTAGCTGGTTGAGAACTACCAATGTTTACATGTGATGCAGGCGCAAATCATATTCTTGATCTAAATTTGGGCATATCTCCCTCTTCCTATGCTGAGAATCAACATGGAAACACTAGCCAAATTGGAAACTTCCAGTTCCAGCATGGTTCAAATGGTTTACCTGAACATCATAGAGAAGTCCTGGTAATTTGAGACTTTCATGATCTCTATCTCCATTCACGGTCTTCCGTGATCTGTAACAAAGGTAGTTTTGCATTCAACTTCTATGTCTAAGCAGTCTACTTGGTCGTGCCTCTCTTGCAGACCTCTGCTTCTACAACACTTAGAAGTAAATTGCTGCTTCATGATCAGTGTATGCAAACACAGCACCCCCTCCATTGGAATGGATCAAATAACAATCTCTTTCCCACATATATGGTATCTTGTCAACATTGCTAGAATTATTTTCAATTCTTCTTCTCATAAGAATGGTGTACTAAATGTAGCATTCGTTACCTAGGTTCATCTACATGTTGGTTATTTCTCTCTTTCCTGTATGGTGATTGTCAAATTACTATCTAGTAGTTCAATATATGCGCCTCGCCTTGTGAATTTAGTAAGTACAATGTACCCAATAAACATCCTAAGATGCTTCCTCCAGGGTTCAGCAATAGAGAAGGGCTTGGAAGTTGACGCCTCTTTAAAATGGATGGGGCAAGACCAAAATACATATGACGGAAGTCCTACATTGCCACTCTTCTCTACTGCAGCATCATCAGGATTCGGAAACTCAGCAATTACTGCACCCTCAGCTACCACTCATGAACTGCACTTTGGAAGTGGAGCACTACCTTACCACCATTCACCGTCCCTCACTAACATGAATCTTTCACATCATTATTGCAGGAGCTGAAATAGTTGGCTGGTAAACCTATCACAACCGCCAATATCTTTTCTTTGTTTGATCAAGGACCATACCAGTAGTACACAACACATCCAACTACAACTAGTTGGGTTTAGTTTTGTAAGTTAGGAGATGAAGACTGAGTTTTTAAACAATTTTTGCTTTGCAAAGTTTAACTAGGCCAGGAATCTTGACAGCAACTATGTGATTGCAAGCTCTCATTGTCAATTTTCTTCTACGTCACGTATTTCCGGTGCCTTGACAGTTGAGACTATTATGATGAGAACATGTGGTTTCGTTTTAAACGGTTTCCTTCTTTTATGTGTCTTGTCATTGTGTTATTAAACCTTCAAAAGGAGGCTTCCTATAGTATATTGGTTCTTGAAATTAGCAAGAACTGCTGATACATCTGATCTATTTTCCCTGTTGAAGCACACATAGTTGTCATTTAACACAAATAATGCAACTTAGCCACCAAAATTGGCATGATTTAACCTTGTCCATTTTAAGCAGGACACTGAGTGAATGAAATAAGCATTAAAGTTTTTTTGTGCAATTTGGAGGGACTTGATTGAAGGGAAAAAAAAACAACCGATGAGAGTGTTTTAGCTGTGAAAATTTGTTTTGTTGCTTTACAGGGTAGTGGAAGTACTATCATCCACAATCCTTTTTTTGTCCATATTTTAAGTGTTAGCATAAGTAGGGACTAATTGTGAGAAGAAAAGTCCAAGCACTCTATTTGTACCCTTTCTCCTCAATTATTAGTAAGTGACTGTATGTCAATTAACTGGATTCTTCCAAACTTAACCAGATATATCAGGTTTGAGCTTGAGAAATAGCTTCTATCTTCTTGAGTTTTACGCTACGTGAATCCAAATAGTGTCTAAAGTTGATATCGGATACTGAGTGGGAAACAAAAAAAGAAGAAGGTGGTTATTAAGATCTTTATATTAAGAACAATTTTTCAGCTTATATAAGAACCCTTCTTGCATAAAAATCTACACGACATTTCTATAGTGGCGAAGCCGCATAGGCTCAAGGTGATCAGTTGAAGAAAAATTATAGTGAATATGTGTCAAGTATACTTGGTATACATATATGTAATTAAATTTCAAACACCCTTCGTAAAATTCTTCATTTCGCATTAGAGGCGGTGTTGAAGACTGTATTGGGTAGTAATAATCTTGGTGGTTTTATCAATACTTTAGTGCATTAACCACCTATCAACCAAACATTCAACTACGAATATATGCATACAGGGGTAGAAGTAGGATTTTTACTGAGGGATACAATATTTATTATATGTACATTAAAGTAAAATTTCCGAACCCCTTTTTCCTCAGGTGTTTGATAAAGCGACTTGAAGTGTGTTTTATTATAAAACTTAATTTGCTTAAAGAAAGTTACACCAAATAGGATTAATAAAGGTAAAATACATAAACATGCTTTTTAACTTAGCCTTAGGTGACATATATACCTTTCAAATTTGGGTGTACACAATTAAACACTTAAACTATTATAAAATTGAATAAATAAGACACACGCGTCCATATAACAAACCTCACGCGATTTGACAGTGTTTCCAAACACTAATTATACTAGAGTCTAGACTAGGGAGGCAAAAGTACAAATTGTCAGTTGGCTTAGAAAAAGCAAAACTTAAAAAATGCTGTTTGCAGTTAGTCCAAACAGAGAGAAATTTGTAGACTTTAGTGTAGGTATTGGGACAGGGAAAAACTTTGTAAAAGTGCATTTTTAACAGTTAACCTATGTCTGGCAACGGAATTGGTACCGAGACTTTCGGACCGATATTAACCGGAATCGAACTGGTACCGAAGTCAATTTCCGCCAGTTGGTCGGGAACCGGGACAATACCGGTACCGGTAGTACCAAAAAATTATCCCTTTTCGTCCCGGACCGGTACCTACCGGGACCGGACCGGTACCGCACCAGACAACCGGGTCCCGCCCCTTTTTTTAAATTCTTTTTAATTAAATTAAAATTTGATTATTTATAATTGAAAAAGTTTCAAAATATATAAGTTATTTATATTTCTTTTAAAAGTATAACTTAATAAATTAGACTTTTTTTAGAGTTTAAATTTTAAACTCTAAAAGTTTAAATTTCAAATTTTAAACTCTTAAGTCTTAAAAGTTTAAATTTAAATTTTCAAACTATAACTAACTTAATAACTTACTTACTTAAGTTTGAAACTTTTTAAACTATATCAAACTTTCATTTTTTAAACCTTTTAAATTTCAAATTGTAACTTAAGTTTGAAACATTTAAAAATTGAAATATATAAAAAAGACTTGTATTAAATTGAAGACAATAATTAAAAAAATTTAAGGCGAATAACCTATAATTTTATTCATAAAAATTAAATAATACAATTTGTATTACAAATATTAGAAGAAGACCTAATCTACGCAGCCACCTTTTAGGAAAGGTTCTGTTTGAATCAGACCTCGAATTATCACACTAATATTTGTAGCTTTGAAAATAGTCTTGATGTAGAGCTTCTAACATTTCTCTGGTAACATTTTCTGGAAGTGGTTGTTGTGCTTGATCCTCCAATGCATCCATGCCGTCTTCACTAGAATTTACCAAAATATTATCAATATCATATTCAAATTGGGCAGGTAAACTAAGACGCCCACAATTCCTTCACTTGGCATTGATCCAATCTCTAAACAATACCGATATCTCCAAGCTGTGTGATGCTAATGAATACTTATGCTCCCCAATATGATATCTTGCTGCACTAAAAGCGCCTTCCGATGCTACTGAAGATGCTTGAATAGCTAGCAAATCTCGAATCACCGGTTGAAGTTTTGGAAATGACTTGCCGCGAGTCCTCCACCATTCCAAAAGTTGAGGTTTGCCTTGTGCATCCTTAATGCTTTCCATTCCCTGATTAAGATATTCATCAAAATCATTCCTTTCATTAGAGGTAAGACCAAGATAATTTTCCATCATATCATCAATATCATCTTCATTTGAATATCTATGCCTAGAACTTGTAGGTTCTTCATTACGTACTATATCATTTATTCTACTAGAATTATACAAGTCATACAATTTTGTAGCTTCAATTCTGATGCTATCTTTAACATCGGACAAACTAGGTATTTTGTCAGCTTCGTCACTTTGATTATTTTTCTCATATATAATATCTAAAATATCTAAATTTGAATGTATTCTTTCAACCATTCGTGCTGCACCTATTTCTTTGTAAGTTGGGTTTGATAAACAAGCAGTTAAATAAATTTGAGGAATAAGAATAAAATATTTTCTAAATTTTTTAATCATTGCATTAAAAGAATCTTTAAACTGTGGAATATTTTTGTATTGAAAATTTTTATCAGAAATAGCACATATATTTGGTAAAACTGAACAAATAGTTGGATAATAAAGTCCAGATATTTATTTTGTAGCTAAATAAAAAACTTTTAAAAATTCTTTAAGTTCATATACTTCATTCCAATCAGTGTCAGTAATTCTATAATCATTATCTGAATTGTGAGCATTCCAAACCATTTGTAAAGGCTTTCTATATTCATAAGCAACTTTAAGCATTTCATATAAAGAATTCCATCTAGTAGACACTGTTTTTGGAATTTTTCTAGGGGGGAGTTCTAATTCACGACACTGATTTTCAAACTCTATACGTCTAGACTTTACTTGACATTTAAAAATAAAATGACATGCAGCTTCACATTTTATACAACCATTATTATACATTGCTATACCATCTCTAACAATTAAATTATATATGTGTGCAGCACATCTAATATAAAAACCGTCATTATAAATAGGGCAAATTATCGATTTTAGTTTATCAACAACATTTGCATTATTAGAAGCATTATCAAGGGTGACACTAATTACTTTATTACAAATTTCATAAAATTGTAAAACATCTATAATAGTTTGAGCTATGTAACTACCGGTTTTCAGCATTTCACAACATTTATAACTTAATTTTTTTTTTTGCATGTTCCAATTTTCATCAATCCAATGACCAGTAATAGTGAAATAATCGTTATCATTAGGACTACGACCCATATCAGAAGTGATAGCCATTCTACAAGTATTATAGTTAAATAAACAACGAAGATATTGTACATGTTGTCCTTGATAATCAAAAACAGCTTTTTTAATAGTATTTCTTGAAAAACCTGTGAAAGAAGGATTATACATTATTTGAATATAATGAACAAAACAAGGATTTTCAGCAAAACTAAAAGGCAAGCCACAAACAACAATCATTTTAGCTAATTTTGTAAGATCTCTTTCTCTAATATAACTGCGATATGTACTAGGGCCAGAAACATTAGAAGGGTTTAACTGTGTTTGGATCATGTTAGAGGCCCCTACTCCTACAGATGCACCGGAAAGGGGAGTACCATATTTTATTACATCGGCTATAGCCTGAGCTTGCAAAAATTCATTTTTACAACATCCCATCAAATGATTTCTTAAATGTCCCGTCCCACCCGACTTTCCCGTAGTTTTATGATTCAAAATATATTTACATTTTTTACAAATAGCTTGAGTTTTATCCTCACTTTGAGTCATAAATTGCCACACAACAGATTTTTTAGGACGTTCAGTCTTTGGCTTAGCCCTAGTAGGATGTACAGGGGGAGTGGGAGTGGGAGCGAGAGCGGGAGCGGGAGTGGGACTAGTAGCCGTAGGCGGCCCTGTTTCATCATCATCATAAGTATCATTACCATCATATTCATTATCATATTCTACTTCTTCATCTAGTTATTCATTAAAATTACCAAACCTTGTCTGTAAAGATTCATGATCTAATTGAGTATTGCTATCAATATTAAAAGGAGTTTCATCAACATGTGTAAAATCATCCGTATTTATTCTTAATTGAGGCTGTTGTCTAGTTTTAAATTTGGATTTAGAAGAACTACCGACTTTAGTTTTTCCGGTTACTGCATTAGTCAACCTACCAAAAAGTGTTTTTTTACCTTGGCCGACATTTTTATCACTGGATTCCATATTAAAATATTAAAAGTAAGCAAATAAATAAATACAAAAATTAAATGCAAAAAAATAAATAAGTAAAAAGATGAAAGTTGGAACGAATGTACCAAACGTCTGCGTAAAAACAGACGTGTATAACCAAAAGCCGAAATTGATAGATGAAACTTGAAGCTTGAAAATTGCTCCAAAATAATCCAACAAATAAAATTAACAATTTAATAGAGACTATTAGAGAATAGAGAGTAGAAGAGTAGAAGATTGAGAGTTGAGAGAGTAGATGAAGAAGAAGAAATTTTGTGTAGTAAATAATGAAGGGGTGGGGGGTTTTTTATAGTTAAAATTTAGGACTAAAATGTATTTTTAAAAACTTTGGGGTATTAAAAAAAGTTTGGGGGGTAGGGGGTGTTTTGGGGGCTGTTTTGTCACAAATAGCCGTTGGGTGGGGCCGACTGGCCGTTGCCAACGGCTACTTCATTAAAAAAAATAAAATAATAATTGCAAATTGGTTTCCCGTCCGGATCGGTAATTTTACCCCTTCCGTCCCGTTACCCCTACCGGCCAGCCCCTACGCCGGACGGAACCGGAGTCCACCGGACCGGAACGGATACCGGCACCTCCCGGTTCCGTCGCCAGACTTAAGTTAACCACAGCTGACCATGCTACAACTCTGCTTCTGCTCCTATTTGTTCATCTAATTTAATCTACTTATGTGCTTATCTAATAACCCTTCTTTTCCACAGTATATCCAGAGTAAGATACAGAATTTTAGTAGGCGTTTGGACATAAATTTGGTGATATTTTTTAAAAAAAGAGAGGAGTATTTTAAGTTAAGTTATGAAGAAAATGCACTGAAGTTGTGTTTTAATATGTGTTTTACCTGAAAAAATATAATAAAAACTTGTGACGATCTTTTCTTTTATTATTAACTTGACTTAAAAAGAACTCAACTTTAAGTTGGAGCGAAAAATTGAACACAACCAAACAGTTTTTTTGAAAGAGTACATATATACCTTTACAGTCTAATAAATGGTGTATATGTACCCTCATCCTCTAACAAAATGGTGCATATTTATTCTTTTCCTTAACAAACTAAATTAAAAAAAATAAAAACCCTAAAACTAATTTTTTAATTCCAAAAATGTCACAATGCCATAATGTAACAATCCTTTAGGTCTTCCATTGAAGCTTCAGTAAGTGATACTCTTTTTTCTTCTTTTACAGTTTGCCTGAAAGAAAATGTTATAGTATTCTGTATTTGAGAAATTATTTTGATCTTATTTTGTTTTATTTTTACTCTTACTGAAATGAGTTTTGGGACTGATCATATAAAAAGTCCACATTTTTATTGAGAAAGAAGTATAAAAGGATACTTATAAGGAATTTTTTTTTTGGTAAATCACATATATTTATCTTAACTATGTGCGAAAGATCTTCAATTATGTTTTAAACTTTGTGTCCAGTCAAATACTATAATATAAAATGAGGAGAAAAAGTTAGCATCTTGGGAGTGTAACCTAATCTATGTGTAGTAGGTTGGTTGATCTACAAATATCAATGGTAGTTTCTTAGACAATAATAATAAGTGTGGATTCTTTTTTTTTTTTTTTGATAATCGTGATATTCAGGCCATTTTGCGTGCAATTCAACTACTTCTAGAGGTACCTATTAAGCTAACATTTGCCTTGGAGTAGATTTTGAAAATTTATTTTCAAATATCTGTTTGCCCGTGAAATTTGATCACGTTTAGAAAATCTCATTTTCAAATATTTTCAAGTTTTCAAAAATATGCTCAGACCAGTTTTTTGGGTTTTAGGACTTCCACTCACAGAACTTCAAATTTTTTTCAAGTAAAATATGTCCAAACACAAATTTCAAATTCCAAAAATCACAACTTCAAAAACTCAAAGTTTCAAATTTCAACTTCAAAATCTACGGCCAAACGGGAGCTAAAGTGTGGATTCGATTCTCACTGTCCCTTTTTTCTATCTCTTATGTAATAGACCACTACTCCTACAGTCTCATTGATGATGAACATAATTGTGATGAGCTTTACCTTTTAACACTTTTCCCCCTTTGGTTCAGAGCATGATTCAGCATGCAGCTAGCTAGTCATCATCTGGAGTCTACTGCAGAAAAGATGTTTGGATTTTGTATAATGAGTGCAACTTTTGTTGTGTCATTTTTTAGCTGAGTCTTTAGTACTGTTTGGTGTTTTGACTATTGACTTGATAGTTGTTGTCTCTTTTATTATTACTTAATATTTACTTCTTGTAATGGGAAAGTGCTTGCTTTTACTGCAGAAGGGATCTTTCCATTGAAGGCCAACTTAATGATCCAAATACTTGTTGGAAACCACTTATTATATCAATTGAATAGAAGTTTTTTCCTAACGGTGTAAACAATATTTATGTCGTGTCAATCAGGGGCGGATTAGGGGGCGCACAAGGGCTTCATCTGAATCCTCTTCGTCGGAGAATTATGCTATAGTCTGTACATACACGGTCAAAATCATTTTTATGTGTTTATAATAGATATTGAATCTTGTTGGCATCTTCATGCATTTACTTCTTTATATTTTTGAATGCCCTTATTGAAAATCTTAACTTTGCCACTATGGTCGGTCAGTACCGAAAGGTTAGTCATACTCGGATGTTAAAATATAAACTCAGAAGAGGTGGGCACACATTGTAAGTCTCATTATTGAACTTCAACTGATTCTCCAAAGTGGAAAAGCTAATTATATAGAGGAAATGGATGTGGAAATCTCTATTTGCTTAGAAATGTGTGGCTTTTTCATGCAATGTTAAGAACATACATCTCAAAAGAAATTTAAGCACAACAATGAAGAAGAAATTGGAAAGCTGGAGGAACTTTTAAGAGAGTCCTTTAGTTAGCTAGCTTATTTTAAGATGCTACTGCTTAACTCCACTTTATACTTATGGAATGGAACAGATTATAAGGCTATGATCCAATTCTTTGTTAAGAACCTCATGTAAAGAACCTTAGGCTTTGATCCAATTCTTACATATTGTTGATAGGAAGAATTTTTGAGTTTTGGCTTTGATGATTGTTAGTAACATGGTTGTCGTTTGTCCTGCTGATGAATCTCTTTACAATAATGTATGGATAGCTTTTGATCTGTAGGAGATGTGTGCAAGCATACTCTTTGAGGTCAATGGATATGTGCTGAAAGGATAGCTATTTTGGTGTTATTTGATCATCGCTAACTTTTAACCGATAGTCTTTTTTACTCCCATAATTTCTTGTTGACAAGGAAAAACTTACGCATGCATGCAGTGTCCATATAACATGATCATTGAATTATATTGTGAACAAAGCCTACTACTTATGTACTCATGCAATATAATTTCTTGGTAACTTCATGTACAAAAAGATATATGCTGCCATGTTTCCAGTTTCGTCAAATTGATTCTGATCAAGTTGATAAACTTACAAGTGTCTAATTTCCGTAATGTATTTCCTCTGATTTTGTTTATGTTAGTTTTAGTTTAGAATTATACAACTCTTCTTCGCTTTGGAAGAGGGACTGGGAGAGGGATGGTTTACGAGTTGTAATAGTCGCAGTTCAAAGCTTCAAATCAGACCTTAATCTGTCAAAGTGCTAGGACTCAGTACTGTATGTTTTCTCCTCCTGAATCCATATGATTGAACCGAAGTTAATTGGTTTTCTGTTTTGGTGCATCTCTGCTTGTAATAATTCTTTCGAAATGTCTGGGAATACACAGAAGCTATAGTGTCTTAGGCGCTTTAAATTTTCCAATTTCCTCGTGTAAAATTTTATTAGCACCTCATTTGTTGGCTAAGGCAAATTTCTCTCTTGTCAGTTAAAAATTTCTTTGCATCAACCTACTGTATTGTAAGCGCGAATGTGGAAGTTACCATTTATTTCCCACTATAGGTCCAACCAAGACAATATTTTCTTCCATATACTAGGCTATTTACAACAAGCGGGATTAGAATTTTTCAGTTGTACTAGAACTGCATCTTTTATGCAGCAATAGATTCTTCAGTGAGTTCGTTAAGTGGAAATTATCACTTTATGGTGATATCTGCAAAAGATATCTAATGAATTGAAACATCTGATTATTTTAGTTCATGTAGCAAAAAAATGTTAAATAGCAGCAACGTCATGCTTTATCGATAACCCAAGGAAAAAACGTTATTCAACTTCTTCAAACATACATGTGCTTTACCAGAGTGCTTCCAGCTACTTTAACATAACTCTCTTGGGGAGAGTTACCAACTTAAAAATGCAACAGTTTTGTCAACTGCACATTTCAGGTCCAGGCATCAATTGCTGGAGCTACTACTATAGGACTTCTTACTGTGTGATGACCGTTCTCTTCCACCCAAGTGATTGAACCAGATTGTGCCTGGTCTTCTGCAATGCCTTTGTAACGTATGGTCAGAGTGTAGTCCTGCTTCTGATTTTTCTTCTCAAACACCAAGGTCTGTGGAGAGATAGAAATTGTCGAGTTTTTTGGTGCTCTCACTTTTGCTTTGTACTTAGCTGCACCAGGTCCAACATTTGTGACTGTCCTCCTGAATTTCTGCTCCAACCAAGTGTAGTTCCCATTTGGGCTAAAGAGAGCAATAAATGATGGGTAATTGATATCGTTGGACGGACTTGAGCAGTTGTGCTTAGCTGATGATCTAGCAATTGTTTTGAATTGCTTTTCTGTGAGATTCATGGAGCACAGAAGATTCACATAGTCTTGTGAAGTTGCATCATATATCAGGCCTGGATCAACTGCACGGTTTGGATCAACGAGTCCGGCTCCCATATCTAATGATGTAGCGTCCCTGTTATCATCTGTGGTTTTGATGGGTTGTTCAGTATTACCCAAAGGGTTAGAAGTGGTCATCATGGCAGATCGAATAGCTGAAGGACTCCAATCAGGATGTGCTCCTTTTAGCATTGCCGCAATTCCTGCAATGTGAGGAGCAGCCATGGAAGTGCCTGAAAGAAGACGGTAATCACTATCCAAAGATGTATTGACACCAATCCTTGCAGCTGAAACGTTTGATGGCCAGGCTGCTAGAATTAACTCTCCTGGTGCCATAATATCTGGCTTTGCAACTCGCAGATAGCTTCGTAAGGGGCCTCTCGAGGAAAATACCGAAACAACCGGAGCAGGCTTAACATCAATATGTGTTTCCTGGAAAGTAATGCTGGCTTTAGGTCTAGCCCTTTTGGTTGCATAGTCTATTACTTGTTTCCCTTCCTTGGTGCTAATCACAACTCCAGGATTTGGAAAAAAATCGGATGACAATTCATCTGGATCATCAGAAATATAGATCGCTCCTCCAACTCTTGCCTCTGAGATAGCGATCATTTGTTCCACTACTTCTATTGTAGTACTATAGCAAATCATGATGCTATGTCCAGCATTAGGGATTTGAGATAATGGGTCAGATAAACCACAAGAAGTAATACTTTCGTTGTAAAACAGTGGCAAATCCTTGATGATGGTTTTCACCGGAAACAAGCTAAATCCAGTAATCCTTAAGCCATTCCCAAAAGTTAAAGTCCCGGAGAATGATCGGTCAGTATTGCATGATGCCACAGTAAATATCCAAGGGACTCCATTACCTAAAGTTCCCATTTCAAGACCACTATTTCCAGCTGCAGTTGAGACTAAGACACCCTTCATCATGGCAGCAAAAGAAGCTATCACAATAGGATCTTGATACAATGGAATTTTAACATACCCATAAGAAATGGTCAGTATGTCAACACCATCTGCAACAGCTTGGTCCATAGCAGCAATTAAATCAGAAGTAAAGATTCCTTCTTCAAAGCTAAACTTAATCCCAGCTATCCTAGCTCGTGGCGCCATACCTCTTGCTGTTCCAGGAGCATATCCAAAATATGAAGCTCCTTTAGCAAAACTACCAGCAGCGATGGAGGCAACATGTGTGCCATGTCCCATAGTATCCCTGGCAGAATTAATTGAAATCTTCACAGTAGGATCACTAGCGAAAAGCCCCTTATTGAAATAATTAGCCCCAATGAGTTTCCTGTTGCACAATGAAGAATTGAACTTTGTTCCTGGCTTGCATACTCCTTTCCACTTTTTGGGTATTTCAGATAGTCCATCATCTCTGAAACTGGCAGATTCTGGCCATACACCAGAGTCAAGTACACCAATGATGACATCTTGACCAAAATCAGAAGCCGGCCAAAGCCCAGAAGCATGATTGAGCTTAAGAAACTCAGAGGTATGTGTAGTGTGAGCTTCAACAGTCCTATCTTTATAAGCTGAAAGAAAGCCTGGTGACTTCTTGAGAGTTTTAAGTTCAACTTTGGACAAAACAGCACTGAAGCCATGAAGCACATTGTCATAAGAATAAAGAAGCTTTGGAACTAGATGGTGACCATTTTGTGTTGTGGGAGCTTCAATCTTGATGGTATCAATAATGGAAGAATGCCAGTTGTGGTGACTTGCAAAGATTTTAGGCATAAAAGACTTGTCCAAGTGGACAATGTAAGTAGACCTCTCTGCTGAGGTTCCTAATAATAAAGAAGGGCCAAAGAGAAACCAAGAAAACAAAAGAAAAGGTACTCCTATCATCGTTTATTCTCTGCACTTTGTGTTTTCCTACTATAACAGAGCCTCCTTTTAATATACACGTTAAGAAACAGCCATAGTTTGCTGTTTTTGTGAAACAGATAGTGCAATTGGTTGGCTGTCATTTTCTAAGTCTTGTTGGTTTCTTTGAAAGAGATAATAAAGGTTTTTTTTTTCTTGCAAGAAAGTTCTTTAAGGGAGAAGTGCTTTGAGGTTGTTTCAAAAGTCTTGTGTAGAAGTCTAAAAGATTCCATATATCTTCTCATCACCTCTCTCTTTTTTTCCCTTCAAATAGAAATCTCAGCATGTTCTTCTGATTTCTCCTCTTTCTTTTAAATTTTGGAATCACTTCTATATGTAGCAGTTTGGCTAGATATATACTCTTTTCGTCTCATTTTATATGACTGGAGAAAGTTGTTACTATGAGATTAGTCTTTTGGAATAACTTATGAATAATATAGCTTGCTTTGCTATCTATTTTAGTTAATTCTGGTTTTGTTTGCATTTACTGTAGTGGCCCTGGTGAACGATGGTAGAATAGGATCATGTCTCTCGGTCGACGCCGGGGTGAGGGGCAGGGTGGTAAGTGGGTTAAGGGGTCTTCTAGGCTGAGAGTAGGGTCTTGGAACATAGGGACATTAACAGGAAAGTCCGTAGAGCTAGTGAAGATTTTCAAGAAGAGGAAGACGTCCAGGAGACCAAATGGGTAGGAATCAAGGCACGAGATGTGGACGGGTTTAAGTTGTGGTACTCAGGAGGCTCGAGAGATAGGAATGGAATAGGCATTTTAGTACATGGGGACCTAAGGGAGCAAGTGGTGTAGGTTAGAAGGATCAATGACATGATGATGAAGATTAAGCTAGTCATTAGAGGACTTACTTTGAACATTATTAGTGCATGCGCGTCGCAAGTGGGCTTGGACGAGGAGGTCAAGGAGCACTTCTTGGAAGTTTTGGATGAACTAGTGAGGGGTATACCGCACTCCAAGAAGCTATTCATTAGCGGAGATTTCAATGGTCACATCAGGGTAACCCCTAGTAGTTTTAATGATGTGCATGGACGCTTTGGTTTTGGGGGTTAGAAACGGAGGAGGAGCATCGTTCTGGATTTTGCTAAAGCTTTCGAGTTGGTGAAAGTTAATTCATGCTTTCCAAAGAAGGAGAAACATTTGGTTACCTTTCGTAGTGCGGTAACCAAAACCCAGCTAGATTACCTACTCCTTATGAAGGGTGATAGAGGCCTTTGTAAAATATATCCCAAAATCTAATAGAAGTACATTTTGTGCTATAGCCCTTCCTATCGGATGGAAAAGGATCCCATGATCGTGAACCGATCTTATTTATTACCAAAGTTAATAACCATAACAAATGCAGATAGTGATGGACAAACGCTAGCTTTAAGTTAAGTTGAAAAGAAGATATTGAGATTAAAATTATGTTTAAACATGTATTTCAATTGAAAAAAATATTGAAATTTGTGAGGTTTACTTGAAAAACTTCAAGTTCAACTGTTGAAGTGAAAAAATTTAATACAACCAAACAGTTTTTTCTTAGTTTATGGATTTTGGATTATAATCATTTTTGCTTAATTAGTTCTAGATAAATTATTTATGCATATTAATGAAAATTTTAACACACAAGGTTTAAAGTCTGAATCAAAGCTACTCTGTTTTGCCGAATTCGAAACTAAAACTGTGGTTGTGCCTCTATGTTATATGGCATCTCAAAATTTTATCACAAAATTGTTTGATCCAATTAATTTGAATTTGCACCAAATAGATTCATTAAAAAGATTTGATACCTTTTTAATCAAAAAGTTCTTTATCTCTAAAACTCAAATTTGAGAACTCTAGTGAGAAATCCAAATTATCACATATAGATAAGGTAGGAAATTCACAAAAAAGTGATAGTTTAGATATGCTTTTGATCATTAACTCTAAAATATTCGAAAATGTTTTAGAATAACACTAAAAATAAATATCTTCTTTTTTCAAAAAAAAGAAAGACACGAAATGACGCTAAGAATGAACAATTTTTCTTTTACAATTAGCCATCCCCTCACCTAGACTAAAATGGTGCCCAATTGGGTTTTAACCAAAATAACTTATTAGGTGATCCCCCTCCCTTTCAGGCTCGGGTCAAGACAATGAACCTGCACAATTGACTAAAATGTCTGCCCTATAAGCAAAAGTTAGGACTTAAGTATGTTGCCTATCAGACATAAGCTCTAACTTCTGCCCATAAAACGTAAGTTATAGAGTATATCCCATAAGTTAAATTTAGTGAAATAGTGTAAACTGTTGTATGTGAGACATAAATTATTTTTAAGCCCCTAAGCTACGTTTGCCTCTATGACAGAAGTTCTAGAGTACCCCTTGGCTATGAGGCATAAGTTAGTTTTTGTAAAATCTATGAACTAAGTTTTGCATCTAAGACAAGAGTTATAGAGTATGATCTCATAAGTAAAACTTAGTAATATAAATCTCAATAGCGTAAGTTGTTATTTTTATTACAAAACGAATTTTTTTCAAGTTAAGGTTATTTTTTAACAAATGCCATTAGGAAAATAATATGTTTAAAAAGAAAAAGAAACAATATGTTTATGAAGAGAATGAATAATTTTTACCCAAAAGTAATAATAGGAGCATTTTTGGATCAAAGTATTAACGACATGTCATTTTTGAACAAAGTATTGGTAACATGGGCATTTTTGAACCAAACTATTAACAAAAGACATTTTTATTTAATTTCGCATTAGTTTAAACACATTATTTTTAGGGCAACTTACATAAAACCCACATCTTTAGGAGCTAATTAGTCATTCTCCCACTACTTTCTCGGATACATCGGATAAGACATCCAGATACATAAGTAACTTGAATGTATTCGCATGTATCCGAGTTTAGTCGCATGTATCCGCTGTCCGGATACATGGTTTAGTCTAAGGATTCATCGCATGTATCTGGGGGTTACAACATGTATCCGAGGATTACAAGAAGCTGGATTTTTGGAGAGTTATCCGATGGGGTTTGGGGATGTATCCGATGAGTTTTTGTTAACATGTAGTATATTAAGTAATTAAAATAAAGTAGCAGGAGAGTTAATAAACATGGTAGGAATATTTGACTCTTTATGTAATTTATCATTTTTTTAATCCTTTTTTGAAAATGTTATTGAGGACAAAAATTAAAGACCAATACTTTTGTGACACCGGAAATTAAGTCCTTTTCCTTTTCCCACTCGAAGAAGGTTAGTGATACAATCTTTCTTCTACTACTCCACCACGTCGTGTACAAATACGGCCTTCTTTCTCCTGATTTCACGCTTCGAATTTTGTTTTCTCTTCCAAGTTTGAAGTTTTTATAATCTTTTCTTTCTCCAATTCAAAGGAATTTGTTCTCATAAATGACTATTTATGAGCCAGATGATCCTGACATAGTGAGATGGAAGAATCTCCACCTTATAGATATTTGTGGTATAAACAATGCTGGTTCTCTAACAACTGTTACGCAGTATTACAGAGATTTTTCTCAGCTTGGTTATGTGACACAACGTTACAATTCTGAGCCTACGCACGTTAACGTCGTGGAGAACGATGAGGTGATCGCCCATGCTCATCACGACGAAGTACTATCACGAGAGGAATCGATAGGATGTTCACAAACTGACGAAGAACATCGAAAAGAATCAGTTCTTGCTCGGAATAATTGGGTTGCTGCACCGTCATGGAGGAATTGCATTTTTGCTCTTGGTACTTTTTTCCCTTTCAGTTACAGTTCACCAGGGAAAAGGGATGAATCACGTTTGAAAAATCAGTTGGCTGCCATCCCTCATGTTCCGAAAACTAATGGCGATATACCCTCAGTAAACGAAGCCAAATCAGATCATCAGAGGCTGATGGAGAGGTTGGAAGTATACGATCTAGTTGAGGTAAAAGTTTGCGGAGATGGCAACTGTCAGTTCCGATCACTGTCGGATCAAATATATGGCAGTAGTGAGCATCACAAACTTGTGAGGGAACAAGTTGTTGAACAGCTAAAGTCGCACAGGGAGTTGTATGAAGGTTATGTTCCAATGGAGTACGATGAGTACTTGAAGAAAATGAGCATGTATGGCGAATGGGGTGATCATGTAACTCTGCAGGCTGCTGCAGATTCATTTGTTGTTAAGATATTCGTTATTACATCGTTTAAGGACACCTGCTACATTGAGATCATTCCACAAAGTCGTCGTCACGAGTCAAACAGAATCATTTTTTTGAGCTTTTGGGCTGAAGTGCACTACAATTCGATCTATCCACAAGGAGAGTATCCTGCTCGAGAAACAAGAAAGAGTAAACAATGGTGGTGGCCGTGGCTAGTTTGAGACTTGAGTAGCACTTGACGCCAATAGGGTGTGAGCATAAGTGCCGAAGAACCTAACCAAATTTTGATAGAACCAAACGCCCACCCCTAGTAGCCTGCTTCTTTTGGAACAGAGCGCACACCTTAATAACAACTCCGCATTGTATATATTAATCTTTTTCTCTGAGGTATAATACGGTTTTGCCAATTTTACGGCCTTCATTCTTTCTGTATATGTCATCTTCATTTAATTTTTGTAGTTAGCTCTTCTATTGTTAATTTATTGAGAAAGAAGTGAATTAAACATTCATCCAAATACTTGTTGGAATATGGATCACTTAAATATTATATAGATTGAATATAAGTTTTTTGTCTTAACGGTGTAAAAAATTATTTGTATTGTAGTATGGGACGGAGCTAGGGGACACAAGGGGTTCATCTGAACCCTCTTTGTCAGAAAATTACACCTTATATATAAGGTCAAAATTGTTTATCCCCTTAGTTTCTTCTTGTGTTTACTTTGTATTTTGAATGCCTTTAGTGAAAATCCTGATTCAACTATTGTCATTAGTACGACAGGTTAGTCATACTCGGGTGTTAAAAATTTAAAATCAGAAGAGGTGCCAACACATTGCAAGTCTCATTATTGAACCAGTTTTGTACAATTCAACTGATTTTCTCAAGGGAAAAGAACTATAATTACATAGAGCAAATAGAAGTGGAAATCTCTATTTTTCTTAGAAACATGTGGCTTTCATGTAATGTTAATTAAGAATATAGACATATGGCTGATTGTCAAAAGCATTTTAAGCACAAAAAAGAAGAAAATGCAATTGGTAAGCTGTAGGACATAATTCATGATAAGCCCACCAACTTCCTGGTAAAATGCCTACGGTTAAAAACTACCGACATATCAAGAATCCAAATTCGAATTGGTTCCTGGTCCTGGTTAGAGACTACTGTGTTCGCGAACTTTTAAGATGCTGCTATTGCTAAACTCCACTTTATACTTTTGGAATGGAACAGATTATAAGGCTATAATCCAATTTTTTGTCAAGAACCTTAGGCTATGATCCAATTCTTACCTATTGTTGATAGGAAGAATTTTGAATTTTTCCTGCTGATGAATCTCTTGACAATTATGTTATTGATAGCTTTCATCTGTAGGTGATGTGTTTAAGCATACCTTTGAGGTCAATGGATATGTACTGAAATAGCTACTTTCGAGATACTGATCTCCCATTAGGTAACTTTTAATCGATACAAGCTTTTTTTATGCAATAATTTGTTATTGACAAGGCAAAATTATGCATGAAGTCTCTTGCATAACATGCCCTATAAAATTGTCTTGCGACTTAATATGAAACGCCAACTGTATGAATGTTACAACCGATTAATGATCTATATCTTGATGACTAGTGAGGCTTTCCTTTTAACGTCTATCGGTAAACATGGAAGAGAAAATTCTGCACTATGGTCATACTTATCAGCTCATGCAATATACTCAAAGACTTGCTGATCAAGTTGACAAACTTACAGGTGCCTAATTTCCCTATTGTGTTTCCTCTGATTCTTATTTGTGTTAGTTTTAGTTTAGAAATTGAAGAAGGGAATGGGAAGAGGGATGGTTTGGGAGTTATAATAGTAGGATGCGCAGTTCAGCTTTTCAAATCAGACCTTAATCTGTCAAGATACTACTACAGGACAGAGTGCTGTATGTTTTCCCCTCTTCAATCCATATAATTGAACAGAAGTTAATCGGTTTTCTGTTAGCTCTGCTTGTAGTAATTCTTTGGAAATGTCTGGGAATACACAGAAACTATAGCATCTTAGGTGCTTTAAATTTTCTAATTTTCTCATGTAAAATATTTTTAGAACATCATTTGTTGGCTAAGGCAAAAGGTTTAATCAATGCTCTAATGCTATAGACAAAAGGCCCTTTCCTCCTCACTAGTCAGTTAAACACTTCTTTGCATCAACATATTGTATTGTAAGTGCGAAATTTGAAATTACCATTAATTTCCAAGTGTAGGTCCAAGATAATCTTTTCTTCCATATACTGGGGATCTTTACAAATAGCAGATTAGCATTTTCAGTTGTACTAGCACTACATCTTTTATGCAGCCATAGATTCTGCCGTGAGTTCATTAAGTGGATATACTACTTTATTGTGATATAAATATCTAATGAGTTGAAACATCTGATTATTTTAGTTCATGTAGCAAAAAAATGTTAAACAACAACAAAGTCATGCTTTATTGATAACTCAAATGCAACAGTTTCAACTTTAACAGTACTCTCTTGGAGAGTTACAAACTTACAAATGCAACAATTTTGTCAACTGCAGCATTCAGGTCCAGGCATCAAGCGCTGGAGCTACTACTATAGGACTTCTTACTGTGTGATGACCATTCTCTTCTGCCCAAGTGATTGAACCAGATTGTGCTTGGTCATCTGCAATGCCTTTGTAACGTATGGTCAGAGTGTAGTCCTGCTTCTGATTTTTCTTCTCAAACGCCAAGGTTCGTGGAGAGATAGAGATTGTCGAGTTTTTTGGTGCTATCACTTTTACTACATACTTAGCTGCACCAGGTCCAACATTTGTGACTGTCCTCCTGAATTTCTGCTCCAACCAAGTGTAGTTCCCATTTGGGCTAAAGAGAGCAATAAATGATGGGTAATTGATATCATCAGATGGATTTGAACAGTTGTGTTTAGCTGATGATCTAGCAATTGTTTTGAATTGCTCTTGTGTGAAATTCATGGAGCAGAGAAGGTTCACATAGTCTTGTGGAGTGGCATCATATATCAGGCCTGGATCAACTGCACGGTTTGGATCAACAAGTCCGGCTCCCATAGCTAATGATGTAGCATCCCTGTTATCATCCTCGGTTTTGATGGGGTTATTAGTATTATCCAAAGGGTTGGCAGTTGTTATCATGGCAGATCGAATAGCTGAAGGACTCCAATCAGGATGTGCTCCTTTCAGCATTGCAGCGATTCCAGCAATGTGAGGAGCAGCCATGGAAGTACCTGATACAAGACGGTAATCACTATCCAAAAATGTATTGACACCAATAACTGTAGCTGAAGCGTTAGATGGCCAGGCTGCTAAAATTAACTCCCCTGGTGCCATAATATCAGGCTTTGCAACTCGTAGATAGCTTAGAGAGGGGCCTCTCGATGAAAATACAGAAACAACTGGAGCAGGCTTAACATCAATATGTGTTTCCTGGAAACTCATGCTGGCTTTAGGTCTAATACTTTTGGTTGTATAGTCTATCACTTGTTTCCCTTCCTTGGTGCTAATCACAACTCCAGGATTTGGAAAAAAATTGGATGACAATACATTTGGATCATCAGAAATATAGATCGCTCCTCCAAATTTTGATTCTGAGATAGCCGCCATTTGGTCCTCTACTTCTACTGCATTGCTATAACAAATCATAATGCTACGTCCAGCATTAGGGACTTGAGATAATATTTTAGATGAATCACAGGGAGATATGCTTTCGTTGTAAAGAACTGGCAGATCCTTGATGATGGTTTTCACTGGAAACAAGCTAAATCCAGTAACCTTTACGCCATTCCCAAGAGTTAAAGTCCCGGAGAATGATCGGTCAGTACTGCCTGATGCCACAGTAAAGATCCAGGGGACTCCATTACCTAAAGTTCCCATTTCAGGGCCACTATTTCCAGCTGAAGCAGAGACTAAGACACCCTTCATCATGGCACCAAAAGAAGCTATCGCGATAGAATCTTGATACAATGGAATTCTAACCCACCCATAAGAAATAGTCAGTATGTCAACACCATCTGCAACAGCCTGATCCATAGCAGCAATTAAATCAGAAGTGAAGGTTCCTTCTTCAAAGCTAAACTTATACACAGCTATCCTAGCTCGTGGCGCCATACCTCTTGCTGTTCCAGGAGCGTATCCAAAGTACGAAGCTCCTTTAGCAAAATTACCAGCAGCAATAGAGGCAACATGTGTGCCGTGACCTCTAGTATCCCTTGCAGAATTCATGGAAATATTCACAGTAGGATCATCAGCCAAAATACCCTTATTGAAATAATTAGCCCCAATGAGTTTCCTGTTGCACAATGAAGAATTAAATTCTGTTCCTGGCTTGCAAATTCCCTTCCACCTTTTTGGAATTTCAGGCAATCCATCATCATTGAAACTGGCAGATTCTGGCCAGACACCGGAGTCAAGTACACCAATGATTACATCTTGACCAAAACCAGAAACCGGCCATAGTCCAGAAGCAGGATTGAGCTTAAGAAACTCAGAGGTGTGAGTTGTGTGAGCTTCAACAGTCCTATCTTTATAAGCCGAAAGGAAACCTGCTGAAGTCTTGAGGGATTCAAGCTCATCTTTAGACAAAACAGCACTGAATCCATGGATTACATTGTCATAAGAATATAGAAGTTTTGGAGCTGGATGGTGATCATTTTCCGAAGTGGGAACTTCAATCTTGATGGTATCAATAATGGATGAATGCCAGTTTTGGTGACTAGCAAAGATTTTGGGCATAAAAGACTTGTCCAAGTGGACAATGTAAGTAGACCTCTCTGCTGAGGTTCCTAATAATAAAGAAGGGCCAAAAAGAATCCAAGAAAACAGAAGAAAAAGCTTTGATATCATAGTTTTTTCTCTGCACTTTGTGTTTTCCTATTGTAACAGAACCTCCTTTTAATATACACCTTAAAAAACAGCCATCTTAGTGCAATATGACCAATTGGTTGGCTGTCATTTTCTAAGACTTGCTGTTTTCTTTGAAAGTTTCAGTCAGTGGACCTGTGGAGACTTTTGCTAGTCTAAGTTGTGTGCTTACTGTGTACACACTACACAGGAAGAATGTTGAACCATATTATTAAGTGATCAATTGAGGTGGGAATATATATCAATTGATACTAATGATTAAGTAACAAACAGTATATAAAAGACATATTATATTCTTGTTGCTTTAATGCATGTACCGGATAAATTTTTCGCATAAATGTTTATAAGCTTTTCTTTTGTATCCTTTTTTATTTATTTATATTATATTGTCAGGATTTTTGAGGTAAAACACCAACTTGAAAATCTTTTGCAAGTGAAGTTTTATAGGCATTATTGAGGAGTTCTATTTTTCTTTCACGAAAGTTCTTTAAAGAAGAAGTGCTTCAAAATTTTCAAGAAAAGTTAACCAAAAATACAACTATCCAAAACATAATTCTCTCTTAAAAGTCTTACAGAAAAAGATCAAAGTCTTTCAAATCACCATGAAAAACACATCTCATCACCTCTCTTTTTTCCTCTTCAAATTGAAATCTCAGCATTTTCTTCTGATTTCTCCTCTTTCTCTTAAATTTTGGAATCACTTTTTATCTCATTTATATGAATGGAGAAAGTTGTTACTATGAGATTAGTCTTTTGGAACAACGTATGAATGATAACTTTTTTTAAAAGTACATGAGCCTAGACAAGTATATCTATGGATTGTCATTGTTTGAACAAACAAATTTTTTATTTGGCGATATAAAATAGTACTACAAGCATTGGAAATTTGCAGCAAGTTGGCGTTAGTCTCAAGTTACTATTAAAAAATGACCCCACCATATTGTGATTGATTGGTATGTCCCATACCTATCATATTCTGATTGATTGGTATGTCCCATATTAAAAAATGACCCTACCATATGTATCATACTTTTCTGATTGTATGCATTCCATTGGTGTATGTGTGCTATTTTAATGAATTTCTCATATGTTATTCAGTTGATCAAACCATGTTACATTAATGTCTCGTTTGGCATATTTTCTTTGTTATTTCATTTGTTGTCGTTCAAAATTTATATTGTTAGCTTTTACATGACATTTGATTATTTCAATCCTACTGTATGAATGTTGCTACTGATTAATGACCCCTATTTCCAATTTTGATGACTGGTGAAGTTCTCCTATTAATCTCTATTGGTACAAACTGAAAAAAAAAACTTTGGCTCCATAGTCACACTTATCAACTCATGCAATATAATTGATTGGTAACTTCATGTGCTCAAAGATATACGTTGCCATGTCTCATGTTATTTCAACACCATTCCTGATCAAGTTGACAAACTTATAGATGTTTGATTTCCCTAACGTATTCCCTCTGATTTTATTTTTGTGTTTTATTTTTAGTTTAGAAATCATACAATTTTTCTTCAAATTTAAAGTGGAAAAGATAGAAGGAAGGGTGAGGAGTTGTAATACATGTATGCACAGTTCTATGTGGAAACAAAATGTTAAAGAACATGAAGTCATGCTTTATTGATAACCCAAGAAAAATACATTATTCAACAATTACTTCAAACATATGTGTGCTTTGCCAGAGTGCTTCCAGCTACCAGTTTTGTGTCAACTGCAGCATTTAAGGTCCAGGCATCAATCTCTGGAGCTACTACTATAGGACTTCTTACGGTGTGATGACCGTTCTCTTCCACCCAAGTGATTGAACCAGATTGTGCCTGGTCTTCTGCATTGCCTTTGTAACGGATGGTCAGCGTATAGTCCTGCTTCTGATTTTTCTTCTCAAACACCAAGGTCTGCGGAGAGATAGAAATTGTCGAGTTTTTTGGTGCTATCACTTTTGCTACATACTTAGCTGCACCAGCTGTAACATTTGTGACTCTCCTCCTGAATTTCTGCTCCAACCAAGTATAGTTCCCATTTGGGCTAAAAAGAGCAATAAATGATGGGTAATTGATATCATCAGATGGATTTGAACAGTTGTGCTTAGCTGATGATCTAGCAATTGTTTTGAATTGCTTTTCTGTGAGATTCATGGAGCAGAGAAGATTCACATAGTCTTGTGGAGTGGCATCATATATCAGGCCTGGATCAACTGCACGGTTTGGATCAACGAGTCCGGCTCCCATAGCTAACGATGTAGCGTCCCTGTTACCATCCTCGGTTTTGATAGGTTGTTATCCAAAGGGTTGACAGTTGTTATCATGGCAGATCGAATAGCTGAAGGACTCCAATCAGGATGTGCTCCTTTCAGCATTGCAGCGATTCCTGCAATGTGAGGAGCAGCCATGGAAGTGCCTGAAAGAAGACGGTAATCACTATGCAAAAATGTATTGACTCCAATCATTGCAGCTGAAACGTTCGATGCCCAGGCTGCCAGAATTAACTCTCCTGGTGCCATAATATCTGGCTTTGCAACTCGCAGATAGCTTAGAGAGGGGCCTCTCGAAGAAAATGCAGAAACAACTGGAGCAGGCTTATATGTGTTTCCTGGAAACTGATGCTGGTTGTTGGTTTAACACTTTTGTCGGCATAGTCTATCACTTTTTTCCATTCCTTGCTGCTAATTATAACTCCGGGGTTCGAAAAAAAATTGGATGTCAATACAACCGGATCTTCATAACCATAGATTGCGGCTCCAATTTTTGACTCTGAGATAGCTGACATTTGATCAGAGATTGGTAAGATATCTTGTGCAGTGCTAGAACAAATTATGATGCTACGAGCAGCATTAGGGACTTGGGCTAATTCCTCAGATGAATCACAAGTAGATAAGCTTTCATTGTGAAACAAAGCAAAATCCTTGATGGTGGTTCTCACTGGAAACAAATCCTTGATGGTGGTTCTCACTGGAAACAAGCTAAATCCAGTAATCCTTAAGCCATTCCCAAGAGTTAAAGTCCCGGAAAATGATCGGTCAGTGCTGCCTGATGCCACAGTAAAGATCCAGGGGACTCCATTGGTTAAAGTTCCCATTTCAGGACCATAATTTCCCGCAGAAGCAGAGACTAAGATACCCTTCATCATGGCACCAAAAGAAGCTATTGCAATAGAATCTTCATACAGTGGAATATTATCCCACCCATAAGAAATTGTTAGTATGTCAACACCATCTGCAACAGCTTGGTCCATAGCAGCAATTAAATCAGAAGTAAAGGTTCCTTCTTCAAAGATAAACTTATACACAGCTATCCTAGCTCGTGGTGCGATACCTCTTGCTGTTCCAGGAGCATATCCGAAATATGAAACTTCTTTAGCAAAACTACCAGCAGCAATGGAAGCAACATGAGTGCCATGCCTATTAGTGTCCCTGGCAGAATTCATTGAAATATTCACTGTAGGATCACTAGCCAAAAGCCCCTTGTTAAAATAATTCGCCCCAATAAGCTTCCTGTTGCATGATGAAGAGTTGAACTCTGTTCCTGGCTTGCAAATTCCCTTCCACTTTTTGGGAATTTCAGATAATCCATCTGATGTACATGTGGTTTTGATGATTGACAAAACTCGTGAGGGGACCTGGTACCAGATATGTTGCCTATAGAACTTGATCCATTACTCAGAGTCAACTGTGTGAGAACCTGGTCCTTAGAGGGATCCTATTTTGTTGGGACCAGGTTCATATTATGGATGTACTCATAACCTTGTTAACTGGTAACTTCTAAAGCGGATTTCTCCTGGTTCAAATATGTCAGGTGATATGTGACATGGAAGCACTGAACTGGCACATGGAACATTTGTTCCTAATGATTGACAAACTGCTTGAAGGGACCTGGTACCCCAGATATATGAGTACGTGGTCAAATGGTGTCTGACAATACTGCACGAGTGTGTACAAATATCTTTTGGAAAAATTTGGTTCTCAAGAGGAACTATTTCTCAGAGGGATATTGTTCCATAGGGACCAGATGAGGGACCAGGTCCATCGGACGTTGAACATTCTGGCAGTCAACAGTACAGTTGGCAGCTGTACTTTTTGCAGAAAAGTTGGTGCACAGCAGCAGAGGAGCAGCAACTGTCCAAACTCGACCAATGAGAAAACTTTCTAGGTTTTCCTTCCCATTTTCTCCATATATATAGATCATTATATGGGAGGAAACCCTAGCTTTTGCACATCCTAAAAATTCACATTCTCTCAGCAAAAGTCTCCATTGTTCTTCAGTTCAAAACTTTTACAACAAGGGACTTGGTCTCAGCCTATGACAGTTGTTCTTAGTCCATTGTTGTTTGAGTCTTTGTACTTTGTGCTAAATTGTAAATCTACTCCTATGTTATAAAGGATAATAGATTTTGAACTTGTCTATGTTCTTAGGTTGTGTTGCATTAACTAGAGTTAGTTAGTCGCATCAACTAAGTTTAGTCAAGTTTGGTTTTCATCATTTGTTTGGTGATTTCTTGGGTAGAGTTACCTAGGAGTGTCAACTAGAGGTAGTTGATAAAGAGGGCTAGAGTTAGCCAAGTTGTGGTCAACTAGAGTTAGTTGACATTGAAGACTACAATAGAGTTATTGTAGTGTTGCTCGTGTTGAAGCTATCACAAGGGAATGGGGTTAAGAGGTTAATCATAGGATTACGAGAATGAGTTTGTAATCAAACCATTGCTCTTATTTTAGTGAATTGTTGTCGGTGAAAATCCTACGAGGTAGGTCGTGGTTTTTTCCTCCCTTGAGCAAGGAGGTTTTCACGTAAATATCTGGTGTTCCTTACTGCTTTCAGTTAGCCTTATTTGCACTCTCTTGTCTAGTGAAGTTTGCATTGTCCAGTTGATAGTCAGATTCAGTCAAGGACCTGGTCCCTTGACTGGTGGTGGATGCATACAAGCCAACACCATCATCTCTGTGTCAAGATAGAGAAAACAAGAGAGAAACTAAGGAATTATTATATGAATTGATTGATCCAAATACATAAGAATACATCAGTATTTATACACAAGCGAATATCCTACACTTAATGTAAATCCTACAAATTAATGTGTATAATATTCTACACTAATGCTACACAATATTCTTCACTAAATGTAGTATCTAGAATATCTCTTACACAATATTCTACACTAATGTAGTATCTAGAATATCTCTTACACTAATATACAAGATATGCTAACACCCCCCCTCAAATTGATGTCGGTGGATCAAAAGGCATCAATTTGCCTACTAGAAACTGATGATGTTGTCGTGCCATTGATTTTGTAAACACATCAACTATTTGAAGATCACTCGATACATGAGGAAGGGTAATAACTCTTTCATCTACAACTTCTCTGATGAAATGACAGTCCACTTCTATATGTTTAGTTCTTTCATGATAAACCGGACTGGTAGCAATTTGAATGATACTTGTGTTGTCAGCATGAAGAGGAGTAGGACTAGATTGAAGAAATTCAATTTCTTCCAATAAACCACGAAGCCAAATAATCTCGGAGCAAGCTGTAGACATTGCTCGATATTCAGACTCCGTTGAAGATTTTGAAACACGATCTTGCTTCTTGTTCTTTCAAGATATCAAGGAATCTCTGAGAGTTGGATCAGGAAGAAGTTCTCCTTCATCACGATGATACTTTACATTCAATTCCAATGGAGTATCTACAGAGAAAGATTCTTTAAGACCAGCCAAATAAATCAAATCCCGAGTATATTTGTGTTGGTTTAAGAACACACCTAAAGAATAATAATGAACTTCCAACCCCAAAAAATATGTAAGAGTACCAAGATCTTTCATATGAAAAGAATCCTTAAGCTGCCGCTGGAGGTTAGAGATTAATGAGGAATCAGTTCCTGTGATAATAATGTCATCCACATATACCAAGAGAAAAACACAACCAGTAGATGTTTTTCGAAAAAATAAAGATGAGTCATATTTACTCTGTTCAAAAGAGAAGTGAAGCAAAGTAGATCAAAACTTGTCAAACCAAGTTCTGGGAGCTTGTTTTAAACCATACAAAGACCGCTTCAACTTGCAAACATATGATGTAGGTGATGAAAACAAACCAGGTGGAGGTTTCATATAAATGTCTTCTTTGAGATCACCATAGAGAAAACATTTTTTACATCCATTTGATGAAGAGGCCAGTTTTGTGACGCATCAATGGAAATAATAGTTCGCACCGTAGTCATTTTTGCTACCGGTGCAAAAGTCTCCTCATAGTCCACCCCATACTCCTGTTTGTTACCAAGGACCACCAATCGAGCTTTGTACGGATCAAGAGTTCCATCAGAATGAAGTTTAATTGAATAAACCCATTTACATACAATTGAACGAACATTTGAAGGACAAGAAACAATGTCCCATGTGTTATTTTCTTTAAGTGCCAAAAGTTCTTCCTTCATTGCTTTCTGCCAACATTCAAGCTTGGAGGCTTGTGAGTAACCTGTTAGAATAGAGATGGTGGATAAAGTAGAAGAAAAATCATACCAGTTAGGAGTACGAGATACTCTGGTAGATCGCTGATGTGCCGCCATTTTACGGCACTTTCGACTCCTTTTAACTAAGAACAATCGTACGTTTTCAAGCAACCGTTGTCGTTTTTGATGTTTTTATGTTGTATTTTCAGGAAATGGAGACAAACATGAAAATGGAAGGAAATACGAGAAAAAGAGCATTCTGGATAAGAGTGACGGTTCAGGTGACGGTCCGTCAAGGGTGTGATGGTCCGTCACCCAAACCGTCACACCAAGGCAGCACCTGAGGAAGCATCACTGGTTAGCAGTGACGGTCCAGGCGATGGTCCGTCACTGGCTTGACGGTCCGTCAGCCTGGCCGTCAAGTTGAGACAGTCGGTTACGCGGAATCCGAGCGTTTTTGGGATTTGTTTCCTAGACTCCTATAAATACCCTATGTTAGGTTTATTTTATTTACCAAGCTTTTTAACATTGCTTTTTCGAATAGTTTTTACATACGTTCTTCAATAATTTTAGGAGTTTAGTCGACTTGGAGATCAAGAAACACGTTTGACACTTCTTGAATTCGTGTTCTTGAATCGTTCTTGGGATCTTTGTTTTCTTGTTCTTGGAATAATTAAAGATTGTTCTCACTACATTGTAAGGATCTCTTTTCTTTATTATGAATATGACTTTCTTTTATTCTTCTACAAGCATGAATAACTAAACCTCCCACAACTAGGGTTGTGGGAGCCATGGCTAAGGTAGCGATATAGATTCCGGGTAGCGACGGGTTCAATATGTATGTTGTCACGTTGTTAATCATTCATTATTTAACGTTTTCTAGTGGTTGCAAACATTAGAACATGCCTAGGTTTAATTTTGCTTGAGTAAAGAGATTAAAACCGGGAAACTTGATTAACAACAAGGATTCGAGACTACTAACTCTCGTCTAATGATTGATGCTGTAACTAGATTAATCTACTTGATGTTTAGGATTGAAATCTAAAAGCACACCTTTTCAAGTTCGAGAGAATTGAAAAGTAAATTTATCTATTTGGTCGAGAGACGTTTAGACGATACCATTACTTCAATCACATCGTGACACACATATAGAAAGAACCCTGTTAAGCTTAGAATCGACATTGTTACCAACGCCATGGTGAACACTTCCCTAGTTATCTCTCCTATTGATTATCATTCATATGTTAATTGTTCGTTTTGTTTACGCATTGTTCACACAAAACCCCCCCTTTATTTACCGGAAACTATTGACCATCAGTCAACTAATTCACTAAAGACTTAATTCTCACCATATTCTCTGTGGGATTCGACCCCAACCTAGTTGGGTTCTATATTTGACTACGTCCACTTACGCTTCGTTAATTCGAGGTGTAGTTTGGGCTTTATCAAAAAGTGGCGCCGTTGCCGGGGACTACGGTTGTTTATTAAGTCCGGTGTGTTTATTTGACTCTTAGTCATACTTTCCTGCTTTTATTTTTGTTTGTTGTTTTTTGTCGTTGATAGGGTACAGAGTTGTGCATGCCAAGTACCCGGCGCTCGGGTGAATCAATATTACCTTACGATCCCGAGCTTGCTAGAACATTAAGGCGAAACATGGCCGCACAACAAGAGGCAGCAAGGCTCGCTGCAGAACTGCAGGCCCAACAAAATCTGAATGCTGGAGGTCTGCAGGATGATGCAATGCTGAATGATGAAGATATCGATTTGGATAGAGTTGGCGCGACTGGCGCCATTGTTCTTCCACCGCTAGCGCCCGGAGCCAAGTTCAACATCACTAGCACAATGATCCAGATGTTGAACTTGAGAGGAGTGTTCCGAGGTGCCGCTGGGGATGATCCAAACCAGCACCTAATGAATTTCGTGGGCATATGCAAGTCGTTCGAACTGCCAGGCGTGAGTCAGACAGCGATCAGGCTCAGGTTGTTTCCGTTGTCTCTGTCTGATGAGGCAGCGTTGTGGTTGACAGAGCTGACCCCCGACTCTATCGCAACTTGGGGAGAGTTGAGAGGAGCTTTCCTAGAAAGGTTCTTTCCTCCCTCTCGGATGATACAGTTGAGGGACGAGATTAGCAATTTCAGGCAGCAACCTCACGAAGCATTGCACGAGACCTGGCTGCGATTCAAGAAGAAGCTGACACAATGCCCCAACCATCAGTTGAACAATGAATTTTTGATGCAGACATTCTATAGGGCACTGAATTCGGCTACCAAGCCAACCTTGGACAACGCAGCAGGTGGAGCGTTTATGGGTCGCACTTTTGCCGACGCCACAGCTATTTTGGACAGGCTCACCAAAATAAATAGGGCCTGGCATACACGAGATTTAGAGGTAGCAGCTAGTACGTATGTAGTTGGTGTGTCAGCTGAGCAGCGCAGAAAAGAGGAGGAGCGCGACCAAGACATGGCGCATCTAAAAACGCAAATGGACCTTTTGACCAAGCACTTGATGTCAGGAAGTATTGAGAAGGTGAAAGCCGTGTGTTCGCAAGGTAGAGCAGCAGAGTTGGAAACTGAGGAGGCGAATTACTTGGGGGGTTTCCAGGCCAATGGCCAAGGAAACCAAGGTCGGAACTATCAGAGAGACAACCACTATGAGAAAACTGATTACAAGAGCTCGACCAGGGAAACTGGAGGAACAACACTGATAGAGGTGGGTTGTATGTACCACCTGGCAATCGGGACAGAGCTAACACCGAGACAGGGACGGCCAAGCTAGAGAGCATGATGGCGAAGATGCTGCTAAAGGTGGAATCGACTGACTCTGGGGTAAAGGAGATGAGGACTGAATTATCTACATTGAGTCAGTTGGTGGATTCACATTCCACCTCGATCAAGCAATTGGAGCAGCAAGTGGGGCAGATTTCGGCATCTCTGAACCAAAGGAAGACAGGGACCTTACCGAGTGACACGATTCACCTGAGGAATGACGCGAGTTGTATGGCGATCACGACTAGAAGTGGCAAAACTTTACCAGAATCATATCCGGTAATTCAGACTCAAGGTGATGTTATAGATGATGAAGAGGCGGTAGAGGAGGAAACTCAAAAGCCCGCAGATAAAAGCAAGGAAGCTGAAAAGCCTCCAACTATGATGCCTCGGCCACCACCTCCTTTCCCACAGCGTTTGACGAAGAAAGCTGACGATGGTAAGTTCCTGAACTTCATGACCATGTTGAAGCAGATTTCAATAAACATACCACTAGTGGAAACGCTTGAACAAATGCCCGGATATGCCAAGTTCATGAAGGACTTGATTACCAAGAAGAGGTCGGTAAGTTTCAAACCAGAAGATAACCTCCACCATTGCAGTGCTATTTCCTCTAGATCGTTGGTCAAAAAGAAAGAAGATCCAGGCGCTTTTACTGTTCCCTGCACTGTTGGGAAGCTCAACTTCGGGAGAGCCTTGTGTGATCTGGGTGCTAGCATCAACTTGATGCCGCTAGCTGTCTATAAACAACTGGGTTTGGGAGCTCCTAAACCCACGTCCATAAAAGTGATGATGGCTGACCGTTCGGTAAAGCGGCCTGTGGGAATATTGTCTGATGTGCTGGTCAAGATTGGTAAGCTTATATTCCCGACCGACTTTGTGATCTTGGATTGCGAAGTGGATTTTAAAGTTCCCATAATCTTGGGACGACCATTGTTAGCCACAGCAAGAGCATTGGTCGACATGGAGAAAAATGAACTAACCTTCCGATTAAACAATGAAGTGGTCAAGTTCGATGTGTCCAAATTGATGAAGCAACCAAGTGACATGAGGGTGGTCGCGGTCATCAATGCTATTGAGGAAGTCCCTGCGGATGTTTATCTTGAGGAGAAGGGTTTGGTCGAAACTCTAGCTGTTGTAAGAAGGATGGTGCAAGAAGGGAAACATGTAGAGGAAGGCGGTGAATATAGATCAAGAAAACGAAAACACCGCAAGAGAATCTGCAAAGAAAGAGCGAAGAAGCGGGCACGACTAGCTGTGGAGCCAACAAAAGAAAAAGCTGGAACGCAACAGAAGTGTGTCGCGTGCACACACTCCATCGAATTCTCCTGTTTTGGAGACCCTGGCGGTTTCCAACATCATTCCAGAATCTGAGTCATATCGACTTCACAGGTATTCCTAATTCTCACAGTTTTTAGTTTTCGTATGTATGCATTGGGGACAGTGCATGAGTCTAAGTTGAGGGTGTGGGGAAACCTGTGAGTCACCACCGAGGGTTTTTGTTGCCGTGTTTCTTTTCCCTTCGGTGTGCTATCTAGTAGAACCGGCATGTTTAGGTTGTTATTTTAAATTTTTTTTTAGTGTCTATAGCAAGCATCATGGCGTTTTTCTTGACTAAAAGGAGCCCCCTTCTTTAATTTTCTGGTGTCGTACTTATGTTGAAACGATTGACTGTCTGGATCCTTGAATGTCATTGTGTGATTATGATTAGAAAGAGTATGCTTAAGCCGAGCGGTTGTTTGATAGTTGGTAGCGATATAGTTTCTTGGTGCCAAGAGTGTGTGAGCTTATTGTTATAAATTCTTACTCTGTGCATGCATCTAGAACTTGCCCGGTCTATTTTGTTAAGTTCGAAGTTTGGTTGCTTAGGAAAGGATCACAGGCCCTTTTTTGTGTGCAGTCCACTTAACCTAAAAGACCGTCCAAATATAAATAATCCTTTGATCCCTGTTTGAGCCATGATTGACCTTGTTCTTTCGATAACCTGTCATCATTCCTGTTTAACTTTGAATCCCTATTTTGGCCCTGGTCCTTCCTTGGACATCGTGCACCTCAACTCAGGCAATCAGCCTAAGTTGAGGGTGGCTACTATAGAGGTAAACCCTGTTTTGGCCCTGGTCCTTCCATGGACATTGTGCACCTCAACCCAGGCAATCAGCCTAAGTTGAGGGTGGCTACTATAGAGGTGAATGATAAGAAAAAGAGGATAGGTGAAGATTGGTTGTGAATAGAATGAAAATTCGGGTGTGTGCCTAATAAAAGGAAGAAAAAAGGAGATGAAAAAGATCGAAAAAGTAATAAAAAGAATTGTCAAAATAAAGAGGCCGCACCTGTAGCTAGAAAGAAGGAAATATAAAGGTGAATAAGGATGGACAAAGTAAGTTATGTGGTAATAAGACGTCGGTAGTTCCAAGGAGGGCTTAGTCACTAACCCTTAAATGTATCCTACCTGCACCTGAAGCCTCATTACAAGCCTAAACAAGTCCTGTAGTGATCCTGAGCGGCTTTCTGAAGAACTGAAATAGAATA